>CM050413.1:37693264-37728264 GCA_027564155.1 Gymnocypris eckloni scoliostomus | reverse complement strand
TGAAACTCAGCTGGTTCTTTTTCTCAGTCCACAGCTCCTGTAGGTTTACGGCATCATTGACAGTCATACTCTTCTCAATGTCATTTATTTCTTTTTCCAGTGACTCTAATGTCTTTTTTATAACAGAAGAAGAATGGTTTGCATATTGCTGACAGAATGATCTTATTTGCACTTTACCGATTTCCCACCATTGAATAGCACTTTCGTACAGGCACTTTTCACTCTTCCAAGTTTCCCAGAAGCATTTAAAAGTCTCACAGAAGCGTTTATCATCCAATAGCTTATTGTTAAAATGCCAGTAGCAGCTCTTATGAATCCTATTCACCAGTGTACACTCCATTGTGATACATTTATGGTCAGACAAGGAAGTAGGGATAATAGCTGTATGCACCACCCTGTTTTTCACATTATGTGATACATAAATCCTATCTAACCGTGCACCAAAAACCCTCCCATTATTAAATTTCACCCAAGTATACTGCTTTGCTAAAGGATTATGCTCTCTCCACGCATCTGAAACCCCTAGATTGTTCATAACACTGGCCAGACGAGAAGCTGATTGCATGTGAGGTTCTTCACCATTCCTATCACGTGTGAAATCCAAAGTGCAGTTCCAATCACCACCTAATATAATAAAGTCTCCATCCTGCTGCTGCTTTAAAAAATGCTCTAGTTTAACAAACAGTTGTAATCTATCTGCTCCATTATTGGGAGCGTAAATATTAACAAATAAGAAAGAAAGGTTTCTGATTTCAGCTCTGACAGCTACCAGTCTTCCTGGCTCTATTTCAATTTTGCTCAAAATGTTAACTTTAAGAGCAAGAGAAAAAAGCACTGCCACCCCAGCACTAAGATTAGTCCCATGACTAAGCACTCTCTCCCCTTCCCACCACAAACCCCAATCAACTTCATTACTAACAGTACTGTGGGTCTCTTGCAAAAAAACAATACTTAGATACTTTATTCTTATGAATTCTAACAATAAGTTTCTCTTTTTCTCCTCCCTCAATCCATTTATATTTAAGGATCCCACCCTCAAGGTTTCCATCATGAAGAGAGATAGAAAGAGGAAAACATAAAGAAAGAAAAAGAAGTTCTTAAACATCATAACTATTTAGATTTTTCCTTTGCTTTACCTGACTTTTTACCTGATCTTGTGACAGTTAAGTGCTTCTTAAGACGGAAGCGTTTCTGTTGAGACAGTTCTTCATAATTACTTGTTCTCCGAACCACCATAACAGAAGAAACAAACTTTTCAATATCAGGAAAAAAGTCACTTATCTCGACTCCAGTTTTTCCTTTAGTTTCGTCAAGGAAATTATTGATTTGATCTAGAGTGTATAAATCATTATCACCCATTTTTGCAGCATCAGACCATAGCTCATCATCATCTCTTAACCCATCATCAGTACACTGAGACAAATCCTCCATTTCCTCAACCATATTTCCTTCTGAAGCACCTGCCTCTCCTGCAACAACACCCTCACACATATCCTCAGTTTCACTTTGAGCTTTATGTTCATCAACATCAACACATACACTCACATCTTTATCAACAGCAGTGCTGCAGCCAGGTTTTTCCACATCGCCAATATTAACATTAAGCTCACTCACCTCCTGCTGCTCTCTCGCTTCATCTGTGACCCCTTTAACCCGCTCCTGAGAACTCTGTGTTTCTATGTTATTCGTCTCAGCTCGAGATGTGGACGCGCGTTGTTCCTTTTTATGTGGACATGTGAGGCGTTTATGGCCCAAATCCCCGCATTCGAAACATCTCAAGCTGTCAGTACTGGCATATATCATGAAAGAGCTCTCTCCATGAGTGACACGGAAAGAAACTTCCAATGTACGTTCGGGGAGTTCAAAAACATGTAAATCTGCCGTCTAAAAGAGAGAACATGTTTTAGCGGCATTTTACATCCAAGGGGATCGTTTTACGGGCTTGCGATCTTACCAAACCTCTGAAGTTCTTTTAGGATGGCCTCATTACTTACAAAAGGTGGGACATTAGAAATGGTAACTTTCGTTGCTGGAGCAGATAGCGGGTTACCGGAACAAACATTTCTTTCACCCAAATTCGCTCACAGTCAACTCATTGACCAGTAGCTCAGATTTAAAAACACAACCACAGCCTTGTTCATCCAGCGATGCGAAACAATGTTCTCAAACCCAACTTTTTCTCCGATGATCAGGAGCATTTCCTCTATTGTCACCCCAGGGTCAGGTACACACCTGCACCCATTACGGAGCGACAGAGGTGGTGCTCCTTTCACTTGACGGACACCATGCAGCGACTTTAAGTCGTGCGTGCAGGAAAAAACAACCCCTCCCACTACACTGTCTACACTATATTTGCATGAGAAAAATCAATATATGTGTAAAAAAAGTATTAAGAAAAGAAATAGTGAAAGAACACAATCACTCAACGCTCTCAAACACACGCTCCACTCCACCTCGCACTCCCAGCATGCAACAGAGAGAGAGGAGAGGGAGAGAGAGAGAGAGAGAGGAGAGAGGAGAGAGGGAGAGAGAGGGAGAGAGAGAGGAGAGAGAGAGGGAGAGGGGAGAGAGAGGGAGAGGGGAGAGAGAGAGAGGGAGAGGGGAGAGAGAGGGAGAGAGAGAGGGAGAGAGAGGGAGAGGGGGAGAGAGAGAGGAGAGGGGAGAGAGAGAGGGAGAGAGAGGGAGAGAGAGAGAGGGAGAGGGGGAGAGAGAGAGAGAGAATTTGAATTTTAACAAAAGTTTTATTACAAAAACCTATTCACAATACAACATTATTATAAAAAAAAAAAAAGTGTACACTGACCAGGTACAGACTCGGTGAACAGAGACTAGCCATCGAGGCCGGCAGACAGAAAGAGCTGCTTACCCAGAGAACAAAGAGTGTGTGTGTGTGTGTGTGAGAGAGAGAGAGAGAGAGAGAGAGAGAGAGAGAGAGAGAGAGAGAGAGAGAGAGAGAGAGAGGGAGTTAGTGGTTGCCCAAGCAGTCCTCTTTGTTGTAAATAATAAACAATAATAAATTGTTAATGAACAATGTATTTCATTAGAACACTTTAAATCACAGAACTCATTAATACATATAAATACTTAAATCAAATCACAGTAAACAAATAAATAGATAATCATATATACAGAAATGTTGTAGATCTGCCACACATCTGGATTTACTCATGAATACTCAGGTAAGTATTACAGGTCGTACGCAAACGACTCTATGAAACAGGTATTACAATTACACAAATGATCAATTTAAACAAATCATAAACACATTAAAGCATGTCAACTGTAGTTTGTCATTACATTTTAATAAATGTAACTAAGCTTAACAACAAAAGAGAGAAGTGTTAGGGGTTTGTTGTCTGATGACGCGCTGCTGTTGTCATGGTAACTCTGCTCTCTCTCAACTGCCGGTGTCCTGACAAGGGTAGGTTTAGGGTTGGGGTAGGTGTATTCTTTAATAAAACACAATCTAATAGGAACAATTTACCTGTTTTATGTACTTGTTTACAACTGTACTGAGTACTGAACGAGTAACGAGAGAGAGATCTCGTTCTTGAATGAATGTGTACCGTGGTCATCTGAGTCAGTCTCGTTCAGCAGAAAGCGGAGGCAAGCGCATACTGTGCACATACGCTTGTTTATATTTACATTTATGCATTTAGCAGACGCTTTTATCCAAAGCGACTTACATTGCATTCAGGCTATACATGCTTTCATCAGTATGTGTTCCCTGGGAATTGAATCCACAACCTTTTGCGCTGCTAACGCAATGCTCTACCACTGAGCCACATATTAATATATTATTCATATTATATATTAATATTTAACATGCAGAACATAACTCCACGACACGTTTAACATTATTACAGATTTATGAATGTGTAAACATCTAACCAAACAATTATAAATGTTAATTATGCAAGGAAACCTTATGTTTTGGTCATCTGAACCAATTATTTAAACATCAATTTATTTATGAGTTGATTGGACACTCATTTTAGTAAAGCCAAAATCTATTTTTTTTTGTAATAAGTAAATATTTCCTGTTCGTTTAAGATCATAATACACGACACACTCTATTTCGCGACCTGCGTACTTATGAAATATGAATATGAAACAGTCGATGTACCGACAATGAACGGTCTAAAAAACAACTAACAAAATTTCGAACTCTAAAAATATTTATAAAGCGGCTTAAACACAGTTGTTCAGCTCTTCCAATCGATTGGTAGGATTTTATCGATTTACCATTAATCATATATGTCTATAAATAACCACTCGGATCATGCACTCCTTCTCACAGACTCGTAATGAATCTATGAACGTTCATCAATGATAATTACCCGTGAATAAACACAGATCATTATGGAAAGCCAAATGGTTCAGAATTCGCCTGGTTTTCACCGCCGTGTGATTATTAAAACGGCGTTTTCATAACGCCGCAAGGTGTTAAATAAGCGCCGTTGGCGCTAAGTTAACGGCAGACGCCACCACGCGTTAAAATAACGCCAGGCGCCGACCGACGTTAGGTTAACGCCACACGCCACTTAAGATGCAGATTTATTCGCTTATCTACATGGACACACCTCTCATGGCTACGAGGAATCTACGGCAAGTCTGAGCATCCAGTTTGAAATTTACTAAATTTACTAATTTCACAGAATTCACATAAACTCAGGTATCTAACTAAATATTTTTGGAGAACAGACACAATCTTTACCTGTTTAATGATGACTGAAAGACAGGCCCCGGATTATCAAACAGCAAAAAGTGAGTGCAGTCATTTACAGTGTATTTACACTGCAAAACAAAAGCTCTCCTTGCCATCTTCGCGCTGTAGCAAACTGGATGCTCAGACTTGCCGTAGATTCCTCGTAGCCATAAGAGGTGTGTCCATGTAGATAAGCGAATAAATCTGCATCTTAAGTGGCGTGTGGCGTTAACTTAACGTCGGTCGGCGCCTGGCTATTTTAACGCGTGTGGTGGCGTCTGCCGTTAACTTATCGCCTAACGGCACTTATTTATCGCCTTGCAGCGTTATGAAAACGGCGTTTTAATAATCATACGGCGGTGAAAACCAGGCGAATTCTGAACCATTTGGTTTTCCATAGATCATCACCCGATTCACGCTCAGAGGAACACACTTTCACTCATCATCGTGGTTTGAGAAACGCAACACTTTCGAAACACATCTCCAAGTTAGAAACTATAGAAATGATCCCTGAAAGTATAGTCTTAACTTCACAGCGCGCGCGGCGGGAACCCGCTCAAAGGCGCGAGGAGGCTCAAAGAGGGTCGTGTGTGATGACGTCACCGCGGCGACTTCCAACCGATAAGTACATTTACATTTAGTCATTTAGCAGACGCTTTTATCCAAAGCGACTTACAATTGGGGAGTACATAAAGCGATTAATCTTGAAGAGGCAAACATACAGAGGAAGTGCCAATAACACCAAGTCTCAGGCATTGTTCAAATAAGTACAAGCTAGCAAGGGAAGGAGAGAAAGATAAAGAGAAAGATGAAGATTTGGAAAAAGTTAAAGAATGTCTTTTTTTTCTTTTTTTTATGTAGGCAAGGCAAGGCAAGTTTATTTATATAGCACATTTCATACACAGTGGTAATTCAAAGTGCTTTACATAAAAAGTGAAATAATCATTCACAGCAATAAAAACAAGGAGTTAAAAATAATAAAACAAGGAATTTTAAAATGATATAGAAATTGATTTAAAATGAAATTTAAAACAGTTAAATAGAATAGGATTATACATAATGCAGTCAGTTTGGACGTAGCACAGCGCTCATTCAACAAATGCACAGCTAAATAGATGAGTTTTGAGTCTGGATTTAAATGTGGCTAATGTTTTAGCACATCTGATCTCTTCTGGAAGCTGGTTCCAGCTGCGGGCGGCATAATAGCTAAAAGCGGACTCCCCTTGTTTTGTGTGAACCCTTGGTATTTCTAACTGACTCGATCCTAATGATCTGAGTGGTCTGTTAGGTTTATATTCAGTGAGCATATCTGCCATATATTTATATGTAGTCAAATAGAGTTGAAAGAGATGAGTTTTCAGTTGTTGCTTGAAAATTGACAGGGATCCAGCATTCCGGATGGGGGGGGAAGATCATTCCACCGGCCAGGAACGGTGAAAGAGAATATTCTGGAGAGTGATTTTGAGCCTCTCTGTGATGGTACCACGAGGCGTCGCTCACTAGCAGATCTCAGACTTCTGGAGGGGATGTAGATTCGTAATAGTGAGTGGAAGTAGGAGGGGCTTCTGGAGGGGATGTAGATTCGTAATAGTGAGTGGAAGTAGGAGGGGCTTCTGGAGGGATGTAGATTCGTAATAGTGAGTGGAAGTAGGAGGGGCTTCTGGAGGGGATGTAGATTCGTAATAGTGAGTGGAAGTAGGAGGGGCTTCTGGAGGGGATGTAGATTCGTAATAGTCAGTGGAAGTAGGAGGGGCTTCTGGAGAGGATGTAGATTCGTAATAGTGAGTGGAAGTAGGAGGGGCTTCTGGAGGGATGTAGATTCGTAATAGTGAGTGGAAGTAGGAGGGGCTTCTGGAGGGATGTAGATTCGTAATAGTGAGTGGAAGTAGGAGGGGCTTCTGGAGGGATGTAGATTCGTAATAGTGAGTGGAAGTAGGAGGGGCTTCTGGAGGGGATGTAGATTCGTAATAGTGAGTGGAAGTAGGAGGGGCTTCTGGAGGGGATGTAGATTCGTAATACTGAGTGGAAGTAGGTGGGTGCTGAGCCTGTGGTTGTTCTATATGCAAGCGTCAGTGTCTTGAACTGGATGCGAGCTGCAACTGGTAGCCAGTGCAGGGAGATAAAGAGAGGTGTAACATGGGCTCTTTTGGGCTCGTTGAAGACCAGTCGTGCCGCTGCATTCTGCATCATTTGTAGAGGTTTGATTGTGTTTGATGGAAGTCCAGCTAGAAGAGCATTGCAGTAGTCCAGCCTGGAAATGACAAGGGCCTGGACAATAAGTTGTGCTGCATGCTCTGTCAGAAAGGGCCTGATCTTTCTGATGTTGTGAAGTGCAAACCTGCAAGATCGAGCAGTCTTTGCAATGTACTCTTTGAAGGTCAGCTGGTCATCGAAGATTACGCCAAGATTTCTAACCGAAGCTGATGGGGTAATTGTTGATGAACCTAACTGAATCGTGAAATCATGCTGTAGAGTTGGAGTTGCAGGGAAGACAAGAAGCTCAGTCTTTGCCAGGTTGAGCTGTAGATGGTGTTCTTTCATCCATGCCGAGATGAGCCTGAGATCCGTGCAGCTACCGTTGGATCATCTGGTCGAAATGAGAGATAGAGCTGTGTGTCATCAGCGTAGAAATGGTAGGAGAAGCCATGTGCCTGTATGATGGGAGCCAGTGATGTAGTGTATGTGGAGAAGAGGAGGGGTCCAAGAACCGAGCCTTGGGGAACCCCGGTGACCAATTTATGTGCTTTGGATACCTCCCCTCCCCAGGCCACCCTGAAAGACCGACCAGTGAGATACGATTCAAACCAGCGAAGTGGAATCCCAGTGATATCCAGTGATAAGAGGGTGGACAGGAGGATCTGATGATTGACAGTGTCAAAAGCGGCAGACAGATCCAGTAGAATGAGGACTGATGATTTGGAATCAGCTTTTGCAATTCGCAGGGCTTCAGTGACTGAGAGTAGCGCAGTCTCAGTTGAATGGCCACTCCTGAAACCTGACTGTTTAGTGTCCAGTTTGTTGTTCTGTGAAAGAAACAATGAGACCTGGTTAAAGACAACTCGTTCGAGTGTTTTGGCAATGAATGGAAGGAGAGAGACAGGTCTGTAGTTTTCTAAAAGAGAAGTGTTTAATGTAGGTTTTTTGAGCAGTGGGGTAACCCGAGCCTGCTTGAATGCAGTGGGGAAGATGCCTGTGAGGAGAGATGTGTTGATGATGTGTGTGAGTGCTGGTAAGAGTGCGGGAGAGATTGCTTGGAGAAGGTGCGAGGGGATTGGGTCTAGAGGACATGTTGTAGGATGGCTGGAGAGGAGAAGTTTGGATACTTCCGCCTCAGTGAGGGAACAGAAGGAGAAGATGGGAGTTTGAGCAGTGGATCTAGTTGGTTGGGGGTCCTGTGTGAGCGGAGGTGAAAACTGACTACTGATTGTTTTAGTTTTGTTTGTAAAAAAAGTTGCAAAGTTATCAGCTGTTATAGACGTGGTGGGAGGTGGTGAAGGGGGACAGAGGAGAGAATTAAATGTTCTGAAGAGATTACGCATATCTGGAGCATTGTTGATCTTGTTATGGAAATGTGACGATTTGGCAGTGTGGACTTCAGCGGAGAAAGATGAAAGAAAGTGAAAGAAAGTAAAACAACGCGTCAAACTCCTCGCTTTAAGAGGAGATATAACTATAAAAGAGCACGGTTCATAGTTAAAGACCACTCGTATTCAGTGTATAATGATTTATTTGATAAAGTCCACAAAGTTAAACGTGACTTCAGTATTGTCTGATGAAGCAGCGGTGAATTAAACATCATGTATTGAATTCCACCAACCCTTAACTTTTTGCGACAATACATTTATTGTTATATGCTTACGCACTTTGTAACTGAATTAAATGTTGTCTCGTTCAATAAAGCGTGTAAAACATAAACTAAAGTTGCAAATAATATCATTACCCACAATCCTCCTCGGTGTGTCACGCCCGTTTCACACTGCAAGCGTGAGCGGCGCAGAAGCGGTGCGTATTTAGAGCAGGAGCAGCGCGCGCCCATTGCCCTTTCACACCTGTAGCGTTTGCAGCGCGCGGCTGAACAGCGTCCTCTGTACAGAATGGGCAAATTCTAATCTAATTTTAAATACAATTGGTCTTGATTTATTATTAGAATAGTTTATATTACTGTATTTGTTTTATTTACACTGTACATGTGCATCTGTGTTTATGTGCAGTATATTGTAGATAGAAGAAAGGCAATTGCGCTGTATTTGTTACTACGGAGATTACGAAGAAGGACACGATGTAGATTTTGGGTGCCCCCAGGCTACGGAACAGCAAAAAACAATAACTGACCATAGCAGAAATGTTATAGTTATTTTATACATTGTGTTTGTATTGAATATGGTCAATATTTTAAAGGTTTGTACTTGTAACCAGAAGTTTCTTTTTGCACATATACTGTAAGCTGCTGTTCTTCATGTTTGTTTGTATTGATTGTTATTTACAGATTGTAAAAAGTTGTACTGATTGGACAGATTGCACTTTTTGTCTTTCAATACAAAAAAAACATTAAAAATGACGTACCATCTGCCAACGCAAAATGACTAGTCCTTTGTAAAAAAACACATTAATTATAGGAGAATGACATGCCTTTGAAGTTTTGGTCAAAAGATTGCATCTACAATGTTGACATATTTTGCATCTTTATTCAACATTTAACATTTATTAGCAAACCTCTTCATAATGCCTGCTGACGAATGCTTCTTTAATAATGAAGCAATATAAACATACTCATAAACAGCAGATTTACAAGCAATCTCCATGCTAACATCTTCAACATGCATCGTAAATGTCTTTATTAACACTATGTGTAAACGTTTTAATAGGGATATTAGCAAACACACGAAAAACACACTTTCAAACAAGTCACCCACATCATAGACTTATTCGGTGTAGCTACATGTGTAATATTTATGTGACATATTTGAATATGTATTCTCTCTCTCTCTTAATTTCATTTAAATTAAATTCAATTTAAATAAGCTTTATTAGCATGACTGCGTAGCTAATGTTACCAAAGCATTAATATATATATATATATATATATATATATATATATATATATATATACAACAATAACATAGGTAAATAAATAACAACATAAATAATAAATAAAATCAAAATCATTCTAAATAAATGAAAAGATCAAGTTGGTCAGTATCAAGTGAATCATGTTGAACATCTAACATTATGAATGGTTAACACATATTTAGCAGCGAGTGCAGCTGTGTTATCTTCTTCTCCGAGTAAGAAGGGCATTATATCAGAATCACTGAGCTCTGTAAATGAAGGGATCAGGGCTTTAAATCTGGGGAGAAATGTTTCCCTCACATGGAGATATTTGGGACACATCATCAGAAAGTGTTTCTCATCCTCTATTTGCTGTAGATCACAGTGTCTACAGATCCTCTGCTCTCGCTCGGTCCATGTTTGTCTATGTCTTCCTCTCTCTATCTCTAGATCATGGTCACTTAATCTGTATTTGGAGAGGATTTGTCTTTCTTTAAATGGTTTAATCAATAAATAATTGGCAAATGTAGTGGTTCTGTTTAGGGTTGAGTAGCATTGGAGCTTATATTGAAGGTCAAATTGTATTTTTAGAGATTCATCATGAGTGTCTTTTAGATTGGTGTCAATTTCTTTAATAATGGTTTTGGGGGTGAAGCTGTAGTCGGTGAGGAGCTGGGTTTTATGGACGAGCTGATGAGCGAGTGTGTTTAGAGGATGAGATTCTGCTGAGGTTTCATTGGCGAGGAGGGCTTTATATTGGATTGAATCAGGATCAGATTGATGGAGGTGATGCCAGAACTGAACACATCTCTTCTGGATCTCAATCTTCAGTGGGTATAAGCCTAATTCAGCTCTGCAGGCATCATTGGACGTAGATCTATGGACCCCTAAAGTGTTTTTGAATAATTTCTGGTTGTAGTTTTTCTATTGAAGTTTTATCCCAATTTTTTAAATGTATTACTGGTCCCCAAATTTCACTCCCGTACAGTAGAATTTGTTTAATGATTGCGTGATATAATTTAACCCATGTTTTAATTGGTAATTTGAATTGGCCAAACCGTGATTTGATGGCATAAAATGCCCTCCGGGCCTTCTCATACAAGGCCTTCACAGCCAGACTGAAGCCCCCCGATGCAGAGATCTGGATGCCCAGGTAAGAGTAGCTGGTGCTGTGCTCCAGAACTTCTCCTCCGTAACTGAACTGGTATCTGCTTCCCTGAGACCTGGCCTTCTTCTGGAACACCATGACTCTGGTTTTGTCCAGGTTGACCGTCAGAGCCCATTCCTCACAGTACTGTTCCAGCAGGGCCAGGCTGTGCTGGAGACCCTCGGCTGTGGGGACATCAGAACCAGGTCGTCCGCATACAGCAGGCATTTGACTTGGTCGTGTAGAAGCGATGCCGGGATGTTGCGGAGCGGTCCAGAGCTTCTGCCAGCTCGTTGATGTAGATGTTGAACAGGGTTGGGCTGCATCCCTGTCTCACTCCACGACCCTGCTGGAAGAACGCAGTCCTGCAATTACCAATTTTGACTGCACATCGACTGTTTCTATACATGGACTGTATAACATCAAATGTTTTTCCACTAATGCCAATTTGTAATAATTTGTATTGTAACCCATCATCATAACTCTCTCTCTCTCTCTCTCTCTCTCTCTCTCTATATATAGCATTAATTTCTACAGTAGATAAACAGCTGGTGGTGGAAATATGTAACTGCAGGTTGAATTTCAAGTTGCTTGACGGGACTTATTTCTCTGAGGCACCACTATATGCATAACACATTTATATGTAGTCTCCTCTAGAATTCAGACATACTAATATGTATTACAATTTTGAAACGTAGCTGTATCAACCTTAACGTGCTCGGTTTAACACACATGACGAATAAAGGAAGTCCGACACACCGAGGAGGATTGTGGGTAATGATATTATTTGCAACTTTAGTTTATGTTTTACACGCTTTATTAAAGGAAATTACATTTAATTCAGTTACAAAGTGCTTAAGCATATAATAATAAATGTATTGTCACGAAAAGTTATGGTTGGTGGAATTCAATACATGATGTTTAATTCACCGCTGCTTCATCAGACAATACTGAAGTCACGTTTAACTTTGTGAACTTTATCAAATAAATCCATTTACATCATTATACACTGAATATGAGCGGTCTTTAACTATGAACCGTGCTCTTTTATAATTATATCTCATCTTAAAGCGAGGAGTTTGTCGCGTTGTTTTACTCATCGGTTGGAAGCCGCTGCGGTGACGTCATCACGCACTACCGTCTGTGAGCCTCCTCGCGCCTTTGAACGGGTTCCCGCCGCGCGCGCTGTGAAGTTAAGACTATACTTTCAGGGATCATTTCTATAGTTTCTAACTTGGAGATGTGTTTCGAAAGTGTTGCGTTTCTCAAACCACGATGATGAGTGAAAGTGTGTTCCTCTGAGCGTGAATCGGGTGATGATCTGTGTTTATTCACGGGTAATTATCATTGATGAACGTTCATAGATTCATTACGAGTCTGTGAGGAGGAGCGCACGATCCGAGTGGTTATTTTATTATGAGTTACATTAAATATCAGTTTTCACTTATCTTCGAACCCTAAGAAATGATTGTAGAATCATAGACGTAATTACCGACTTTATTGACGAGTTTGACAACTTGATCCGCGACCTACTATTGGTTGAGAAACAAGTATTACTAGACTGTCTGTCTACAAAGAACTATCGAAATAAAGTGTAACCTGTAATTTTGAGATTTAAAATGGTAAAGTCACTCTAGTCACGTGTGAGAGGAACATGAACATACACCTGACAGTCAGATTGTCAGGTAACATGGTCATCTTTATTTCGTTTGTTGAGCTTCTTTCTCCTCGTTTCTCTTGCTTCTCTTGGCCTCCTGCCTCCTCTCCCAGTTCCGCAGGACATTCTTCTGCAGAAGCAGAGAAACAAGTGACGCAGAGAAATGAATTCATCTGTGTATTATCATGACTGCGCGTCAGCTTACAGAGCACGTGGTCTCCTCTCGGTCACGCGCGCGCGAGCTCCGCATCGATGCGCGGGATCTCCAACAAACCGTCGTTTACGACTCTTCTGCACGACTACAGCGCTCTTCTTCCATTTGGTGTAATGTATGAAGTGGGATGGGTGTATATTCCCCACAGAGCACCGACAATCATATCAAAAATGCTTCGAATATGAATATAGGCGATGTCACGATAAGACGAGGATGAGTAAACAAAGTGAAAGTAAGTTTGACGTTACGCTGCTGAAGGCCGAACTGAAAGAGGAAGCAAAGCATAACTGAAACACCTTAGATACATAAATATCTAAATACCTAAAACCTTTCATAATACTTGTTAACCACACACAGCAGCTTATATTTAGGTGTGTTGTCTCGCGCTGCTCGGTCGCACTGTGATGACGTATCCACCACGCTGTCGCCGCTACTGTAAACTATATTTGTTTTATTAGTTCAGTTTCACATTCATCGGTGTAAATGTTCGGTGTAACCCTGTTTCACAGTGTTTTATAAAGAAAGATATTTCTGTACTATTCAAAGTAGCACTAATAGAAAGGATATCAAAACTTCATGTAATGTAAAGGTCATGCATGTTTTTAAGTGTATATTTATTTTAAAGTATATAATTGATATTATTTATTTAATTTCTTTGGCTTTATATTGTCTGTATGTGTTGTTCAAGGCATAATACAAAATAAAAAAAACAGCATAAAGCATCTTTTCCCCTCATATTGTCTGTGCTGTGTCTTAAAGCTGTATTACTCCTGTTCACCGTCTCTATTTGGATGTCATTGATTCATTTGTAGATCTGTTTGTTAAGCATTTAATAATAATAATAATAAAGTAACTCTTTACTGGGCCCATAACCTGTTGGCGCAGACATCCCCAAAAGCGCTGGCAATGCCGGTGTCCTGACATGTTATCATACCGTCAGATTTTCCTACCTCGCATCGATATATCATCCTTTTCTCACGCTGAACAACAATATTTACTGTATCTGCATTACTGTAAGGGGTAGTTTAGGGTTGGGGTAGCTGTAGACGTTAATAAAACACAATCTAATAGGTAGAACAATATTTATTGTTGGTTTCCGGTACTAGATGTGTCCCTTCTATCCACAGCCGTGAATATAACACGTAATTACTGTATGTGCATTACTGTAAGGGTAGGTTTAGGGTTGGGGTAGGTGTACACATTAATAACACATAATCTAACAGGTAGCATTTTTCGTACGACCCTGTTTTAATGGGAGGTAGCACAAATCGACAGGACACCGGTTCTCATAACGGAGGAGAAAAACACATCAAGTTGTGTTTGGCCTGCGTGCACTTCACATTGAGAATGAGCGGTGGCCATTTATTAATGATTGTGACCGCACACACTTCCAGAAACTAGGTCACAGGGTCAATCGAGAACATATATAACTCAACCGCATCAATAACAGAAGAAGACAAATTACGCTGACAGGCGTGGTCAGAATTATTGGCACCCTTGGTGAATATGATCAAAGAGCAATAAATCAAATCACATTTAGTAAATTAATCTCCCACAATACATGTGTTTTGGATAATGAATGATAACGAATGAGTCTTGTGATTAAGTGATCGCATGATCAGGCTCTCATTTAAACTGAAATCATGCATTGTGACATTTAATATGCAAGAAAACCTGCTGGAAAATTATTTATTGAGAAAGACACCAAGCTTTTTAAAGAAAATATTTATTAAAAAACATAATACATACATTCCACTGTTTCCAGGGACACGGCAATTACAAGCAACACTAAAAACTTTGATTGTCTCAGTGTAAAATTAAAAGAGTTAATCAATCAGTGTGTGAGGTATATGTGTGTAGTGTAGCACTCTTCATAGCTGTCAGAACAAACACATATTAATCAAAACGAGAGGCTTACAATACAAGACAAGCAGAAATCTTATTCTGAAGGAACCAAACAGATGTCAGAGAGACAAGTGCTATAAACTCTGGAGTCTGGAGAGTAATGGAAATCAAAGGGTGACGACATAATCATCCTCTACACTTTCTTTGTCACTCGCTCCTTTCTCTCAATGAACAGAATGAGCTTCTTAACCCACGGCGTCCTGGGGTTCAGACAGATCCGCTCTCCACTCGACAAACCGGCACTGAACACATAATACACATAGATTATATTTAGGAAGACTTTTCACTACAGGTGAAACGCTTGGGGTCAGTACAAAACAATGAATAGCTTTATTAGCAAGGATGCATTTCATTGTTCAAAGTGAAAAGCTATTTTTAATGTTACAAACAATCTCTATTTCAAATTAAACGTTGAGCTTCCTATTCAATATTACGCAGCACGATGACTTTCTACATTAATAATAATATTAATAATACATGTTTTTGAGCATATTAATGATTTCTGAAGGATCACGTGACACTGAAGCAATGCTGAAAACTGAAAAAAGAATAAATTACATTTCAAAATGTGTTTCAATAGAAAAAAGTTATTTTAAATGGAACAATATTACATTTTTAGTTTTTTTAATTTGTCAGTTTTACAGCATTTTTGATCAAATAAATAAATACAGCCTTGGTGAGCAGAAGAGGCTAATTTCAAAAACACCTCGGCAGTGATTTTGGTTAAAATTAAAATTATTGATTATAACCTCAAGGTGAGTATTCATATGCAACCCGATTTATGAATATATGAGACCCTGGAGCACAAAAGCAGTCATAAGCAGCACGGGTATATTTATAACAATATCCAACAATACATTGTATGGCTCAAAATTATAGATTTTTCTTTAACGCCAAAAATAATTCCAAAAATATTAAGATACTTATTTCAATAAGTGTTCAATAATTCAATGCTGCATTTAAAAATACAGTTATATTTTAATATTATATGACACCATATTATTTTACAAACAAATCTAAATGAACATATATCAAATGTATTTTGTGCCAAGATTTGATGACACAATTTTGCATCGTAATTACGTAATGGTGTCATCGTGCAATAACATAACACACGTTTTAGCAGCTTCCCTGGAAAAGCGCTGGTTCACTCTCGTGAGAGGTGACGTGAAATGCTTCGAGACGCGTCACTGGTTTGTGGAGATACGTACATGACCTCGGTGGTCTTGCAGTGTGGTCCTCTGGGCAGGATCTCCACGCGGCGCAGGTCTCTCTGAGGGATGATCCGTGACTCCAGTCTCAGACACACACAGCGGCTGTTGTAACCCGCGCCCAGAGGCTGCACGGCTGGGGAGGAACGACAGCACTGTCAGTCGACTGGGCAATTACACAACTCTACACTGACACGTGATTTAACGGTCTTGTGCAGAATAGTACCCTAGTGTGCCAAAGTTTTGAGGAAATGTGAAACAAGGTCAACACGGTTCACTGAAAGATGCTGAAGGGACTCACATGAGAGTCACCGGCCACATTTAGAGAGAAACATACATGACTAGAAATATTGGGGAAATTCACTTTTAAAAGTTGTGCATTACAATATTGCGTTACTCGCTAAAAAAGTAACTAATCACATGACTTTTTTTATGGAAAGCAATGCGTTAGGTTACATCTGAGTGACTTTTTTATTTCTGGGCATGTTTGTTTTAAGATAAAATGTTGTTTTACAAACGTAAACGCCGTTTCACTATAAAAGTGAATTGAATATGTTTCAGGCCTGTCCTGCTGGAGAAACTTTACATGGTTTCTGTTGCCGGTGGATCTGGTTTCGACCCGGTAGACCTTCAACAAACCAGCTAATTAGTGATTTAAGTTAAATATCCCTGCTAAAACAAACAAACAAAAACAATAGAAACCATCACAGAAATCCTAAAGGTTTCCACTACAATTACAAACCATCAAGTTTTATCCATTAAAACCAATTAAAAATGTTTCCTGAAGTGTGTTTTGGGACATACTCCGTTAAGATGTATTGATTTTAACAAGCCACCAATAAAAGTTGACCAATTACCAGTAGAGACCAACGGGGTCCATTACAGTTTCCATTAAAACCAGTACAAGTCCCATTATAACCAGCAATAAAAGGTGACCAATTACCAGTAGAGACCAACGGGGTCCATTACAGTTTCCATTAAAACCAGTACAAGTCCCATTAAAACCAGCAATAAAAGGTGACCAATTACCAGTAGAGACCAACGGGGTCCATTACAGTTTCCATTAAAACCAGTACAAGTCCCATTATAACCAGTAATAAAAGGTGACCAATTACCAGTAGAGACCAACGGGGTCCATTACAGTTTCCATTAAAACCAGTACAAGTCCCATTATAACCAGCAATAAAAGGTGATCAATTACCAGCAGAGACCAACGGGGTCCATTACAGTTTCCATTAAAACCAGTACAAGTCCCATTAAAACCCAGCAATAAAAGGTGACCAATTACCAGTAGAGACCAACGGGGTCCATTACAGTTTCCATTAAAACCAGTACAAGTCCCATTATAACCAGCAATAAAAGGTGACCAATTACCAGTAGAGACCAACAGGGTCCATTACAGTTTCCATTAAAACCAGTACAAGTCCCATTATAACCAGCAATAAAAGGTGATCAATTACCAGTAGAGACCAACGGGGTCCATTACAGTTTCCATTAAAACCAGTACAAGTCCCATTATAACCAGCAATAAAAGGTGACCAATTACCAGTAGAGACCAACGGGGTCCATTACAGTTTCCATTAAAACCAGTACAAGTCCCATTATAACCAGCAATAAAAGGTGACCAATTACCAGTAGAGACCAACGGGGTCCATTACAGTTTCCATTAAAACCAGTACAAGTCCCATTATAACCAGCAATAAAAGGTGACCAATTACCAGTAGAGACCAACAGGATCCATTACAGTTTCCATTAAAACCAGTACAAGTCCCATTATAACCAGCAATAAAAGGTGACCAATTACCAGTAGAGACCAACAGGATCCATTACAGTTTCCATTAAAACCAGTACAAGTCCCATTATAACCAGCAATAAAAGGTGACCAATTACCAGTAGAGACCAACAGGGTCCATTACAGTTTCCATTAAAACCAATACAAGTCCCATAATAACCATTAACACTAATTCTGTGAGGGTTTCTATTGTCTTTCTCAGCAGGGATGATAAACGAATAGTGAAGATGAAGCTTACCATCGGACAGAACGATGCTGGCTCCAATAACGGTGAACATCAGGAAGGCGTTCATGATGGATGAAGCTTCAGTCGATGTCTGTGGAGAAACTCTGAAGATAATATGCTGCTGCACAGCTTTATATATTATGATTTTAAAGGCCTCGTGATCCACAAAGTAGTGCTTTTATTTCACTTCCCCTAATGGCTCTGTGTGTGTTTATGTCTATTGGTGTGCGTGTGAAGGCTCGTGTGTATATATGTGGTTTGAATCGGTTCACATGTTCATCAGCTGTGGGTCATCTGGACACATCTCATGTTCGGCTCGGTTACCACGTTCAAAAGCCCCTGGAGTCCCAGACGCTTTTACCCAAACATGATGCATTAGTGCATGATTTGCATTTGACTGCTTACCACGGGTGGAACATTTCTTTAATAACCCACACATATCAATTAATTGTTCATTATAAAATATACAATTAGAATATATCATTATATGAATATTGCATATTTTATTAATATATAATTAATTCATATTAATGATTAATAATATATAAATAATATGAATGAATTCATATGGATGTAAATAATAATGTTAAAAATTTTTTTTTTATAAACGTTACTCAATTAACCATCTTGTTAATAACTTGATATTTATATTAATACTTGCTTTTTGTATAATTAATATTTATAAGCATTGACGTTACATTTAAGCATTTAGTAGACGCTTTTATTCAATGACACAAATAAACAAGCAGTTCATTAAAGTTAATAATCATAGACTGCCAATCATACTAATACTGATTAAATATTAGTTTGATATTTGTATTGTGATTAACATTTATATTTACATTTTGATTGGATTATTTACTTTTATTGGATCTATCTATCTATCGTTGTATCGTTTTGTCTATCAAATCATATTTATCTATGACATATATAAAACTGTTTATCTACAGTATCTCACAGAAGTGAGTGCACCCCTCACATTTTTGTAAATATTGTATTATATATTTTCATGTGACAACACTGAAGAAAAGACACTTTGCTACAATGTGAAGTAGTGAGTGTACAGCTTGTATAACAGTGTAAATTTACTGTCCCCTCAAAATAACTCCACACACAGCCATTAATGTCTCAACCGCTGGCCACACAAGTGAGTACACCCCTAATAGGCTAGTGACAATGCCCTAGAATTTTTGAGATACCCCTACCGGAGGTAGAACTAAAACCAACAATGTTTTTCCTCATCTCTAAGGTCTCCCATATATGAAATGGATTCTTGGCTCAAAATATTTTACTGCTAAGATTGTTAAATTAACAGATATTGTTATACACCCCAAAACCAAAAAAGGACTAAAATATAGCCTGTCTGTATGGGAGTTAAGGCATATAAACTAGTGCAGATCAATCACACAAGTTCTGAGAGCTTTGAAACTTGACATGTTTGTAGTCAGGAAGTTGCTTTACCTATTAGAAAAGACTGGATGTGAATATCTTGATGTATGGAATAAATAGAGACATATAAACACATACCAACAATAATCGGACATACACAGATTGAATATCTATGCAGAATATTTTCATTTACTTTGTGGTTGCTTTGCCAGTGATTATCATAGAAACATATATGATGGCTTGTTGGAAAGGTGGGGTTGAATCCTGCAATACCAAATATGTAAATATAACATGACAAATCAGAGTGTTCTGTCACTCAATGTATGAGGTGTCTAAAATGAAAGAAAACGGTACACTGACATAATAGTCTCATTTAAAATTTATGATACATTTAATAATGATACATTTCATAAGGCACAGTATACTATACAATTCAAATGAAACACAGATCAAATTGAATCATGTTAACATTGGAATGGAACACATTTATTAAAATATGTATATCCACTTGAATTTTGTTTTGGTCAAGTCATTACTGAATAATAGAAGATAATATTGTTAGCTTTTTTTTCTGTCCAGGCCAGCAGTGGGCAGTAGAGCCTAAACTGATTACTTCACCCCATTGGTGTGATCTCTGATTAGATAAGAATAAGATATTAGTGTTAGGCTAATGGTTGGATCCAGCTGTAGCTAGCTGCTTGATTGTTTTTATTGATATCCTCCTAACCAGACAGGTAAATAATTACAAATGTTATGTCATATGAAAAGGCTGACCTAGCCTAATACAAGTAGCTAAATAGCTAGTTGTAGAAACTACTTAGCCTAGCTAAGAAATTACTTAGCCCTCTGACTAATGTTGCATGTGTAATTCAACTTGATTTGCATTTCAATTAAAATTCTGAAATGTATATAATTTTTCCTTTTCACTAGTCTCTTGAATTATGGAGAATGTCTTACAGACATTGGATCCAAAGCTTTGTATAATTTGTGGGAAACATTTTGAAAAGGGCAAGAAAAAAGATCCCTATGTCCAAAACCCCACAGTAGAAGGCCTCCAACACATACTTACCCTTGCTCAGCAGAGAGATGATGATGTCCATAAAACTCTGGCTCCATATACAGATGACATACTTTCCTCCAAAATCAAAGTTTCATATCATGTATCATGTAGAGCGAATTACTGCAGTAAGACAAAAATCAGTGAGCAGCAGCAAGTTGCAAATGTTGAGAGTGAGAGCACATCTGCACCAAGAAGGCTGAGTAGGGCTGATACAACATCATTTAAAATATGGAGAGATTGTTTCATTTGTGGGAAGGCCAGCTCTAGACCAGAACCTCTGACAGCCATTTCGACTGGTACAGGCGCAAGTACCAGAGACAAGGTCCTTCGGGCAGCTTCTGAAAGGCTTGATGAAGAAGTACATCTTTGAATTCTTTCATGCCCAGATCTCTTTGCATATGATGCCAAATACCATAAAATGTGCCTTGCACACTACATCTCTGAACGAAATATAGCAGCTGCCAGACGAAGAAAAGAATCAGAAAAGCAGACCAATGTCTATGACAAAGCGTTTATTAAGCTCACTGAAGACATTGATAAAACAGTATTGTCCAAATATATGAAAGTGAGGACTCTCAACTCTTTGACTGATAGCTATGACAACATACTAAAGACCATTGCTGAGGAAGAAGGTGTGTCCATAGTTCAACACAAGAAATATAGATCCTGGAAACTAAAGGAAAAGCTGATACAGCATTACAAAGACAGGCTTGTATTTGTTCCACGTCCAGGACAGTCAGATCTGATCTGCTCAGATAGTATGACCATAGGTTGTGCACTGAGGGAAGCTGCTAAACTCACAGAAATAACAGTAGACTGTGAGACAACATTTCCACAGACAAGTCAGAGTCTTTCCGAAATCCAAATATTACACAGGGCTGCAGACATATTGAGGAAAAGCATGGAGCAGGTAGAGCATGACAGTCAATCATATGTCAGCAGTGATCGTCTATCACGTCTCCAATGCAGCAAGTATGTACCCAACATCCTGTATGACTTTCTCAACTGGTGTGTTGATTCACATGCCCACAGAGATTACCAAACATGTGATGATGACCCAGCTTCAAAGGAGAATCTGTGTGTTATCGCAATCTGTCATGATCTCATTGGACAGAGCTGTCACATCCATACGCCAATCACGCTGGGACTTGCCATTTTGATACATCATGAGTTTGGTAGTAAGACACTCATCAATGAGCTCAGTGCAATGGGGCACTGTGTTTCCTATGCAGAGGTTAGGCACTTCCTCACATCTGTGGCAGCAGACCAAATATCAAGGACAGAGAGTGGTGTCTACATCCCAACTGGCCTCACTGGAGTCGCTGAACATGGAATTGTTGATGCAGCCATCGACAACTTTGACCAAAATGAAGACACCCTGGATGGGAAGCGTACAACTCATGCTATGGCGTCTGTTGTGTTCCGAAGAGGCCAAGTCTCCACAGTAGATAAATGCCTAGCATGGGTTCCACAAAGGTCCCTCACCACCTTAAACACGTTTGATATGAATGGAGATAAACTTTACAGGTACATTTGGTCCATTCTTTTTTCTCTGAAATCAATTTTTATGTTGTTTTTGTTTTCATGTTATGGTATTCGCTTAGTCACATGAACTGCTAAAGATAAATACAAATTAATGTTCAAAATGAATGTATGTTGTGTTTTAAAGTGATTTGATATTCAATGCATATGATCATAAGCTTATCCTCTCATTTCAATTGTGATTACAGATACATAAAATCTACAAAGCGACCCGAACCACCTGAACTTGCCCAGCGTGAGTTACTGCACACAAATACAACAATCTCTAAAGCAGCTGAAGACAGAGATCTGGTATGGAAGCTGTCCCGAAATGTAATTGAGAATCAGCAGCATGTCCCTGCTTGGTCTGCATTTAATGCCTTCACGTCAGACACTACTTGTTCAGTAGCCAGTGTACTCTACCTGCCCTTCATAAGAGAATCACCCTCAGAATTGTCCACCATCTACACATCTATGATACGACTTGTACAGCTTGCTGCAGAACTGGGACAGCACCATATCCTTGTGACAGCAGACCTTGCTATTTATAGTAAAGCACAACAGATCTTGTGGAGCAAACCATTGCCCTTACAAGGAAAGATCACAATGAGATTGGGAGGTATGCATATCACGATGGCTTACCTAGCAAGCATCGGAAAGCTCTATGGCGACGGTGGACTCTTTGACATACTAACTGAGTCAGATGTGTATGCAGAGGGAACAGCTCGACAGTTGCTTCAAGGGAAACAGTTGGCAAGAGGAGTAAGAAGCATAAAGCTAGCATCTGAGGCTCTGTTCAGGCTCTTCTGGCAATCCATGCAATCATGGCTTGAAAAACAAGGCCTATGTGCAACGACTGAAGCACAAGAGCAAATCCTACGAGATGTACAGCATGCATTTCATGGTAATGACAAGGCCACTGCTCAACAGCTCATCAGTGAGGTGGAGACTGAACTTCCTGAGATCCAGAAGATAATCCAGATGTTCATAAATGAGGGAGTTAAGCAATCAGCCACCTTTGGATACTGGTTAATGTTCCTCAATGGTGCTGATCTATTGCTAAGGATTCTTCGTTCGGAGCGTGAAGCTGACTTTCAACTTCACCTGAATTGCATGTGTGAAGTGATGCCTTGGTTCAGGGCTGCTGGCAGGACCAATTATGGCAAGTACATGCCAGTCTATGTTGCAGAAATGAAAGCACTTGAACATGAACAACCAGAAGCATACACATTCATGCAGCAAGGTGGGTTTGTTGTTCGCCGGTCTGAGCATCGAAGCTTCAACTGTGTGGCTACTGATCAGGCACTGGAGCAAACCATTAATCGAGAAGGCAAGAGTCAGGGTGGAGTTGTTGGCTTCACATTACGAAAAGGAGCTCTCACAAGATGGTTGATGACAAGACATGTGACGACAGCATATGTGGATGCCATGAAAGAGCTTTGTGACACTGATGATCAGAGCCCAAAGCACACAAGGAGCATGGAGCATCCAGAATGGACAGAGAAAGACACATACAGAAGATAATGGAAGCTGTTGAGCAGAGGCAGAATCCCTTTGATCTTGATAGCATTCCTGAGGAACTAATCAACATTGCAAGTGGTCAGGTTGCATCTGAGAAAGTTGCAAAAGACCTCTCAAGCTTCCTCCAAGATGGTGCGAAGCAGAATGCCATCTTTATTGAACAACGTCTGGCAAAATCAAAAAGAACAAAGAGCTTCTGGGAGCCAGAGAAAAGAAACCAGTGTGCAACCTTCAAGGACATGAAAACATCAGTTGGAGTCAGCATATCTAGAAAGCTTCACATGGATTCAGACGTGCTCTTTCGAAGATTACTGGCTGTCTCCAAGCAAAGAGAGGTGTCCATGGAGACTGTGATGTCTCACGAACTCGCATCTGTCCCACCCTCTTTGTTTTATGATGATGGAAGCATGAGGAAGACAACAAAAGCTGACCTGGCCAAGAAACTCAAGGCTGTTGTTGAAGAGACACAGCAGCTGCCAAATGTTAAAGAACCATCAGCATATATCATTGATGGAATGGCTCTTCTACAGAGTCTCAATGATTCAGCCTTTCAAACGTTCAATGACCTGGGTGAGTGTGTCTGGAAAAAGATCACAACTTTAATGGGAAAGGAAGTTAACAGCTGTGTCGTTATAGTGTTTGATAGATATGACCACCAACACTCAGTCAAAGATCTTGAAAGACAAAGAAGAGGCACCATTCACACCAGCAGACGAACACATATCATCACAGGACAAACAAGTGTTCCAAACTACAGAAAATACCTCAGGATCAGCGGAAACAAGGCTGCTCTATGTAGCTTTGTCAGCACCTACATCGCCAATACTGGGCCAGCGAGAATTTCTTCAGGGAACACTGTCATCTTGGCAGGTGGCTTTGAAAATGGTCAGGAGGTTAAGAGGGTTAGCAAGTCAGGCATTGACTGCTTGGAAGATCTTTACAGTGACCAGGAGGAGGCTGACACGAGGCTGGTGTTACATGCAATACATCTTGCACAGTCACATTCTCGTTTAATTGTCAAATGTGATGATACAGATGTACTAGTTTTGCTTCTGTACTATTCAAGCAAAGGGATGTTTGGATCCTCAGCAGTGTTTATGCACTCTGGACATGGCCTTAAGGAAAGATTTGTCCCTATATGTGTGATCGCTCAGAAGCTTGGAGCAGTGCTTTGTGAGTGTTTACCTGCATGCCACGCCCTCACAGGTTGTGACACCACAAGCAGTTTGTACAGAATTGGGAAGGCCACTGCCCTCACAAGACTGAAGACCCATCTATGTGAGTTACAGGAAATGACCAAATTTGGACTCTCTGGTAGCCTGGAAGAGGCTTTGCCTGTGGCAAGAAGGTATGCCCTCCTCCTGTATGGCCAAAAGAAAAAGGTGGATGGGCATCCTTGTACCAACCTGGATGAGCTGAGGTACACACTAGCATCTACCACAGATTTGTCAGCAGCAAATCTACCCCCAACAGAAGATGCCTTCCAGCAACATGTGCTGAGAGCCTTGTACCAAACAGCAGTGTGGCGTCACAGCCACCTGGCCAAACCTCTTCTCTGGAACCCAGTTGGTAGAGGGTGGAGGCTCAGAGAAGATGGGTGCATTGAACCTGTGATGTTCCAGAAGGCACCAGCACCTAAAGAAATTAGAGACATCACCCACCTCTACTGTAAAGACGGAAACTGCAACGATGCCACCAAATGCCAGTGTCTTTCAGTGGGCTTAACCTGCACAGAGTTTTGCTCTTGCCCTTTCCCAGACTGTCCAAATATGACCCACTTTGTCACTGATGACAATGTGGATGAGTGACAGTGGTGTGTTGCAGTATGGGGGGCTGACCTCAGAATGGCTACCAAAAGCAGTTCATGTTCCAAATGGTTGCTGCTAGAAAATAAACAGCCTGAGAAGAGAGGACTCATCCCCCCTCTGAGTGTTTGTTTTGTTCGATATCCATTTGTTTGATTTAAGACAGTAATTTAATTTGTATTGTGTGAAGTTAAGTTATAGTTTTATTAAAAGGCTCATTAATAAGGTCAAACTGCAATCCTGACTCCTGGTCTCCTGTTTGTGCTATGGTAAGGTGTTATCTTTCGATTTCAATCTTTGTATCCATATAGTACAAGGTGCCATGTGAAATGTTTCATTATTAAATGTATCTTATATTTGCATTTCTCAACATTCTTCTCACCAATGATAATGGGCTTTGGACTAAATTATGTCAGTGTTCCATTTTCTTTCATTTTAGACACCTCATACATTGAGTGACAGAACACTCTGATTTGTCATGTTATATTTACATATTTGGTATTGCAGGATTCAGCACAACCCCACCTTTCCAACGAGCCATCATATATGTTTCTATGATAATCACTGGCAAAGCAACCACAAAGTAAATGAAAATATTCTGCATAGATATTCAATCTGTGTATGTCCGATTATTGTTGGTATGTGTTTATATGTCTCTATTTATTCCATACATCAAGATATTCACATCCAGTCTTTTCTAATAGGTAAAGCAACTTCCTGACTACAAACATGTCAAGTTTCAAAGCTCTCAGAACTTGTGTGATTGATCTGCCCTAGTTTATATGCCTTAACTCCCATACAGACAGGCTATATTTTAGTCCTTTTTTGGTTTTGGGGTGTATAACAATATCTGTTAATTTAACAATCTTAGCAGTAAAATATTTTGAGCCAAGAATCCATTTCATATATGGGAGACCTTAGAGATGAGGAAAAACATTGTTGGGTTTAGTTCTACCTCCGGTAGGGGTATCTCAAAAACTAAAGCACTTTTTGACCATTTGTCACTAGCCTATAAATGAAAATGTCCAAATACTCAAGTACTCCAGAGTGCAGACTGGACGATGGGGCGGGGCTACACTTGGGGCGGGGCTACACGTGTCACTCCACCCACCCCCAATTCCATTGGCTTATACGGCAAATCTTATTGGTGTAGACCCGAGCATGTGCATTCCTTTGCGTACGATTTTGTAAAATTGATTTGGCCATATTACAGAAATATTATGTGCTAACTCTAGAATCATAGGCCTATCTTAATTACAATCTGTTTAGTAACAATGGTAATTTTAATCAGATGAAGTCATTGTTTACAAATAAACTCTTGATGACAGCACCTCATATTTCCTTGAGGATCGGCAGGCCACGGATCAGCACTAAACTGGGATCCTTTACGCAAATAATGATAATTTGCTGTATTTTAGAAAGGGACAAACACGAACATAAGCGGATGATTTTGCATTTTAAAGCACAACCGTTTTTTGTTGTTGTTTAAAGAGATGAGTTAAGCTTCTTAATGTGTCACAAACTTGTAGGTTATAAAGTGCAAATAAATGTTTTCATGAGAAGCTCAATGTTTCCTTGTTTATATCTTAATAAAATATTTGAGCATATATTGACACATACAGTTTTTAAAGGCTTCTATCTTATAGTAAATAAGTGTCCGTGACATCAAATATTACACATCTATGTGGATTTATGCATCCTCCTCCTCATTGTGTGTGCGTTTAATCTGTGTACGAGATGAATTTAGATTCAGTTATTAACACTCGATCAATGTCGAATATTAAAATCACTCGGAGCTGTAAATCTGAGCAACAGGTACGTGAGCACTTTTAATAAAAGACCCTCTCTGTGATTAATATTGTTTTATTTATTAAAGACTATAATACAAATCTAAAATCAGTAGGCCTAATATAATACAGTGAATCCTGGTTCTTTTTAAAGGATTGAGCCACAAAACCAGTCATTTAATTTGTGCATATAGCCTATATATAAAGTATAAATACAAATTTTGCAGAGAAAATATATGAACACGTATTGCTTAAATAAACAGTAAAGCACATTAATAATAATATTCGCTGTAGGTCAGATTTAATAACAGCTGTTTTAGTAAACAAAAACATTTAAAATAAGCCTATATGCAAAACAAATATCCCATTATCCACACATAATACCTCAGTTCACGCTGATGGGCTTTTATTATTGTCTTATTTGTCACCGAAGCTGTTCTTTAAAATAAAAACATTTGCGGGTTTATCCCATGTCTTCCTGAACTACAGTGAATTATCACCATATCCTAAGTTTTTGCTTATCCACGATCCTAAAATAAACAATATAGGCTACATATAAATATACATTATACAAAACAGCTAAATCTCAAACAGTTGGTCATTTTGATCAACATCTCCAGCTAAAACTGCTCAGTCTGCTTCGTGTACAGTGAAAAGTGCAATAATATCTGAATTAATTTAACGTGCTACCCACCTGTTGAGATTAAAGACCTCTATTTACGTTCATCACACAGAAACATAATTAATATTTATCATAGGTGAGGCTATTTATAGCATATAGGACTATATCATGGCCAGGAATTAAGAATGTGTTCCCAGAATTAATTCGTGAACCGCTCATATTACTCAGCTCTGTTCTGCTGAAGTACTCGGAGATGCGCCACCAAGCGTGTGATACGAACTTAATCTGACTAATTCCTCATAAGTTTAAAAAACACACATTTGCTAATTGATTCTAAATAAAATAGCTATTGTTAGCACTTCATATTTCTGTAGTACAGCCAAACAGCATAGATCACTCATAAAAACGTTTATGAAAGAATGCTTATGCGCAAACGCCTACACCAATAAGCTCTGCTGTATTATAATATAACCAATGAAATTGGGGGTGGGCGGAGCGACACGTGTGGCCCCGCCCCATCGTCCAGGGTGCAGTCTGGAGCTACTCGAAATGTTTGTTTGTTTGCTAAACATAGTGCTACTGGTTAACGTTAGTTGTAATGTTGTATCTGTGAGATGAGGTTATGGTGTGATCGTTGAACTATTTTCGCTGCTGAAACAACAAAAACAGTCAATATTGCGTCTAAAATGCAAGTGACTTAATATGAATTACTTGTTTAGTGAACTGTCATGAAATCTGTCACATTGTTAATCGTGATGGTATTCAGCACACTTGGTCGTGTGATGTTGCTTAACTGTATCATGTTATAAAACTCCACATTTCTCAATTTTACCGCAGTATGTTACCTGAGTTTAACTCGCTTTGTGTTTGCTGCGCTCGTTTGTTTCTATTTCTCGAGAGAGAGGCAGCGCAGCCTTGTTAGCGTCATTACATTATGCACAAATGATGAAGAATCATTATCGCGGTTTGGTGATTGTTATTGGTGTTTTAATCAGGCTAGGCTATTTGTCTGCTCGGGCAAGTACAATTCTCTTTCAGTTGGGCTTTTAAATCCACTTGTCCCGGATAAGTGTTGATGTCGGGGCCTGCGATGTGTGTTTAGACTGCTTCATTAGGCTAGGTCCAATCTTTACGACTCCTCTGTTGTATTGCGTCAGTGGAGTGGTACATCAATTCTTCCTCGTTTTTTGTCCATTTAATTCATAATTAATGATATTATGCATTGCAATGAGGTTGATCTCATTCGTGCCCCCCTGAAAAAATGAAATGCCCGTCCGTGAATTTGTGTCTGGCGCCGGGTCTGGTTGGTGGAATTCAATACATGATGTTTAATTCACCGCTGCTTCATCAGACAATACTGAAGTCACGTTTAACTTTGTGGACTTTACATCACATCAATTTACATCATTATACACTGAATATGAGCGGTCTTTAACTATGAACCGTGCTCTTTTATAGTGATATCTCCTCTTAAAGCGAGGAGTTTGTCGCGTTGTTTTACTTTTTTTTTTTTTATTATTAATGCCATGGCACCAAAGATAAAAGTACAGAAAATAACATTATGTACAAACAGGTGACATTACCTGCAAAGCACCGTTTCTACATGCATGTAACAATAAATAATCCAAAACAAAGCTTTAAGAGAATAATTTAAAAAGATGAAGTAAATTAACTGTTTTGAGAGCTTTAAGATTCTTGGAGGATGAAATAGTTTGGATATACTGTTGAACCTCTTTTTTTAAAAAAGAGTGAATTTACTGCGATGAATGTGAAATTTAGCAAGAAGTAATAATAGGTTAATAATAAAATATTCATTAATTTTATCTTTTTGTCATCGGTTGGAAGCCGCTGCGGTGACGTCATCACGCACTACCGTCTTTGAGCCTCCTCGCGCCTTTGACCGGGTTCCCGCCGCGCGCGCTGTGAAGTTAAGACTATACTTTCAGGGATCATTTCTATAGTTTCTAACTTGGAGATGTGTTTCGAAAGTGTTGCGTTTCTCAAACCACGATGATGAGTGAAAGTGTGTTCCTCTGAGCGTGAATCGGGTGATGATCTGTGTTTATTCACGGGTAATTATCATTGATGAACGTTCATAGATTCATTACGAGTCTGTGAGGAGGAGCGCATGATCCGAGTGGTTATTTTATTATGAGTTACAATAATTACAAGTTTACACCTATCTTCGAACCCTAATAAATGATTGGTTGAATCATAGACGTAATTACCGACATTGTTGACGAGTTTGACAACTTGATCCGCGACCCACCACTAGTTGAAAAACACTGCAGTAGAGTATTACTAGACTGACTGTCTAAAGTGAATTATCGAAATAAAGTGTAACCTGTAACTTTAAGATTTAAAATGGTAAAGTCACTCTAGTCACGTGTGAGAGGAACATGAACATACACCTGACACAGTCAGATTGTCAGGTAACATGATCACCTTTATTTCGTTTGAGTTTCTTTCTCCTCGTTTCTCTTGGCCTCCTGCCTCCTCTCCCAGTTCCGCGGGACATTCTTCTGCAGAAGCAGAGAAACAAGTGACGCAGAGAAATGAACTCATCTGTGTATTATCATGACTGCGCGTCAGCTTACAGAGCACGTGGTCTCCTCTCGGTCACGCGCGCGCGCGAGCTCAGCATCGATGCGCGCGAGCTCCAACAAACCGTCGTTTACGACTCTTCTGCACGACTACAGCGCTCTGCTTCCATTTGGTGTAATGTATGAAGTGGGATGGGTGTATACTCCCCACAGAGCACCGACAATCACATCAAAACTGCTTCGAATATAAATATAGACGATGTCACGATAAGACGAGGATGAGTAAACAAAGTGAAAGCAAGTTTGACGTTACGTTGCTGAAGGCCAAATTGAAAGAGGAAGCAAAGCATAACTGAAACACCTTAGATACATAAATATCTAAATACCTAAACCCTACTTGTAATAATAATACTTGTTAACCACACACAGCAGCTTATATTTAGGTGTGTTGTCTCGCGCTGCTCGGTCGCACTGTGATGACGTCTCCTCCACGCTGTCGCCGCTACTGTAAACTATATTAGTTTTATTAGTTCAGTTTCACATTCATCGGTGTAAATGTTCGGTGTAACCCTGTTTCACAGTGTTTTATAAAGAAAGATATTTCTGTACTATTCAAAGTAGCACTAATAGAAAGGATATCAAAACTTCATGCAATGTAAAGGTCATGCATGTTTTTAAGTGTATATTTTAAAGTATGTCATTAATATTATTTATTTAATTGTTTTGGCTTTATATTGTCTGTATGTGTTGTTCAAGGCATAATAAAGAATAAAAAAACAGCATAAAGCATCTTTTCCCCTCATATTGTCTGTGCTGTGTCTTAAAGTTGTATTACTCCTGTTCACCGTCTCTATCTGGATGTCTTGATTCATCTGTAGATCTGTTTAAGCTTTTAATAATAATACTAATAAAGTAACTCTTTACTGGTCCCATAACCTGTTGGCGCAGACATCCCCAAAAGAGCTGGGAATGCCGGTGTCCTGACATGTTATCATACCGTCAGATTTCCCTACCTCGCATCGATATATCATCCTTTTCTCACGCTGAACAACAATATTTAATATATCTGCATTACTGTAAGGGGTAGGTGTAGTGTTGGGGTAGCTGTAGACGTTAATAAAACACAATCTAATAGGTAGAACAATTATTTAATGTTGGTTTCCGGTACTAGATGTGTCCCTTCTGTCCACAGCCGTGAATATAACACGTAATTACTGTATGTGCATTACTGTAAGGGGTAGTTTTAGGGTTGGGGTAGGTGTACACATTAATAACACATAATCTAACAGGTAGCATTTTTCGTACGTCTCTCTGTTTTAACGGGAGGTAGCACAAAGCGACAGGACACCGGTTCTCATAACGGAGGAGAAAAACACATCAAGTTGTGTTTGGCCTGCATGCACTTCACATTGAGAATGAGCGGTGGCCATTTATTAATGATTGTGACCGCACACACTTCCAGAAACTAGGTCACAGGGTCAATCGAGAACATATATGACATAACTCAACCGCATCAATAACAGAAGAAGACAAATTAAGCTGACAGTCGTGGTCAGAATTATTGGCACCCTTGGTGAATATGATCAAAGAGCAATAAATCAAATCACATTTAGTAAATTAATCTCCCACAATACATGTGTTTTGGATAATGAATGATAACGAATGAGTCTTGTGATTAAGTAATCGCATGATCAGGCTCTCATTTAAACTGAAATCATGCATTGTGACATTTAATATGCAAGAAAATCTGCTGGGAAATTTATTTATTGAGAAAGACACCAAGCTTTTTAAAGAAAATATTTATTAAAAAACATAATACATACATTCCACTGTTTCCAGGGAAACGGCAATTACAAGCAACACTAAAAACTTTGATTGTCTCAGTGTAAAATTAAAACAGTTAATTAATCAGTGTGTGAGGTATATGTGTGTAGTGTAGCACTCTTCATAACTGTCAGAACAAACACATATTAATACAAACGAGAGGCTTACAATACAAGACAAGCAGAAATCTTATTCTGAAGGAACCAAACAGATGTGAGAGAGACAAGTGCTATAAACTCTGGAGTCTGGAGAGTAATGGAAATCAAAGGGTGACGACATAATCATCCTCTACACTTTCTTTGTCACTCGCTCCTTTCTCTCAATGAACAGAATGAGCTTCTTAACCCACGGCGTCCTGGGGTTCAGACAGATCCTCTCTCCACTCGACAAACCGGCACTGAACACATAATACACATAGATTATATTTAGGAAGACTTTTCACTACAGGTGAAACGCTTGGGGTCAGTACAAAACAATGAATAGCTTTATTAGCAAGGATGCATTTCAATGTTCAAAAGTGAAAAGCTATTTTTTAATGTTACAAACAATCTCTATTTCAAATTAAACGCTGAGCTCCCTATTCAATATTACGCAGCACGACGACTTTCTACATTAATAATAATAATACATGTTTTTGAGCATATTAATGATTTCTGAAGGATCATGTGACACTGAAGCAATGCTGAAAACTCAGCAGAAGAATAAATTACATTTCAAAATGTGTTTCAATAGAAAAAAGTTATTTAAAATGGAACAATATTGAATTTTTAGTTTTTTAAATTTGTCAGTTTTACAGCATTTTTGATCAAATAAATACAGCCTTGGTGAGCAGAAGAGGCTAATTTCAAAAACACCTCGGCAGTGATTTTGGTTAAAATTGAAATTATTGATTATAACCTCAAGGTGAGTATTCATATGCAACCCGATGTATGAATATATGAGACCCTGGAGCACAAAATCAGTCATAAGCAGCACGGGTATATTTATAACAATATCCAACAATACATTGTATGGCTCAAAATTATAGATTTTTCTTTAACGCCAAAAATAATTCCAAAAATATTAAGATATTTTTTCAATAAGTGTTCAATAATTCAATGCTGCATTTAAAAATACAGTTATATTGTAATATTATATGACACCATATTATTTTACGAACAAATCTAAATTAACATATATCAAATGTATTTTTTGCCAAGATTTGATGACACAATTTAGCATCGTAATTACGTAATGATGTCATCGTGCAATAACATAACACAGGTTTTAGCAGCTTCCCTGGAAAAGCGCTGGTTCACTCTCGTGAGAGGTGACGTGAAATGCTTCGAGACGCGTCACTGGTTTGTGGAGATACGTACATGACCTCGGTGGTCTTGCAGTGTGGTCCTCTGGGCAGGATCTCCACGCGGCGCAGGTCTCTCTGAGGGATGATCCGTGACTCCAGTCTCAGACACACACAGCGGCTGTTGTAACCCGCGCCCAGAGGCTGCACGGCTGGGGAGGAACGACAGCACTGTCAGTCGACTCGGGAACTGCATCCAGTAATTACACAACTCTACACTGACACGTGATTTAACGGTCTTGTGCAGAATAGTACCCTAGTGTGCCAAAGTTTTGAGGAAATGTGAAACAAGGTCAACACGGTTCACTGAAAGATGCTGAAGGGACTCACATGAGAGCCACCGGCCACATTTAGAGAGAAACATACATGACTAGAAATATTGGGGAACGTCACTTTTAAAAGTAATGCATTACAATATTGCGTTACTCGCTAAAAAAGTAACTAATCACGTGACTTTTTTTATGGAAAGCAATGCATTACGTTACTTCTGAGTGACTTTTTTGTATTTTTGGGCATGTTTGTTTTAAGATAAAATGTTGTTTTACAAACGTAAACGCCGTTTCACTATAAAAGTGAATTGAATATGTTTCAGGCCTGTCCTGCTGGAGAAACTTTACATGGTTTCTGTTGCCGGTGGATCTGGTTTCGACCCGGTAGACCTTCAAGAAACCAGCTAATTAGTGATTTAAGTTAAATATCCCTGCTAAAACAAACAAACAAAAACAATAGAAACCATCACAGAAATCCTAAAGGTTTCCACTACAATTACAAACCATCAAGTTTTATCCATTAAAACCATTAAAAAATGTTTCCTGAAGTGTGTTTTGGGACATACTCTATTAAGATGTATTGGTTTTAACAAGCCACAAATAAAAGGTGACCAATTACCAGTAGAGACCAACAGGGTCCATTACAGTTTCCATTAAAACCAGGACAAGTCCCATAATAACCAGCAATAAAAGGTGACCAATTACCAGTAGAGACCAACAGGATCCATTACAGTTTCCATTAAAACCAGTACAAGTCCCATAATAACCAGCAATAAAAGGTGACCAATTACCAGTAGAGACCAACGGGATCCATTACAGTTTCCATTAAAACCAGTACAAGTCCCATTATAACCAGCAATAAAAGGTGACCAATTACCAGTAGAGACCAACGGGGTCCATTACAGTTTCCATTAAAACCAGTACAAGTCCCATTATAACCAGCAATAAAAGGAGACCAATTACCAGTAGAGACCAACAGGATCCATTACAGTTTCCATTAAAACCAGTACAAGTCCCATAATAACCAGCAATAAAAGGTGACCAATTACCAGTAGAGACCAACAGGATCCATTACAGTTTCCATTAAAACCAGTACAAGTCCCATTATAACCAGCAATAAAAGGAGACCAATTACCAGTAGAGACCAACAGGATCCATTACAGTTTCCATTAAAACCAGTACAAGTCCCATTATAACCAGCAATAAAAGGTGACCAATTACCAGTAGAGACCAACAGGATCCATTACAGTTTCCATTAAAACCAGTACAAGTCCCATAATAACCATTAACACTAATTCTGTGAGGGTTTCTATTGTCTTTCTCAGCAGGGATGATAAACGAATAGTGAAGATGAAGCTTACCATCGGACAGAACGATGCTGGCTCCAATAACGGTGAACATCAGGAAG
>CM050413.1:37598264-37688264 GCA_027564155.1 Gymnocypris eckloni scoliostomus | reverse complement strand
CAGCGATGACTTAATGAAACAAGATAGAAATAAGAGTATTATTATTATCTCTGTAAGCTCTTACAATATTTATTCAACACATACTAGCATTCTGAAACCCTTAATACAAAATTATATCATCACTAACAATGGATATTGTCAATCACGTTCACAAAACGACTCGGCTTACCTTCTGTTGTGAACAGCAGTGTCATGCATGTCAGAAAAGCAAAGGCGGCTGATTTCATCGTTGTGAAATGTCCAAGAGATCAATGCATAAGCATAGAAACAGTAAAACAGCAGACCTTTCTCATAAATGAGCTTGTACGTCTGTTTGTGTATAGTTTGGCAGGACTTTCTCTTTAAAAGAAGCCCACTGCTGACATCACACTTATCAAAACCAATTGTGCAACAGGTCCTCCTTCTTCAGTAAACCCCAATTCCAGTGAATGAACCCAGGCGCTTTACAATAAAGCAAAACACGTCAGAAGGCAGGCCTTCCCAAAAGGGTTTTGTTAATAAAAGTTAATATGTCATAATAATATGTCATAACTTGTCAAATCAAAAGCTAGAAAAGCTTACAAAGAGGTCTACATAAACTTTGGATGACACATCAATAAATACACTGAGGGGTATTTAATCATGTATTACTTTGTCTTTGGAAACACATTAAAATGCACAAATTCACGTTATTTCCTATTTACATGTAATGCAGTAATTCCCAGTCGTTTTTTTTGTCAGCCGAACCTCTTTCATCTGATATATTTCACCTAATATAAGTACCCCAGAGATTTTTAAAGGGGTCATATGACGTTGCTAAAAAGAACATTATTTGATGTATTTGGTGTAATGCAATGTGTTTACATGGTCCGAGGTAAAACACATTATTTTCCACATACTGTACATTATTGATGCTCTTCTATGCCCCGCCTTTCTGAAACGCGTCGATTGTTACAAAGCTCATCGTTCTGAGAAGCGAGGCGTGCTCTGATTGGCTGATTAGCTATCCGGTGCGTTGTGATTGGCTGAATGCCTCAAGCGTGAGATGGAAATGTTACACCACTTACTGTATTGTGATGCCATGTGACGAGACAAAAACAATAAAACCCATTATAAACAAGGTAATTGTTGCATTCAGTGGGGACATAATTACGGATTATAATGACTTATACTGTCTTTTTACGTAAACATTACCATGTCTGCATTTGTGATCGGAGAAACGACAAACAAGCACTACTCTACACCGCTCAAAACTAGCGTTTAATCGTCAGTAGCAGAAACGTCAAAGCACCAGACTGTTCTTATAGTGTTCACAGCCATTCATAGTGTTCACATTGTAGGCTAACGTTACTCTTCCAGGTTCAGGACACAGTCCTCTGTAAATGAGCTGCACATACTCCAATATTTGGGTTGAGCTGTTCTGGAACAGTGTAAATACAACCTAACCACTGATTTCTAGTTGTGTCCTCTTTTGGAAACCCAAACAAAGTAGTTTCGGTTTCACATCGAAACACAGCGTGCCCCATTTTAATGATCTAAGCGCATGGTCTGAAGCGTACGGCGCAGGCGCACTCAGGGCGTGTCCGAATCCACTTTTGCTAGTTTAACGACGGGAAAATAGTCGGCGCGCCCGGGAGCATGGTCCAAACTGGTTGTCCCTATTCTCTTAATGAGTAAAGGGTGTGTTTTTGGGCGTAATGTGCAATAAACCAATCAGAGTATCATCTCCCATTCCCTTTAAGAGCGAGTTGTGCTCGTGCCAGGGTGCATTCGCTATTTAAACGGCGGCATTTTAAGACTGAACGAACATCTGCTCATACCATGGGCGTAACCACCATATACTTTGGGGGGGACGTGTCTTTATAATAATAATAATAATAAATACCAATCTGTCCCCGCCAATAATAGGCCTATTATATTGTAATATGTGGCATATGATATGACCTCCTTTTATGAACCCTGGTTATAGCCAAGTGGATCTGTTGTTATTTACGATTTACTTTCAATTTAGGAAAAACAAGGAAACAAAACTGTGTGACCACCCCCTCGATTGTACACTTGGTTGAGCTCAGAACGCCGCTCGCGGCATCGTTGAAAAAACCGCTCAGTCCGACTGTCACTGGTGCTTAAATTAAATGAAGGTAGGAGCTAAAAGAAAGAAGCAGGACGAACAGGCGGACATTCGCCTTTTTTTCAGACGGTAAGCAAGTAGACACCTAAAAAGTAGTGCCATGGTCAAAAATACCGCGGCAATTTTTGAATAAATGTGAAAAAATATCACGTTTAAATGGCTCAGTATTATAGCTAGGAAGCTAGCATGATACTCTGAAAATAGGCTGAATAATGAACTGCTGGAGTCACAGACCAAGGAGTTCCCGCACTTCCCACTCCATTGATAAGCCTCCATTCATTCGTTGATGGCCTGGCCTGTTTGTTTTTACGATCTGATCCGCGACTGAACTTAAAAAAATATATATCTGGGGGAGGGCTCACATTTGGACCCCCCCAATATCTATACCATGGTTACGCCCCTGGCTCATACCGACTCGCGAGCACATAGGTTCATTCTGAAACATGCAATGACTATCCATAATGACATGTATGACATTCTTATATTTAGCCTACACAATAATATTCTTTACACTGTCATCCTTTAATGTGCTGCTTCGCGCCCCTTTGTGTGTAATAAGCAAAGTGAAGGCACGTTGTGGATCCACCCAGAGGCGCATTTTCCACTAACGCCTCTTTAAATAACAAAAACAATATTGCGCCATTGACTTTAGATTAGGTTTGAGTAGGTCTATGGCGCAGTCTATTTTCAGGTCCTTGAAATGAGCAAAAACACTTGTGCTGGGTGTATGATAGAATAAAAATCACGCTCCCTTTCATTGCGTATACATGTGGGCGGTGTTATGAAAATCTCCCCACACTGTGATGTAGTCATGTGGGGGGTGTGTTTAAATGAGACGTTTTAGGAGGCGTGGTCGAGTCTTAACTTTAATAAAGAATATCTCTTTGGGTTTGAGACTTTAATCTTTGTAACTTCAGGGATCTTATCTATGCACACACAGCTTGTAACACTCAAAGAGAAAGCAATTGAAATCGCATCATATGACCCCTTTAATAATTAAGTATCACATTTGCATATTCACAGTTCTCTGATGTTGGTTAATGGTCACATGACATGCAGGTAAACAAATAAAACATGCAATTCCTTTAAACAAGTGTTTTATTTTGATTGATGTAATTTTTAAATGATTTATTTTAATTTGACATTTTTATGATTTAAAGGGATAGTTCACCCAAAAATGAAAATTCTGTCATCATTTACTCATCCTCAAAAAGTTCCAAACCTGTATGAGTTTCTTTGTTCTGCTGAACACAAAGGAAGATATTTTGAAAATAAAAAAAAAAAAAACATGTCTCCTTAATGTTATGGTACACATCTTTGTGCTGAAATCTATATATACATGTATAAAGTGAACATAAGAATAGCATTTATTAGTAACTAGGAGCAACTTAAGTTTACTAGATTATCCATAAATCATATCTTATAAAATATGTAATTTACCCCTACTGGTAAATGTAATTACTTCTCCCTCATGGTAGCAAAAAGCATCTTTCTCCACTTACGACGAATGAAAGCAAAGACTGTAAATGAGATGAGACGATTGCAAAAACCCGCAATGCATAATAAATATGCATAAGTATATGCATGCATGGCCCTTTAGAGTGCATGAGATCTATGGTCTGTCTTCAATGGCAGCTTTATTATGTGTTTTAAAAACCCATTCAGTCCCTGTTTATTGTAACGCATGCAAATGCACACAGAACATTTCTCTGAATGTCTTATTTTGGGTTCTGCAGGAGAAGTTTGGAAAGACATGATGCAAATATAAGGTAATTAATTTTCATGTGAACTCTATTTCATTGTGAACAGCTCAGGGAATGATACTGTAAAGTTGCAATGCTTTGTGAAAGCACAATAAAGACCAACTAAAATATCCATTAAGACAGTTTTTATTAAATTATTTAAACATATAAAACCACAATCCAGTCGCACAATAAATATAATTTAACAAAATATAATGAAGGTCAAGCAAGGTTACAGTAAACTTCATCTTTAATAAAACAGGTAGATGAAGTAAATATTCACATTCATACTTCAGATATCACCCAGAGATGATAAAATAATTATATAATACAGTAAAAGTTGAATCAGTTTTCTTCGGCTGCTCTTTGAACGCGTTTGCTCTCGACTCTCATCTCGTTGAATCTGCAAACATGAAGAGACACATGTTAGTGTCTGAAAGATGCTCCAAAGTGCCTCATTGTCCGAATTTAGAAGCATTCATTATTATTATTAATATAAGTGAATTAAAATCAAGACTTTAAGTCAGATATTTCGTCATCAAGGCAAGAACTTACTGTTCTTTGAGAGAAATCACCCAGTCTTTTGCAGGATCGAGACACAGCTTTACTCTCTTCATTGTGGCACTGTAAGAAACAAATGTGTAAATCTTTAAAATCAATAGAAGGACTCTTTAATATCGCATAAGATGATACACATGAGTCACATTCTGACTTCATCTGAACATGAAGTCATCAGTCATCATTTACATGCCTTCAAGTGTTGCTAAATTTGACTTGAGCGACATAAAATAAGCTACTTAGCAAACTTGTCTAAGCCCATCTTTTCCAAACATTAAAACTCAACGGTGACCACGACTGCCAAGGAAAATATTCAACTATTCTTTTTAAAGGAACATGTCTGCGAAACATCTCCAAATCAACCCGGCCGAAGGTGAGCGAATTATGACCAGATTTCATTCATTTAGATGAACTCTCCATGAAGCATCATGTTTGCACGCTCTCATGATCTTAAAGATATTCGTCTGAATCTTAATATTACAAATGCATTGAATTTGGTGAAAGAAAAGCAGGTGTTCATCACACAATTGATGTTTAAAAGTATGCACAATGAGATGGGTTTTAATACTTTAGTCTGTCATTTCTTTGACAGATTATTAACTATGATTTAACTTTTCTAAAGAAGCAATAATAACGAAGGTTTTGATTGTCAGCGCACGTTAAGTGTCTGTATTTGAAGTGCCACACTCACATGATCTCCTCATGTTTGCATTGTGGTCCAGCAGGAATCACCTTCAATGAAAGTATTCTTTCGACAGAGATTTGTGGCTCTGAATGTGTGTTAATGCACTCACAGCGCAGATGCATACGTTTAGGTCTACCTGCAGTGACACAGAGAGAGAGTTGCTGTGAGATTAGCTCAAAAATACATCAATAACAGTCAGAAAGCATGATGAATGACAGGCTTACCCTCTGTTGTGGACAGCAGTGCAGCTGTGCAGATCAGAAGCACGAAGGCAGATGCGGCGGACGTCATATTTCTGAGTCAGTAGTATTGAAGAGTGAAGGTAGCAAGAGACTGTCTGCTGTAGTCACTCGGTTGTGTGTCTAACAGCGGCCTGCATGCTTGCTTTTAAAGACTCACACCCCCACACAACACGAGAGAGTTTATTGTGCAACTACGATTTCTCGCTATCCCTCTCTTCCAAGGAACTCTCTCTCTTTAAAAGGCTACGTTCTGTTGAAATTTCACTTTATAATAAAGGAATTTAGAAACAGAACAAATAGTGCCAAATGCCAACTGAGATAAAATAATTTAACAAAAGGATTTCGAAACTATAATGGATTTACCTACACTGTAAATATTTTTTTTTTTAGTTTTTACAAAATAATTCTGTCGGCTGTGGTTACTGAACAAAACTGTAACATGTTCAGTATAAAACTGTAATTTACAAACAGGGAAAATGAGTGTAAACCACTAAATTCAACAACACACACTGCTATTAAAATCTGTTTTGTAGCTTTAACATATTAACAACCATCATAATAACGCAGGAGGTCAAAGAGAAACCACATGAAGAACCAAAGCTCGCTTCTCCTCAAGCAGAAGTATATATTAATATAAAGAAGTGATTCATGCAAACACTAACACTATCATGATACTTAAATAATACAATAAACGTTAATTAACCAACAGAAGATGTTACATAAAGCCCAAATGTACATAACTGATCATAAAACATGATTATTTAAACTAAATACTTTCTGTGGTGTCGCGCAGGGAATATCAGTTTACAGTTTCTGACTAAATTATACATTTATTTGTTATTTTTATTTCTAAAAATGGTACAATTAACAGTATTTTACTGTAAAATTACATGAAATGTCTGCTAGATCTTTTACAGTTTTCCCTGTATATAGTACAGGACTGTTAACATAATAACAGTGTTTTTACAGTAGCGTTTTTACACAGTTGTACAGTTAAAATGACATTTTTTTTTACAGTGTAATAAAGCTTACCGTGTATCAGACACATGCATATTTCCAAGGCGTCTGAATGATCAGCAAAATCAAACATGTTGCACAAGTTCCTTCTGTCATCGGGTTGATAGTTCATACTTTAATAAAGTACAACAAACGTGTGCTTCACAAAGCTTTTTACTGTGAAATCTTTACTGATTTTATAAATCTATGAATAGCTTTTGTATGGTTAATAATATTTCCAGGTGAACATTTACTAAACTGAGGTTTAATTAATTATCATACACTCTCAGAAATAAAGGTACAAAAGCTGTCTCTGGGGCGGTAGCTTTTCAAAAGGTACATGTTTGTACCTAAAGGGTCCATTTTGGTGCACATTAGTACTTAAAGTGTACACATTTGAATCCAATAGGTACAAAGGTGTCCCTTTTTAAAGATACCACCGTGACAGCTTTTGTACCTTTATTTCTGAGAGTGTACATCATTTTATATGATCCTTCATAAATTGCATTGCATTATATGTTTTAAAACTACAGAGCTTTGATAAAAAAACTAAGCATTTAAATACCTTACCGAGACTTATTAATAGGAGATATAGATATTTAAATCATTTTATGTAAGTTTCTGCTTTACTGATCTCACTCATTTACATTACAAGCATCAGAATTACTTTTTGTCCATAGAAATATCATCATCTGCATCAAATTGCAAAATAAAGCTGAGGTGTTTTCCCCTCCATCTTCTCACTATGTCATATTAAATGTGCCATAAAAGCCTGACGCATCGAATATGATAACGAGCCATACAAATATTTTCTTTAAGATACTGTGTCTAAAGCTTCATTAAACTGGATGAAATCACTGAATCAAGTATGAACTAACTTTAACTTCTATTGTCCTCTTGCATCATCAGTAAACGTTTTCCGTTTAATACGGTAAAGCAGCATTGACACAATATGGATTGTATAAAGCGCTATATAAATAAAGGTCAATGTTCGGTTTAAAACTATCATTCATATGTCAGGATTTATAGGGTTAATGGAAATATCATTACTACAGCTCAAGCTGTATTACATGTTCTTAAGGGGTACATTTACAAATGTATTCAACTTGACCGGTAACACATTAAAAAATAAATAATTATAAATGATGCAATTTCATTCTGTTCCAAATCGATGAAGAAAGGCAAACACACATGCGTTCAACTTAACCCAGAAAGAAAATGTGTTTAGTGTATGCAAAAGACATTTTCAGGAGATTGCAGCAGTTCAGAGAAATTCAGTTAAGCATGTGTTTTATCTTGCAGTTCCTTTTAAGAGAACCATTGCAGCTACACAGAAGTAGTGAAACCTCTGATGAATCATTGAAATAGCAGAAGTATAGCTCAAAAAAGAAAATGTCAAATCTTCTTATCTCTGCTGGGTTGTTTTATGTATGTTAGAGATAAGATAGCATGATTATATGTGACCAAAGACAACAGATGACATTCTCAAGCGCTCAAGCTGGACCCTGGTTCAACTCTAAACAAAGCGCTTGTGCTGCCAAAAAACAGCTGTTTTCATTTATATTATTTTAATACAGACATCAGATAACACAGCTGACAACACCACAAAAGTATTTCCAAAAGTTTTTCAAGTCAACAAAGATTAATCCATTATTTCTCCCTTCAAAATAATTAAAGTGCAAACTCCAGTCATTGAAGTAGTGTTGCTGTGGCTCAGTGGTAGAGCATTGTGTTAGCAGCACAAAAGGTTGTGGGTTCAATTCCCAGGGAACACATAATGACAATAAATGTATAACCTGAATGCACTGTAAGCATCTGCTAAATGCGTAAATGTAATTTATAAATATACAATAAAGTATGTAAATGATATCAGTTACTGAGTTTGTGACTCAGATTCCTCTCTATATATATATAAATAGTGCTGCGAAGAAAAATAGTTTCAGAAATGAAAGTGTCATCTTACATAAAAGAAAGACAACCTATGTAAACATTAAACACAGTTTTTAAAAAAAAATGTTATCTAATTATATGACTGTTAACAATTACGCGAGTCTGCTTTCATAATGGGGTTCAAGTTGGTTTAAAGGTCTTTTAGTAGTGTCGTGTTGTTTTTCTTTTATTGTATGTTATTTACTCAATATGGTGTTATTTTACTTAAAATATGATGTATGTTCAAGAATGTGATCCACAAACTGATCAATTGAATAACCCTATGAACTTTGGGTAATGCCCAAAATATGACATATTCATATAAACAGGTTTTGAAGTGTCTCATGAGACTGCTGCTCAAGGTTTTTCTCATGAGACTGCTGCCCAAGGTTATTTAAAACAAAGGGCTGATTTAGCCAAAGATGCCACCCTTAAAGATGGACCAGGTGCGCTAATAGATTAACTGTAGCAAACCAGAAAAGCGTAGCTGATAAAAAACCGTAACTCCCATGTTTGGGCAGTGCCACAGGTATAAAGGGTGAGCGGACAGACAGAGATTCAGACATTGCAGGTCTGCTGTCTCGGCTTTGTTATTCTCAAGTCAAGTCGAGCTTTATTGTCATTCCGCTACATGTGTGGACATATAGTGGGACGAGATGTCGTGCCTCACAGGACCACGGTGCTACATAAATACAGATATACAACACGAAGTAAAACAGTATAAACCTATACACAAACTAACCTACTGTCAGCTTTGACTATACATATGCTATATATAAAAGTGGTTACCTATACATAAACTAAAAAACAAAAAATACAAACTGTACAACTGTGCAGATGACTTCAAATACTGTACATGTGCAAAAGAGAGACATTCAAGCAGCTGGCTGGGGAACAGTGTAAGGTGATTTGTGGTGCATGAGCCAGTAAACATACATACATTACAGTCATATATTTCAATCAGTCTTCTGATAGTAAAGTCTAATTTTGATATCTGGAACTCCTGTTTTCTTGAGCCTCATTGACTACATTGAAGAAATCCATCCTTTGCTCTTTTTGCGACGACAGTAGCAACACACAGCGCCGAAGCTGAAAACAGTTCCAGAAAAGATGAGGATCGGTCTGGGAAGGGCTCCAAGATCAAATGCTCTCGCCTCCAGAGAACCAGCGTCAGAGACATCATGTCCAAATTCAGCACATAAGTGAATTTAGTGCCCAGCGACGACTCAGAAAGCCACAAACGCACCAACGTCAGCATAGAAGGAACCGCAGACCTCTTTTGAATCAGTGAAGGTCACTTCGTGACTCAACGATCCTAAAGACATGAGCGGAAAACAGCATTCCTGAGATAGTGATGAGACGAAATACAGCCCTAACTCGTCTGAAACATTCACCTTGATGATCCTTGTGGGAGAATGCCCTGTAGACCGATGAGTCAAACGTGCTTGGAAACCAATGACTGAAACAAGTAAGTCCACCTGTCAACAGCTCAGTTAAAACTACATCAAAAAGCTTTGAATTGCCTATAGTCAGAATCCAGAGGAACACATTTAAGATGCTGGGGCAGGATTTGTAAACAAGAGGTGGCCAAAATCACATCACAGCGCTGGTGGCACAACAAAACAAATAAATGAATAAAAACTGTACGTGTGGCCTTTGTATTGTTTGAAGATCTAAAGCTATTTTGTATGAAATAAACCCGGGTGTGTGCAAAAAAAATACCTTTTCCACACCATTGTATATCTATGACACATATAAACTAGTGATATATACAATAATAATATATAATGCATATATTAAGGCCACACTGTCACACAAAATTATTTTGTCCATGCAAATTCATGTATCATTAGTTAGTAAGCTCTTATTTTCTTTAAAGGATATATGAAAACAAAACACATTCACATCAAGGACAACACAAGGACCAGTTTAGTAAACGATCGCGTTATACTAGGAGGGAGAAGAAAGTAATAAAAATATGAATATGTGCCATACACATATTATAAAAACAATAGGTTATTGTCTGTAAGATTCATTTTCATTCTGCAACTAAATGAACATCAAGGTTCAAGGTTCAAGGTTCTTTATTATTTGTCACATACACAATCATACAGGGTATAATAGGTAGTGAAATGTTAGTCAGGACAGGTCCGCTCAATGGAAAGTGCAAGAAAGAAAAATAAAACATGATAATAAAATAAAAATAACATAAAATCAATAATAAACTATGAAACAAAAAACACGAGAGAGTATATATATATACAAATATGGTGAGAATGAAATAAGAAACAAATAATGAAATAAAATAAGGGGTAAGATGTGCAATGAGATAAAGTGTGCAGTGCAAGAGAATGTGCAAATAGGTTGTACCGGGAATGTACACATAGCAGCAGTGTGGATGATGGGGAATAATGGTTGTGATTACAGTTTATTAAATTGAGTCCTGTGGATGTTATGCTAGCATATTTATGTAATATAACATATTTATCTAAAATAAATCCTCGGGCAGACCACCCACACACCGCATCTAATAAGTGAATAATTACAGTAGTGTGTACAAGGGTTTCATCATCTTTCCACTGAAAAATTTTTTGCATACCGGTAAGATGACTCTTTCTCAACGCCGGTTGGTTTTCACTTGCTCTGCTTTGTTGGAAGAGCCCCAGACTCAAAGAGTGGGAAGAGCTTGATGACGTATCAGGGCATGTTAGTGCAGATGAACAATGAGATAAAACGCTGTTTTACAACGCCAATATAATTACACTACATGACTCATTTTAACACAGAAGAAACATTGTGTCCTTACCCACATTAATCAATAACTCACTCAACTCTAATGCACCACATCCATCAAGTGAAGTCAGCAGGACTTGTGCACTCTATTTCCACATAACTTCGAGGAATAAAAAAGTAATTTAATAAAAAAACTAATTCCTGTAAAATTAGCCTAAAACGCCTAAAAAAGGCATAGCCAAAGTAAATTGCATGCTGTTCTTGGGCCATGTGGATGATATGCATGGTGTTGGTCTCCTTTGAAAGATGACACTCTGGGGTTTGTTTCTCAACAGTCAGAATCACTGTAAGTCTTACTGATATTGAGTTATAGCACTCTGAACACACTAAAAAAAATAAAAAAAAATATTTTTTTTGTAAATAGAAGCCTGCAGATGACTATAGCTGGGAGGTATGAACTGGAAAATACATTGGGATCACAGAATGAAGCCTTACCAAGCCACATTTACCATTTGATAAACAATATATTAGAAAATTAGTGTTTTACACATGTTTATCTAAGTTTATGTCTAGACTCTTCCAAAAAATGTACACTTGGGAGACTCCAAAGGACCCTTTGTAACAACGACACATACAATGCTGTAATTCTTGAATGCTTTAATGAATGTACAGTCATCATTTTGGGCTCTAATGAAAGGTTACACTTAGAGCTATTCAGTTTCTCATCCAGATTCACTGTCAATAATTGCTGACACATAGTAACTGAAGCATAAACACATAGTGACATTTATACATAGAGTCCAAAATGTGTACACTTTTAAAATTACATATATATTTATAATTTATAATCTAAATACATTTTTTTCCTATATTTCTATTTCTGTACACAGTACATTATTTAATTAGTGTTTTTTTTTCTTATATTGGTGTTATATTGCATCCCTACTGTGTTATTCCTATGTATGTCTCTACTATCATGCATGTCTGCATTATGTCAACAAGAAGTGGTCTGATAAAGACACAGATAGTACATGCTGTGTTTATTGTATCTTAAAATGATTTTTACATAGTTGAAATCACAACAATCTCAGCTTTCCATGGATATATGACATGGTCAACTTTTGTTTTTTTGAGTTTTTGTCTCGGACGACTTTACCCTGTCACCACTAGGTGTCCCGCCGGCGGTAAGCTGGATTTTTAAAGGGTTAAAGATCTGAAGTCGTGTGTGTACAAGTTCAGCTGGATAAAAGTTTTGAATGGTTCGTAATTTAACATGTAGCCTTAGTCAGGATCAGCGTTGGGGAAAGTTTCTTAAAAGTAATGCTTTACCAGAGCTGGGTAGTAACTGATGACATTCAATATTAAGTACTTGTAATTAGAGTAAATTACATTTTAAAATACTCGTAATCAGACTACAGCTACTTTTGATGGATTACATGATTATCACACAATAGCAATAAATAATATTCTAAAATAGCCTAGCGATTATATACATATTATACAGTATATGTGTATATAGTCCAGTTTTGTGGACATTCACAAAGATCAGTCATTAGTCAGGTGGCGACTGGATTTACACAAACCATTGACTTTGACAGAGACGCCTCGAAAGGGAGTTTGTGTTAAAATGATTTTTATTTTATTTTTATGATTGAATTAATTGTCAGCTTTTCATTAAACTCACAAACCCCCCTGCAGTTCCTTTACGAACCCTAGTTTTGGGAAACCTTGATATAATATAATGTTTAATGCACTTCATGTTGTAATTTACAACGAATGGAACACGTTTTCTTACTCTTTGCATTATGGAACAAGACAATGCTATTTAAAATCAATGTGATAAATGAGTTAAATCAAAAGTAATCTAAAAGTAATCTGATTATATTACCAAAAATGTGTTATGTGACGGATTACTTTACTGACTACAATTTTTGTCATGTAGTCTGGAATCAGTAATGCATTACAATTTGCAAGTAATCTACCCAGCTCTGGTGCATTACAATATTACATTACTCCATAAAAAAGTAACTAATTGCATTACTTAGTTTCTTTTATGGAAAGTAACGCATCACGTCATTTTTGCGTTAAAGGGTTTTGTCACCTAGATTGGGCTTGCTTGTTTGTTTTTAATAACAAAACCCCCAAACGTTATATTTTTGGTAACTGTAAAGGCGAAATGACTAAACCTCAAGGCTGAATGAAGTGCACTTACTCCTGATTTCTCTCAACATGGAGAGCTGTCAGTCAATCAATGGAAAAATAAAATAATTTGCGTTACTTATTTACAAAATAACTCAGATATTTCACTGAAAATTTAAAAAGTAATGCATTACTTTACTAGTTACTTGAAAAAAGTATTCTGATTACATAACTTGCATTAGCCTACTTGTAATGCATTATCTCCAACACTGGTCAGGATAGTGCCATATTTCATTTTTGACACTAATAAAACTAGGCTGTGACCGTTAGATGTAGTGTCTTCACTGGATTGTACTGTTGTAGCATACCGATTGTTCAGCTCATGAAATGCATTTTTGTAAAAACAGATTTGAGTAGACAAAACTCCATAAACAACTGTGAAAATTACACGATCTAGGACTTTAATACAGTGCATGCTATTTTAATTCTGTATCCTTCTCAGCCTCGGTTTCATCCGCCTGCGTAAACAATTCTAAATGGCAGCTAAGGTCTGTTTCGCTACGCACGTCCTGATTTTTCTGAGTTAGTTGTGCTCCTGGGTCAATCCAAAAATGCAATGGTGACCATTTCCCAACACTATAGGGGCAACCGTGGCCTAGTGGATAGAGCGTAGGACTTGTAACCCGAGGTTGTGGGTTTGAATCTCGGTTCCGGCAGGAATTGTCCACGACTGAGGTGAGACCCTTGAGCAAGGCACCGAACCCCCAACTGCTCCCCGGACGAACCCCCAACTGCTCCCCGGACGAACCCCCAACTGCAACAAACACTGATTGTAAGTCTAAACGTCACACAAATTCTAAACTTGTTCTTCAAATCTGATTGGTTCATAACAATGATGTTGACCCAGGAACATGTTGCACTCGGTAAAATCAGGTACTGCATTGCGCTACACTCAGAAGAACCTTTTGTGTCTAAATGGTTCCATAAAGAACCTTCAACATCTGAAGAAGCGTTCTGTTCCACAAAAGGTTCTTTGTGGTGAAAGAAGGTTCTTTAGATTATAAAAGGTAAAGAAGAGATGTTCTTTAAAGAACCTCTGACTGAATGCTTCTTTGTGGAACCAAAATGGTTCTTCTATGACATCGCTTGAAAATCCCTTTTAAGCACCTTTATTTTTAAGAGTGTATGATAGAGAAGATTTTCAGTGAATAATGTAACGTTAGGCCTGTTTGTCACATTTGATCATATAACTTAAGAAGACTTAGAATCATGCACACAAGTCACGTGGACTATGTTTATGATGGTTTTACGGAGCTTTACTGACAGACGTGAACAGCATGAGGCGAGTCAGTATATCAGATTTATCATATTGCTTTGAAGTATGTCCTTCAACACCTCAACCCATTCAGTCATTCTCGTTAAATATCTTTAATTGTTTTATTGTTGTAGTACATGATTGCATAAGGTGCTTGTAATGACAACACACTGTAAAAGTGATAAGTTGACTTAACCCGTTGCCTTAAAATGATAAAAATTATTAAATGGACTGTCAAGTACACTTAACTTTTTCTTTAATTATTATTTACTTAATAATGTTAAGGCAATGTGTTTCCTCAATTTTTTAAGTTAAGTCAACTTATCACTTTTACAGTGCAGGAAACCAAAAGCAATCACGACTGTTAGCGAACATCTGGCGTCGTCTGTTAGACGGATTCCGAATATCAAACATGTTGACAATATCAAGTCAGTGGGACTTGACTAAATCTGTTAAAGTATAGCTAATAAACATACTTACAGGGCTCAGACTAAGTCAGGATTAGGCCATAGTTCAATAAAGACATTTAAGTAATTGATATTAACATGCATTAGAAAAAACATTACTGGGGTGCTTCTTGAGACAAAACAAAGGCACTGATATTTTTAAGTGCAATTCTTTATATTACATTTTAGTCTGGGACTAGGTTTAAGCCTTGTCTGTGAAACCAGGGGTTAATCTATAAAAACAGTGTAATTAAATTAAGCAAAATAATACAAGAAAAGAACAACTATATTATTTTTTCTCACAATATAGACAATTTCTCATGAATTCATAAGTTTCCCAAAAGTACTTCCAGTTAATGATTGAAAGAATTGAATTGCTTTGTCTGCAGATTGCGCAAACTCCTACATTTCGTCCAAAACAGGGTCAAATGGTTTCTTCATGATAGCGAGGAACCTGAAGCAGACATGGGAACTGAGAGCTGGAATACCACCAAATCACATTTTAAAGAGCCCTGTTTGTGTCCATGGAGCGATGAATCGATTGCCCTGAAGCCAAACATCATAGCTGCATATCACTTCTGTGGATTGCACAAGAGACGGTTGAATCTTTCTACGTCAGACCATAACTGTGTGTGACTCGTAGGAGTATTTCACATGATACTGTTACATACCCTACACAGGGGTTTCCAACCTGTGGGACGCGCCCCCTCAGAGGGACACCGGCACCTGACAAGGGGGACTAATTCAGAGACGTTCCCTTGAGGATTATGAACATGAGCTAGCAAATCTGAGCTAGCAGGCAATCTGACTCCCGCTGTTAGCCGACAGTTAGAGATGGCTGGAGTATCAGTAAGATTATTTACGGTTAGTCGAGTCAGAAATCCACCCACGGATTGGTATGTTTTTATTTCAGACACAGACATCACATTAAATCAGGTAAACTGGTTCTAATGTTACGTTTCAGTATAATTACGCACGCTAAACCAGCAGGGGCGGTTCGAAACCATTCTTAGCTGGGTTTCAGCCCCCCCTCAAACTATACTAATGATCAGGCCTGTACTGCTAACTCAAGATAGTTTTTCATTCTCACGTGTTTGGTCTTGTCAGTTTAAACATAAAAGTCATTTTAAGCCATTTAAGCCTAAGACATGTCAATGCGGTACTGACGCGCGGTGATAGAGCGTCTGTGCCCGCCGCGCGCACACCTGAAGCGCCCGAACAGACCGCAGGTGAACACCAATGACTTGAGCCGAGAGGATCCTCGTAAGTGAACGTAAACCGTAAAATAAATATCAAATGTACTTCAATATAACGGGTTCATGCATTTCTTATGTAAATTATGTTAAGCCAAAAGAGCAAAGAAACATAATTCGCTGTTTTAATAGCTTTAATGGATATTTGTGCTTATGTTCATGTTAATAATGGGGGCATGTCCTAAAAGGTGGAAAACCCCTGTCTATAGACAGCAGCTTTGTCAACTAATATTGCACATTTTCTGCTCATACGTTCTTGTGAGTTTCAAGAATTTCTGAAATCATTCATTTTTATTTGCTATCATTGAGTTGCATAATCTGAATGATATACATCACTAATACACTCATATCCGCTGAGCACTAGTTAGTTGTGACACAAAGCAAAAACGGGTAACTAACTCAAATCCTCTGAATTTAAGTATCCCCTACATGATTACATTTAAATGTAAAATCAACTATATAACTAATAACAGTTTGTAATTCTTCTATATCTCAAGACAAGCTTGTTCTTGTTGAAGTTCATTTGAATGTGATGAGGTAGTCTGGATAAGCCTGGCAGTCGTGGAAAACTACAAACATGGAGGGATTCTGCACGTTATCCACCACACTGTCGTAGAGGTCAGGTGCCACACGAACAGGGGGCGTCTTCATGTCCGCTTGACCCTGAGTGTGGTAACCCGTAAGCACACGAGCCACAAACATGAGCTGAGTCCCGTCTGCTGCCGGAACCGCATACGTATTTTGGGCAGAGTAGCTGGCGTTCACAGCGAAGTACGTCCCAATTCCGTAGACGGTGGCTGAGAAAGCTGGATTTTTAAAGGGTTAAAGATCTGAAGTCGTGTGTGTACAAGTTCAGCTGGATAAAAGTTTTGAATGTTTCGTAATTTAACATGTAGCCTTAGTCAGGATCAGCGTTGGGGAAAGTTTCTTAAAAGCAATGCTTTACCAGAGCTGGGTAGTAACTGATGACATTCAATATTAAGTACTTGTAATTAGAGTAAATTACATTTTAAAATACTCGTAATCAGACTACAGCTACTTTTGATGGATTACATGATTACCACACAATAGCAATACATTATTCGTAATTCATTGATTCTCGCTAATCTTTTACATTTTCCATTCTAAAATAGCCTAGCGATTATATACATATTATACAGTATATGTGTATATAGTCCAGTTTTGTGGACATTCACACAAAGATCAGTCATTAGTCAGGTGGCGACTGGATTTACAAAAATCATTGACTTTGACAGAGAAAGGGAGTTTGTGTAAAAATGATTTTTATTTTATTTTTATGATTTAATTCATTGTCAGCTTTTCATTAAACTCACAAACCCCTTGCAGTTCCTTTACGAACCCTAGTTTTGGGAAACCTTGATATAATATAATGTTTATTATCATTATAATGTTTATGTTATAGCAACACTTCATGTTGTAAATTACAACGAATGGAACACGTTTTCTTACTCTTTGCATTATGGAACAAGACAATGCTATTTAAAATCAATGTGATACATGAGTTAAATCAAAAGTAATCTAAAAGTAATCTGATTATATTACCAAAAATGTGTTATGTGACGGATTACTTTACTGACTACAATTTTTGTCATGTAGTCATCAGTAATGCATTACAATTTGTAATTGTACCAGCTCTGGTGCATTACAATATTACATTACACCATAAAAAGGTAACTAATTGCATTACTTAGTTTCTTTTATGGAAAGTAACGCATCACGTTATTTTTGCGTTAAAGGGTTTTGTCACCTAGACTGGGCTTGCTTGTTTGTTTTTAATAACAAAACCCCCAAACGTTATATTTTTGGTAACTGTAAAGGCGAAATGACTAAACCTCAGGTGAATGAAGTGCACTTACTCCTGATTTCTCTCAACATGGAGAGCCGTCAGTCAATGGGAAAATAAAGTAAACTTTTAAAAAAAAATAACTCCAATATTTCACTGAAAATGCATTACTTTACTAGTTACTTGAAAAAAGTAATCTGATTACATAACTTGCATTAGCCTACTTGTAATGCATTACCGCCAACACTGGTCAGGATAGTGCCATATTTCATTTTCACACTAATAAAACTAGGCTGTGACCGTTAGACGTAGTGTCTTCAGTGGATTGTACTGTTGTAGCATACCGATTGTTCAGCTCACGAAATGCATTTTTGCAAAAACAGATTTGAGTAGACAAAACTCCATAAACAACAGTGAAAATTACATAATCTAGGACTTTAATACAGTGCGTGCTATTTTAATTCTATATCCTTCTAAGACTCGGTTTCATCCGCCTGCGTAAAAAATTAAAAAGGCATCTAAGGTCTATATACGCACGTCATGATTTTAATGTGTTCCTGGTTCAACATATATTGTTGATCCTGGAACAACATAATCCAAAAATGTAATCTTAATAAAAATATATACTGTCATGACTTGCTGTATTAGTGTTAAAGGAAAAATATAGTATGTGTGTGTGTGTGTGTGTGTGTGTGTGTGTGTGTGTGTGTGTGTGTGTGTGTGTGTGTGAGTGTGTGTGTGTGTGTGTGTGAGTGTGAGTGTGTGTGTGTGTGTGTGTGAGTGTGTGTGTGTGTGTGTGTGTGTGTGAGTGTGTGTGTGTGAGTGTGAGTGAGTGTGTGTGAGTGTGTGTGTGTGTGTGTGTGTGTGTGAGTGTGAGTGTGTGTGTGTGTGTGTGTGTGTGTGTGTGTGTGTGTGTGAGTGTGTGTGTGTGTGAGTGTGAGTGTGTGAGTGTGTGTGTGTGTGTGTGTGTGTGTGTGTGTGTGTGTGGTGTGTGTGTGTGTGTGAGTGTGTGTGTGTGTGAGTGTGTGTGAGTGAGTGTGAGTGTGTGTGTGTGTGTGTGTGTGTGTGTGTGTGTGTGTGTGTGCACTAGGTTGATTGTGACTATGATTAAAATGTCAAAACCACTGTAAAGGTCACTCGTACTCATATTCTTCTGAAGTCATGGAAGAACTGTGGAAGTTACCAACCCTAATTTGTTCTCTGATACTCGCCAAAATGACAGGTTTTGAACAGCAAGTCAAATTTGTTAAAGTATAGCTAATAAACATACTTAGGCCTGGTTTCACAGACAGGGCTCAGACTAAGTCAGGATTAGGCCATAGTTCAATAAAGACATTTAAGTAATTGATATTAACATGCATTAGAAAAAACATTACTGGGGTACATCTTGAGACAAAACAAAGGCACTGATATTTTACATTTTAGTTTAAAATTACATTTTAGTTTAAAATTACATTTTAGTTTAAAATTACATTTTAGTCTGGGACTAGGATTAAGCCTTGTCTGTGAAACCAGGGGTTAATCTATAAAAACAGTGTAATGAAATTAAGCAAAATAATACAAGAAAAGAACAACTATATTATTTTTTCTCACAATATAGACAGTTTCTCATGAATTAATACGTTTCCCAAAAGTACTTCCAGTTAATGATTGAAAGAATTGAATTGCTTTGTCTGCAGATTGCGCAAACTCCTACATTTCGTCCAAAACAGCGTGAAATGGTTTCTTCATGATAGCGAGGAACCTGAAGCAGACATGGGAACTGAGAGCTGGAATACCACCAAATCACATTTTAAAGAGCCCTGTTTTTGTCCATGGAGCGATGAATCGATTGCCCTGAAGCCAAACATCATAGCTGCATATCACTTCTGTGGATTGCACAAGAGACGGTTGAATCTTTCTACATCAGACCATAACTGTGTGTGACTCGTAGGAGTATTTCACATGATACTGTTACATACCCTACACAGGGGTTTCCAACCTGTGGGACGCGCCCCCTCAGAGGGACACCGGCACCTGCCAAGGGGGGTGAGAATAAACTAATACAGAGACGTTCCCTTGAAGATTATGAACATGAGCTAGCAAATCTGAGCTAGCAGGCAATCTGACTCCCGCTGTTAGCCGACAGGTAGATGGCTGGAGTATCAGTAAGATTATTTACGGTTAGTCGTGTCAGAAATCCACCCACGGATTGGTATGTTTTTATTTCAGACACAGCCATCACATTGAATCAGGTAAACTGGTTCTAATGTTATGTTTCAGTATAATTACGCACGCTAAACCAGCAGGGGCGGTTCGAAACCATTTTTAGCTGGGTTTCAGCCCCCCCTCAAACTATACTAACGATCAGGCCAGTGCTGCTTCCTCAAGATAGTTTTTCATTCTCACGTGTTTGGTCTTGTCAGTTTAAACATAAAAGTCATTTTAAGCCATTTAAGCCCAAGACATGTCAATGCGGTACTGACGCGCGGTGATAGAGCGTCTGTGCCCGCCGCGCGCACACCTGAAGCGCCCGAACAGACCGCAGGTGAACACCAATGACTTGAGCCGAGAGGATCCTCGTAAGTGAACGTAAACCGTAAAATAAATATCAAATGTACTTCAATATAACGGGTCCATGCATTTCTTATGTAAATTATGTTAAGCCAAAAGAGCAAAGGAACATAATTCGCAGTTTTAATAGCTTTAATGGATATTTGTGCTTATGTTCATGTTAATAATGGGGGGCATGTCCTAAAAGGTGGAAAACCCCTGTCTACAGACAGCAGCTTTGTCAACTAATATTGCACATTTTCTGCTCATACGTTCTTGTGAGTTTCAAGAATTTCTGAAACCATTCATTTTTATTTGCTATCATTGAGTTGCATAATCTGAACGATATACATCACTAATACACTCATATCCGCTGAGCACTAGTTAGATGTGACACAAAGCAAAAACAGGTAAGTAACTCAAACCCTCTGAATATAAGTATCCCCTACATGATTACATTTAAATGTAAAATCAACTATATAACTAATCACAGTTTGTAATTCTTCTATATCTCAAGACAAGCTTGTTCTTGTTGAAGTTCATTTGAATGTGATGAGGTAGTCTGGATAAGCCTGGCAGTCGTGGAAAACTACAAACATGGAGGGATTCTGCACGTTATCCACCACACTGTCATAGAGGTCAGGTGCCACACGAACAGGGGGCGTCTTCATGTCCGCTTGACCCTGAGTGTGGTAACCCGTAAGCACACGAGCCACAAACATGAGCTGAGTCCCGTCTGCTGCAGGAACCGCATACGTATTTTGGGCAGAGTAGCTGGCGTTCACAGCGAAGTACGTCCCAATTCCGTAGAGGGTGGCTGAGAAAGGTATAAAAGTAATCAGTATCAATTAGTCTGTACACTGAACAATTAACAAGACCATCAGTAGCTGACTGGGAATCTAGCAGACTGTTAAACTATAGAACTTCGTCCAATGGAATAAAGGATATTGTTTACCCACAAATTACAATTCTGTCATCACTGGCTGTTGGGTTTGTTACTCCCACAGTTATCGCATGACAAGACTAGGAGTGAGTCAGATTAAATTTACTTTATGATGCTTTTTTGACCTTGACAGTCACAGTCACAATGAATCATGGAACAAAAATGCCAAACATCAGCTTTGGCGATATATATATTGGTCACAAACTAATATTGACAGAATTAAAATTTTTAGGCAGACTATTAATTTAATCAACCTTAAAATAGCAGTTACCATTTTGCCCAGCAAAATTGCGATTAAAGTTTGACTTCATGATGGCTGAGCAGGACGCCTCTGACGTGCCGTGATACAGAATCTTCTCTCCTGCTCCCACAATGCTATCATCTCTGTTCTCCAGCTCTATTTTACGCCCCTCATATAAGCGTCGAAGATTCATGTTCTGGATGCGCTGTATCTGTTGAAATACATTTGTACTCAAACAGCCATGTACAGATATATTTCATGGACTTCACATCTGTTGTTCTTCATAAAATCAAACTATAAAGACTATGCTGCCATACAAAATCATAACAATAACTAGATCAACACTTTCAAAAGGGTAAAAACAAAACAAAATTAAACAGTAGGTGCTGTTAGTCCAATCCCTTGTTGTAGACTAACTCTAATCCTAGATATAAATAAATACATTATTTAAAAGCTTTTTTTAAATGTCCCTCGGTGGGGTTTATGTCATTTTAAGCACACCAAGATTGTGTCACGTGTCAAACCTTCAGCACTGTTTTTGTGACAGTCTTCTTAAAGTCCACCTTCACAGTCTGGTACTCCGTGGATGACTGATCTAGATCAACCACCTTTAAGGGGTCACTTTGACTCATGTTGTCCCAGTAGATTGGCAAAATAAAATCTGAAACACCAAATAGTAAGGGTTTTGACTTATTATGTAAACATTTATAATATAGATATAGATTAGTGGTTTTCAACTGGACAAAGATTTGATCTGACACAATACTGAATATATATTTAAAATAATCATACATTTTTATATAGGCTACTATGAAAGTGGTTCCTCACCCGAAAGGTTCGCCAGTCGTTTGAGAGCGGTCACCTGTTTCAAATAATCTGCTGTGGCCTTCATCTTTCTCAAATCCACAGTCCATTTCACACCCTGTGCATCCACAATACCATCTTTCACATCTCCTGTCTCAAGCTTAAAATTCATGTCTTTTGGTAGCTTCTGCCAAATACCCCATGGTCCCAGAATGCACCACGTGACTTGACTGAAGAGGAAGATTTGGTCCTTTTCTCTTACCTTAAGAGTTTAAGAGGAAAAAGAAGTTAGGCTTTGCATATGAATAAATAAATCAATAATAATGAAAACGATGATTTCATGATTTTATTGCATTTATTGCATTTATCATTTCACTAAAACACTATTAGTATAAGTGCAGTGTGTGTGTTTATAAGTATGTATATAACTTGGGACATTCATAGCACAATGGCACTATATGTTGCATTGCCCACAAGGCTATCAGCATCAGTTATATGTAAATTCTATGCATTATGTGCAGATGCAATTGTGCGGAGAGCTAATTATTTTTAATGTCAATTCAATGTTATTCTCACCTGTCTGCGAAGTGCATCTTGTATCAGTCTAACCACCTCATTCACTCCATTCTTCAGCCCTTTTACTACCCATCTATCAGAGCTACTCTGTTCTATCTGCAGGTGCAGTAAATCCACTGTTGAGAGCAGCTGCTCTCTCTCATCCCGAGTGAGGCGCTCAATCTCATCAGGAGAGAAAGTTTGTGTGGAGCACTGGTCCTCATATGCCCGCTGAAGTTCTCTACAGGCATCAGACACTTCATTAATGGTGTGACCAATGACTAGAAATGCTGCTATGTTCTCGGTGTCAGGCAAAGATGTTACTAGAGAACTCAAGTCCAAAGTGACTGATAAGGGTAAGGAATGGGATCTTGATCTAGTTGATCCACTGTGCCTTCTGGTGGTTACACTGGTAGGTACAAGTGGTCCAGGAGCTGAAAATGGTGAATGTGCAAAATTGACAATGAATATCTTGAACTACGTTTTATAATGCATGAGATGGGCAAGTAATAAATGTCTCTGCATTACACATATTTACTCACCTGTTAACTGTATATTACTACCAAAGATTTGCTTTGCCGTTGCTTGGAATGCCAAGAAAACGTTAATCTTCAGCAGAATGATGTAAATGTTTTTGAGATGTCGAAGATTCGCTCCTTGTACACCCTCCTTTACTCCCTCTAGAATGGACTTGGCCACAACACTGGGATCCAAACCTCCTTGTCCTGCAAAGCCCACGAATTTACCTTGACATGGTCATTTATGACGCCAAAACATTCCTGCTGTTCCACTACTGCATATTTCTAATCAGCAAATGTAGCATACTTCACATTTATCAAATGAGTGTAGTGTGCTCATGAAAGCAAAAATAAAATCAGTATTTTACAGCTGTTAATATTGATGGATATATCTCACAATTTGACTTTAACATTTTTCAAACTGCAGTATTTTTTACTCTGAGGTGGAAACAGACCTTCATTGTTACAGAAGATAGTAAATGGGAAAAACAAACTGCCTGAAAAGACATCCATTTTTTTCTCATTGTAAGTAATAATGAAGGTACTGACCAGCGCAGATCGCAGGAATGGCCACAGACCTGAAGCGGCCCTGCTCACATTGAACCACTATTTCCTTTGCCAAGGTCTTGATAACATCAGGGTTTTTCTCTCCACAAACATGCATGATTGTCTTACATGGGAAGCCTCCTGGTGGGGTTGTGAAGATCTGCCCGCTTGCTACCTGAGCTGCAGATTATATGTGACATACTGCATGTCTAGATTTCATTATATAACTCATTTATCTAGTTTTTTTTCAAGTGTCATTTGGCACATAAAAAAAAAAAATATATATATTTTAAATTCCTAAAGAAGGTTGCCATTTGTGCATTTCTAACTATTTTTTACAAACGGGTTCAGTTAAGTTTATGTAGTGTCTTGAGCCGCTATAAAACTCAATCAAACCTATGCAACTTTGTGTTAAAAAATACTTTCTATGTTTGTATACAGATGCATTTTTTTAGTTCATTCAAACATACTTGACAAAAATATTTCCATATGTTAAAAAAATCAGAAGATAATGTTATAAAAGAGGCTGTAGTTTATTTTTCTTACCCCCAGTTAGTTGAGCCTGGATTTGAGGTCCTGCCTTGGTAAGGATGTCCTTACACACTCCTGTGATAGATAGGATAAAAACACTCTCTTATGGTCTAAATTGTGTATCAAGAATGTTTTGGTTATTATTTATAAATCTGCATGAATACCAGCTGTCTGGAAGTCCTTGAAGTCAGTGGTGTTCACGATGGCATCAGTAGTCTCATTAGTGATGTCTCCAAACACTAGATGGAGTTCAATCCCATCTACTGGCATGATGATCTCATCAAGGTCAGAGGTCAGTGACTGAAACAGAGCTGTGGTGACAGTGAAAGATGTGTACAGATATAAGAAACCTTAGGAGGTTTGGTTAAGTGTGGGATTTTCCCAATGCAACAACAAATAGCTTGTGTGCATGAGCACTCTGGGCCACTAAAACATATTCTGAATCTGATGTTTGATTCTCATTCACTATTTTTAATGTACAGCATCATGCTTTTGGCATCATAGAATCATAATGTGCTGTTTGGCATGTCTATGCGCTATTATATCTGACTTGTAAGTAATCAAATATATTTGAGCTTGATAATCTTGGACGGTGCCATAATAACACGGCTCAATCAATATTGCTGCAAGCAGCAAATAAGAGGCACTACAGAGGCAATGAAGACAGCGAGTGTCAGACTAACTGCAAAAATGTAATTATGTAATTAAAATGTAATTAAATAAATTGTAATATGATTTTTGTCAAAATGTCTAAAAAAATCATAAATACAAGCACAAGTCATATAATTAAATGTTTATCACGTTTGACCAATAGGTGGCGGTGTTACCTAATTGATTTGGTTTGGTTTGGTTTTGGGCGGTTTGCCTAATGCCCAAATAGGTCTACTGATGATGCCATCTCTCACGTCCTGCACTCTTCCCTCACACACATTGACAGCAAAAATGGCAACTACGTCAGGCTGCTATTCATTGACTATAGCTCAGCGATAATGATCCAGTTTAAAAACCTTTTCCTCACTTTTGTCACTTGCACATTTCTAAAAAATGAAAAAACAAGTATAATTGATTATACAATCTGTTTTTTAATGATTATGCAGAACAAGTTAAATTCGTCAGGGTTTAACAAGCAGGACTCTTCCTTATGGCCCGGTCTAGTTTTTAACTGCTTTAACAAAATAAAAAACAAGAAAACATAACCAACAGGAAACTAGTTTGCTAGATTAAAAAAAAAAACTTATATGGGATTAAGAAATGTAAAATCTAATGACAATACTGACATTTTATTAACTGAAAAAAACAAAAAACATATAAAAACACGTCTTGAGGACTCGCCTAATATCAGCACAATTCAAATTTGATGGGCCGTTAAGCAAATTACATTTTAGGCATACAATTGTCTGTTTTTGATTAGTTTTGCCAACAAAAATTGTTCCAAACAAATCCAGAGAACAAATGCATCTAACGGTGAAACACAGCAGTGATTCGTCACTGAATGAATACCACCTTTTGACTGAATCATGTGAGTGAATGATTCAATGACCCTATTCATAAGGAAAATCGCTTACTTCCTTGCCGGAATGACTCAGCATTTGAATGTATTTGCTGAATGAATGACTCCATTAGCCCCTTTAACACATTAATACCAGTAAATTGCTGTAAAATTATTTTGGTTTGGTATTTTGGTCATTGGCTTCAAATTACCAGTAAAATCTGTGACATCATTAAACAGAAATGACCTCTAAACAGCTGCGCCTCCTGGTGTTGTGTTTGTAAACATGGAGGGGTATACGCGTTCTGTGTTTTTGTTGATGTTTTCATTTTTGCGTTAAACATTCACATTCATGCAGCTTCTTTTGGCCTAGAGACGTCACATTACACGACTTTAAACACAGCACGGAGTAAATGCATCATCTGTGTCAGAATGTTAAGAAATCCATTTATCCTATGCTAAAATTTCACCGTCTTCATGGAGAGCGCAGGTCATGGTTGCTTAGTAATGGCAGACGCCTCCGGAGCGCAAACCACAGAACGCTTTGGAAAGAAGGGCCGTTTCTCAATACCAAGTACGCAAAGTTTGGACTTGCGTCCTCGGTAGTTCGGACTTCGCAAGTTTAACTCGGGAGGGCGAACTCCTGAGGATGGGAAGACCCAAGTCCGGTAATTCTGCAAATGGAACAGCAGCGTACTTGATAACGTCAGTCAGCTCGCCTCCGGTTATCTACACTGTACTACAATATAACAAAATATCAAACAACACTGCTTCTTTTTGTTTTCATATAAACATATTAATAGCCGCAAAAATGTGGTTCATGCAACGCGTACACGCATTACAATAAAACAAAATGATATCAAACACCACTGCTTTTTCATTTTCTTTAAAATATAAAGCACAACCCTCTTTTCGTTTTCATTTTAAAAATATAAAACATTAATGTATGGTTTAGGTAACATGTGCACATATACTCTGATTCACTGTATGTGTAATACAATTAAATATGACAAGCACAACTCTAGCCAGAAAGTATAAGATACTTATGTAATAGGAAAAAAGCAAACAAATCAGTCACGTTAACAAAGTTAGGGCTGTATTATGATTAATAAATAAATTATTTATGAAACATAACTTGTCATGGCTGCTCTCGGCGGATACATGAGCACTGAGCGCCTGGTGACGTCTCCGAAATCAGCGAAGAACATTTTGAAATAGGTGCTTTATTTATAAATAAACCGCAAATTTGAGTTTTAAACTACATTCTGGCCTGAAATACTCTTAGAACGGTATTTCATGACACAATAACAGTAATATTTTGAAATTTCGCGGGTTTTTCTCTCTGCCATTATGGTCGCTGATTGGTACGAAATGCATTCTGGGATACCCGGCTGACGCAAGTTCGCACATGCCACCTCTGGATGCATCCTCGATAAAAGGGGCGGAGCAAGAACACATCCGGGGATCTGAACTGTACCGGGCTAGATGTGAACTTTGAATTGGAACAGTACTTGGGCGACGACTGATGACGCTTCACAAGTACACAAGAACGCAAGTAAAGAAATTATTATTGACGCATATTGAGAAACGGCCCAGGAGAAAGCGTCGCGCCTAGGATTTTAGGCGCGACTTGAACGCCACTAAATGCATACACGACACCTCTTTTGTCCGTTTCTGTTCCACTTCTGCAGTGTAAATATTGAATTCTGTTCCTACTGTTGTCATGTGGTAACAGCCCTATGGTGTCTTATTCTAAATCAATTGTACTAAATGTAAGATTTTGACATGAATGACTATACATACTATCATAATTATAAGGCTAGGGAAAAAAGCCCTTATAATTGTGAAGATGCCCTAGAAAATCAATTTAAGTTTGAAAATATCACCACCCAATTTCCGTCACCGAATATAAAGAATATGAAAATCTTTGAGAGTCATGACTAAACAAGTAAAGGTGGGCTCCCAGCACAATTACACATTCAGCAAAATTAGCATATTGAATTTTTTTTGGACAGAATTGCATATGACCAGTCCAAAATCAAGCCCTGACTATGCATATTAGCTGATTTCCGAGAACTGTTCATGGTATTTACTTTAACTATGCAGGTCTCTCTCTCTTTGCTTCTGGAAAAACTGGTTTGACAATCTCGTATCAACAGGAAACAATGCATATAAGCTAAATCGAGACTGTGCCGTTTACCTGATTTGCAGATGCTGTTGGTTGTTTGCAGCTTTCAGCAACATGTTCACACCTTAATGAAACACGGATCTCCTCTTGTCCTTCTGTTTTGATGACATGATCCTTTCGTTCTAGTACTCTTTCCTGGGCTTTGAATGCAAATGCATTTTGATGAGAATAATGAACTGTTGTAATTATACGATGACTATTTGTATGATTGCAGTTGTTTTGACAAGCTTAAATCAGAGGAAAGCATGGCACGGGTTCTAAAAAGGTGCGTAAAAAACAAAGTGCAACAACAAAACATGCTTACCTTTTTCGGTCCTAAAACCTATCTTGTAGGTGTTGTTACCCACTTTGTCGATCTCACATTCTCCTCCAGACTTGCCTCTTATTTTAAAGTGTTTATGAATATGTTCAAGTTCTGCATCTGAGAGACTTTTGCCTCAAAAACACGGTGTACTTGTACCATCTTTAATCTATGTTTGTGTTGAGCTTTGAGATAAATAGGTCATCTCAGATACTTTCACTTTTCAGCTCATATTACAGACTGTGGATTTCATGGCCACTCCTCCAGCTTCCTCTTGATGCTGTGAGATTTAGGTAAGTGGCACAGAAGCAAAGACTTGTTTAACATTATTTAACTAACTATTGAAATGAAATGACAGGACAAAGACTGAGTAGCATGGGTGAGATGCTTGGTAATTAAAGATTATAAAAAGACAGTCACTTGGGTGATGTTTGAGATGACTCAGCGATCTGAAGCAGAAAAATACCACAAACGGAAAGTGCACAGAGCATGGGTGGTGGGTTGGCTGCAAGCTTGGCCAAGCCGGAAAGGAAGTTACACATATTTCGCTTATGTGGTTAGAAAAGGAAGAACAACTGATGAGCACAACAGTCAAAATCACGCAAATGCCTTCCAATCCAACACAACATCACATAGTTGTCCTAAAAGCGAACGTGTAAACAGATGAACATTTTGGAATGTCATAAATTCTTAAGTTTTAGTTTTTTAATTCCAGAGTGATTAATCCATTGCGCTGAAGCAAAATATCAGTGGCACATAAAACACTTATGTGTTTAACTCTTACTGTTTCACAGACAGGGCTTAGACTAAGCCAGGATTAGGCCATAGTTTAATTAGAAAATGTAAGTAATTTTTATAAACATGCTTAGAAAAACATTACCGGTGTGCATCTTGAGACAAAACAAAGGCGCTGATATATTTTAAGATCAGTCAGAGCAAGTTTCTTTCAGTTGAAAACAGCTCAGACTTAGATTTTAGTCTAGGACTAGGTTTAAGCCTCGTCTGTGAAACCAGGGGTTAAAAAATTACGTTTTTTTTATCAGCATGCATGTTTCCAATCGGAGAACCATTAACATCCATGGAAACTTTCCATTGCAAAACAATTTCTTTACATTATTAAAATTGTATTTACACTAAGAACATTTAGACTTAAGACTTAAAGGTTCTTTGGGGAACCAACATTTTTATTTTTTGTCATTCCTGTTGAAACACTCTTTTGGAAGCTTTATTTTTGAGAGTATAAACTTATATTTGGCCTATTTCTGTTTGTGCAAGCAATAGACATAATAATTGGCCAATTAACCGTGCTTGTAACAAAATAACTATTTCACTTGTGTATCAATAATCTACTGACAGCTTCAACTGATGACTGTCACGGCGCAGTGAGGGAGCCCGTGGAATGAATGAGGTGTGGGTCCAATTGCAGGTAAGACCTTTAATAAAGAACAAAAAGCCAACACGCCAAAAAACTAAACAGGTAGGAGACTGGGAAACAGGAATCGAAGACACAGTGCATGTATCCACATAAACATCTGATCCGAACAGGCAGAGTGGCGGGAGTGAGTTGTACAAGTAGTCCGTGATGATGGGAACGGCTGGGAATGTGATGAGTGACAGGTGCAATGAGTATTAGGAAATGAGTCCAGGAGGAAGGAGATGGTGACCTCTGGTGGTGAGGAGGAACAACGGCCTGGACTCATGACAATAACATACTTTGTTTTACAAACACCAATGTCTTGTACATATGGAGACAGTCATTCATACACTTCAAAACTGATGCAACAGAGGTGGAAATACAATTTTTAAGTACATTAGTTATGTTTCCATCTTTGTTGGCACAGTTTGGAAGAGCCTTTTTCTCTTCTAAAGAAGGGAGTACTTTTGTCCATATAATGAATGTACAAGTCATTGGTGTTTGGTGATGAGTTTGTGGCTCATTTAAAGTCACACCAGAGGTGTTCATCTGCTTTCTGCAGACCAGTCAAGTTCTTCCACACTGACTGAATCATCATTTCTCTTTGATTCTTGTCTTATACACAGAGACACTGTCATGTTAGAATAGAAACGAGTCCAAACTGTTGCTATACAATTAGATTCCCTAGAATATCATTATATGCTTCAACATTAAGATTTGTACTCATGACAATTACTAAAGTAGTCAAACATTATGAGTTACAAATGGCGTTATGTCCTTGGATGGTTTATGTCATGTAAGTCACACTAAGATGGTGTCACGTGTCAAACCTTGAGCACTGTTTTTTTGACAGTCTTCTTGAAGTCTACCTTCACGATCTTGTACTCCGTGGATGACTGATCTAGATCACTTGTAAAGAGTCACTTTGACTCATGTTGTCCCAGTAGATTGAAAAGAGAAATCTGAAATGTAAAATTTTTTCTCACAACAATGAGTCCAGGCGAGGGTTTAGGAGACAAACGAATTTAACATAGTCACACATGTAACAGTTATTCTAATTTTCCACAAGTACAATCTCGACCTTTCACCTAAGTATTTCAAAGAACACTTACAGCAAAGCAATCACGTGTTTTAACGAATAAACGTAACTAGCCTATGTGCACATGGAGTAGCACAAACAACTATAAAGTGTGTTCTATGAGCACAATGTGTTTAACATAATCACATTTTTGAATAAAAACGAAATGCATACCTGGCAGAAGAGAGACACACAGCAGAATGTGATTTCTAGTGCAAAGCTCCAGAGATTCACATACCCAAACCAAAACACAAAGAAATCTTCAAATCAGTTGCAAAACATAAAATACCTTTTATTTTTTACGTTGTCGTGACTCAGGGTCGTACCTGGCTGGAGATAGATAAACATTCTCAGTCTCACAGACACACCCCTCATCAGCAGAACACAATTCTACAAATAATATAAGTGTTTCTCATAATATAAGTGAATACTGTGAAATTGAGTCCATTTGACCAACCGTACAGAGACCTTTAGAACGACACCAAACATAAAAGCGTTCAGATCATGAATTCTTCAGATATAATAAATGCAATATGTAAGTCTGGCAACTTGAGTTCTTGACACTTCTACGTCAGCTTAGTGACCTGGACATTATCCAAACGCTCTTTCTCCCAGATCTTCCTGTCAGATTAGAAAGTGTATTGTTTTGTTGCATGGCCATGTGTGTTGCAAGAGTTCCTGAGTTTTGGCTTCACAAGGAAATCATTTTATAAGGAAATCATTTCACTCCTTACTAATATTTTCTATTTTGTATTTAATAAATCCATTGATTTAAGATCCCCTTGCAGGCTTGTTTGCAATTTGTACATAGGGAGAATATAAAACCACTCGTTTGGAGAGACTGTTCATGATATATTTGTATAATAATAACAAAAATGAGTGGGTGGATTTTTAATATTATAAGTCACCTTTATTTATATAGCGCTTTTAACAATACAGATTGTGTCAAAGCACATATAGCCACACAACTGTGTTCAAACACCTTATAAAAGTGATTTTTTTAAGATTTAATTTTGTCTTTGTTTTCCTTATGTTTGAGTAGCTTACAGTAACGCCAATGTTTCTTATTAAATACAAAAATATTTTCAGCAAACAATAATGCACATATATTTAACTATTTGCCTTAACATATTGAAAACAGAAAAAGAAGAAAAAGAAATCAGGATACGACTCAAAGGGAAGAAGTTTGAGTCTATATTTGGACTAATTCTGAAAAACAAAATAGGTTAAATTTAACTGAATGTTGAAAAAGAGAAATACGGTGTGTTTCATTCATCAGGACTGCAGACTTTTACTCCTCTGCAGTATATTTGATCTCATCAGTCTGAACTGCAAAACACACAAAATATGGAATAAGTGATATTTTAATTCTTAACACAATGATAGATCAGGTTAACCCCATCCGTAGAGGAACAGATGAGAAAGAGAGAGATCTCACCATGAGCTCTGTAGTATTTGACTCCCAGTATGATGGACACTAGCAGATATGGAGAAGCTGCCAGAAGAAAACTGAGCAGTTTGAGAACTGAGAGAACCGGCAATGGACCTGAAAAAATAAACATGACTTTTTTATTTCATGATCATCAAAACGTCGATTTTTAAAAAAATCTGTGATTAAATGAATGCATCCAACTGCTCAAAACTGTCAATGTAAAAGTTGATTTGTGTCTGAATGTAGTCAGACTGATGAGTTTCTGAGACTCACCTGATACGGTCAGAGTAACTTCATCACTGGTGTGTGAGTATCGTGATCCTCGTGTTTCTCTTCCAGTACAGCTGTACTGGAGATTCATTAACAGAACTGATTCGGTATTCCTGTGATTGACTGACATGAATCAGTGAATCATCTTTATTCCAGCTGTAGATCCAGCTGCTGACGTCTGTCTGCTGTATGTCACATGTGAGAGTGACCGTCTGTCCTCTGAATATCTGTGATGGTCCAGGCTGAACAGTCAGACAAGGTTTGGGTCTCTCTGTAATTGAAGACACGAAGGTTATAATAAAGAAGCCAAAGCATGGAGTGAATCGACTCAACCTGTCCTAAACTCTGTAAATGTCACTGTACAGAAGAGAAGTTAGTGGCCACTTTTCAGACTGAAATACAAGTTGAGCAAGGTCCTGATGTCAGTCAGTAATGATCACTCACCCGACAGAGTGAGAGTCACATTATCACTCCACTGAGAGCACAGTGAGTCTCTGCAGCCATAACACCTGCATTTCTGTTCACTCTCTACAGTGATCTTGAGTTCTTTCTCCTCATAGTTGTGCTGTTCATCTCCACACTGCCAATTGCATTTCCATCCGTCCCCCTGTATGTCACATGTGAGAGTGACCATCTGTCCTCTGAATATCTGTGATGGTTCAGGCTGAACGATCAGAAGAGGTTTAGGTGCCTCTATAAGAACTGAACAAACAGAGGTTATGGTAAAAACATCCCAAAACGCCACAATAATGTACACACCTACACAATGACAGTGTTTATTTCTTGTCTTCGTCATTTGGTGCAAAACATTTCCGTCATCAATAGGGCCCATGTGCAGCCCAATTATTATTTAACACTCAGTATTTAACTTAGGCACTGCAAACTATGCGTACAGCGCCAGACATGACAGCCTTTCTGGAAAATCAAGTACTTTAAAGGACCTAGCTTATTTCCATTGCAACCAACAACAGCACAGCTTAACTCTCCGCACATTTTTACATTTAGTTATATTGAAAAAGTTTCAATGTAGTCAATCTTTGTTTGTTTTTTTGAACATGCATTTCTATGGAGACAGGCCATAGCTATCAGGTAAGATGGCGGATAGCAGGGGTGGCACATAATATCCACGTTCTGATTGGTCTGATCGCCTGTGAATCAAGCTCTTTGCGAATGGTCAGTTGACTGCTCTCAAATTCCTCCTGCAGTACTTTGATGTCTCATGTCACAGTGACATGACGTTGGTGGCCGACATACATTGATTCAACTCAGACGCCAATCCACTTTGTTTTAAACACACATTGCATTCCAAATGAGACAACTGACCTATCGATAAGACCCCCCCCCCAGTTACTGTTGTAAACTCAGACAAACAAACGGAGTTGCTAACTGTCTTAAAATGACAGCTGTCGGCGTGAAAACCTTGTCCCTATATAAATTTTGGACACAGAAGGACCACCATTCAAGTGGTAGCCTACTTAAATATGCCATGGAGGCATATGTAAATGATTTCAAAATAAATATTGTGGGTTTTAATTTGGAATCGAGCATTTACATATAAAGGCCAATTCACACCGCACAGACAAACACCAACAAACTGGTCTGTTGGATCAGTGTGTTACCCCTGTTGGCGTTGGTTGGAGTTTGTTGGATCAGTGTGTTACCCCTGTTGGCGTTGGTTGGAGTTTGTTGGATCAGTGCGTTACCCCTTTTGGCGTTGGTTGGAGTTTGTTGGATCAGTGTGTTACCCCTGTTGGCGTTGGTTGGAGTTTGTTGGATCAGTGTGTTACCCCTGTTGGCGTTGGTTGGATCAGTGTGTTACCCCTGTTGGCGTTGGTTGGAGTTTATTGGATCAGTGTGTTGCCCCTGTTGGCGTTGGTTGGAGTTTATTGGATCAGTGTGTTACCCCTGTTGGCACTGGTTGGAGTTTGTTGGATCAGTGTGTTACCCCTGTTGGCGTTGGTTGGAGTTTGTTGGACCAGTGTGTTACCCCTGTTGGCATTGGTTGGAGTTTGTTGGCTCAGTGTGTTACCCCTGTTGGCGTTGGTTGGAGTTTATTGGATCAGTGTGTTACCCCTGTTGGCACTGGTTGGAGTTTGTTGGATCAGTGTGTTACCCCTGTTGGCGTTGGTTGGAGTTTGTTGGATCAGTGTGTTACCCCTGTTGGCGTTGGTTGGAGTTTGTTGGATCAGTGTGATATCCCTGTTGGCTTTGGTTGGATCAGTGTGTTACCCCTGTTGGCGTTGGTTGGAGTTTGTTGGATCAGTGTGTTACCCCTGTTGGCGTTGGTTGGAGTTTGTTGGATCAGTGTGTTACCCCTGTTGGCGTTGGTTGGAGTTTGTTGGATCAGTGTGTTACCCCTGTTGGCGTTGGTTGGATCAGTGTGTTACCCCTGTTTGGCGTTGGTTGGATCAGTGTGTTACCCCTGTTGGCGTTGGTTGGAGTTTGTTGGATCAGTGTGTTACCCCTGTTGGCGTTTGTTGGATCAGTGTGTTACCCCTGTTGGCGTTGGTTGGAGTTTGTTGAATCAGTGTGTTACCCCTGTTGGCGTTGGTTGGAGTTTGTTGGATCAGTGCGTTACCCCTGTTGGCGTTGGTTGGATCAGTGTGTTACCCCTGTTGGCGTTGGTTGGATCAGTGTGTTACCCTGTTTGGCGTTGGTTGGATCAGTGTGTTACCCCTGTTGGCGTTGGTTGGAGTTTGTTGAATCAGTGTGTTACCCCTGTTGGCGTTGGTTGGATCAGTGTGTTACCCCTGTTGGCGTTGGTTGGAGTTTGTTGGATCAGTGCGTTACCCCTGTTGGCGTTGGTTGGAGTTTGTTGGATCAGTGCGTTACCCCTGTTGGCGTTGGTTGGAGTTTGTTGGATCAGTGCGTTACCCCTGTTGGCGTTGGTTGGAGTTTGTTGGATCAGTGTGTTACCCCTGTTGCCGTTGGTTGGAGTTTGTTGGATCAGTGCGTTACCCCTGTTGCCGTTGGTTGGAGTTTGTTTTCACCCGACTGAACATGCTTATAGTTATAGGATCATTCATTTTCTCCCCAGTCAGAGTTGGTCGGTGTCTGTTGGTGCAGTGTGAACATGACAATTATTTTTCATAAAATTCTAAACTTGTTTGTTGGCGTTTGTCTGTGCGGTGTGAGATGACCTTAACAATGCAGGCTGGAGGAGCCAGGTTGAAAAAATCCCAGATCAACACTGTTCATGTACCGCAGGGTAAAGGCCATTGCACATGTGTATTTGTAGTAAAACTATGGTTATTCAAATGGTAATCAATGGTCCAAAAAAAACATGGTTACTCCACTTTTACTATAATAAAACCATGGTTAATTTTCATAAGGGATGGTCGCACTAACTTTAACGTTAGCTAGTTTTAGCCAGAGATGCCTTGCTGAAGCACAAGATGACATTAACGTTCTGCTTAAGCAAACTCAAGGAGAGTATGACAACCAAAATATTTACATTTTTGTCTTCATTGGTATTGGGGGTGAATGCTTAGGGACATTTTGCTCTGATTTGTTTGGGTTTAGGAAATATAATAGAATTTATTTAATCACCTATCCTCTCAGGATACACAGAATCAGCGTTACAAGTACCCCAGGCACATACATTTTCCATTTTTGTAGCATAAACCTCATAAAAATGATGCGAGCTTCATATCTTCCAGTGTTTCACCATGGCACTGAAACCTAAAGATGTCCGAGTTCCGGTCCCCGTGTGACTGATACTCAACTGCCATAAGCTAGTCTGCGTTCGAGGGGAGGGGCTTACCGATTGGTCAATTCAACCTCTGAACAGTACATTGGAGTAAAAACAGCAATGGATGCCCGATGATGCAGAAATGAGTTCAAAGGAACGACTTTTTGGGGCTCTCCACCCTTTAAAGCAGCGATACTCAAATCTGGCTGTTTTTTTTAGAGTTTAGCTCCAACCCTGATCAAACTCACCTCACCTACGTGTGATTTTCTAATGATCCTTTTGACATTGTTTAGCATGCTCAGGTGTGATAACCCGTATTTGATAAGGGTTAGAGCTAAACTCTGCAGGAAAGTGGATCTCACGAGCCAGATTTGAGTATCACTGCTTTGAAGGGATATTTGCAAACTTCCCCAAGCACTTCCCCTCGCAGGAATCCCCACCACTATTTTGTGCGTTCCTCAAGTGCCAAGGGAAGTTTTTATGCACTTGTGCAACAACGTTGGCAATGACATACATCCGAGTCAAGGAAACGGAGGAACATAAGGCTGAGTAAAGGATGACAAAAATTTACATTTTTCGGGTGAGCTGTCCCTTTAACATGCCATCACATAAACACTCAGATGTAGCATATACATTTAGTAGATACATACGTTTTATTCACAACTCATTTATGTCATTAAGGACCCAATATATTGCATAAATAAAGAATGCATCACACAACACACATGCTATAAAAACATTCCCCTTCTGCTCCACTGTTACACGTGTGATGCTTTGAAGAAGTAAATAAATCACCTTGAGTTTGTCCAGGGCGGATGTTTGCAAGCAGCACTACAAAACAAAAGCAAACAAATCACATTGATTTATAGACGTTGTTGCTATAAATCTATAGAACAGACAATAAGAATATCTGTCAAGAGTGGATAGAAATACAATATTAATTATTCATTTTAAATCACCATCTGAACAGTTTAAGCAGATTATAAAGTGGACGACCAAAATTAAAACAGGCTTATTAATATGACACCAATTTGCTAATAAGTGTGCATACGTAAGATAACCAGCAACATGTTTTTTTAATTCTTGAGAAAATACAGTACTGATTTAAACACATTCACAAGAGTCACAGTCACCAAATCAAATGGGTTCAGACGTTTCAGATGAACACTGCTGGGTTGTGTTGTTGCAAGATGTTTTCTGTTTAAGTAACTGATTATTTTAAACTTTTTAAAGCCAAAGAAAACAGCTTAACTATCATTCACTATTCATTCAAAGCAGTCGATAACAAATAGAAAGTTTGCTGTGACGAAAGGTGGGGAAAACATGTGTGTATTACTAAGAATATGTAGGTTATGCTGTCATGATATAAATGAACCACAGGTGAATGCAGATGTTATTTTGCCATCAGTGTCTCATATGGGAAGTGCATGGCATCATTGTAGTCAGTAACATCACTGCAGAGTTACTGCAGGACCACACGTCTCATAAGATCACCTATATATGGATATTATACAGCTGAACATTTGAATTTCCATAAAAACACAATTTGACATCAAATAAACAATCTAAGAATATGAGTTGCATCACAAGCAAATACTACATGTAGTGCACAAACGGTTAGTGAAGTTCAACTGAAGAAAACAAAAACAGTAAATGGGAAATAAATGATAGAGCATTACAGCATGTCCAACTGATGAACCATTGCAAACCATTAACTGAACGACTAAAGATCAATACATCTACTGCACAAGCCTCTGAAAATACCATCTGAAATATTCTTCTAAAACGAGCAGTTTTAACAGGCTGCTATATTTATGCTCAGTCACTTTAAGTGTATAGAAAGGACCTATACATTTTCATTAGATAAAAAAATTACTGAACCTTTACATAGGAGCCTGATAAAAATGCTCATTTTAGATTATTTCACCCTCACACACAGATATCATGAGCCACAGATGGATTTGATTCTCTGCCACAATTATCAAGCAGCATGAATAATAGAAAAAAAACAACGAAATCGGTAAGATTCAATACTAAACACTGATTCATTATTACAGTTAACATTATTAATGACAAATGATACTCACAGAGTATTAGAGGAAGTGGACTGAGCTCCATCTTGATCTATTAATGACACGCTGTCAAACACATATTCTGTGTAAGAGACTCAACACTTCCTGAACGACACTCTCCATGTGTTGGTGGACATATGCCAATGTGACGAGTCTTTAGTGTATTGTAGCTTGTGTTAGAAACTACCAGCTCCAGTATGAACACAACCAGGGCTGAAAAGAGGACATACTGCCTCACTTCACGTGGCTTCAATATTCACCACCAGACAGAAATGTGCCAGCGTTGGTTATAAATCACACCCCTTTTACCTAAACACAGATAGCACTCTGCATGGGAGACCAGTCTGATGACTGGATGAAGATGTGGGGAGAAAAAAATAAAAGGACACCATTTATTTGGAATCATGTCCTCCAGCAATGCCAGTGCATCCAGCGTGCAATACTATACAGTGGTGGAAAAACTATTCGATTCCCTGCTGATTTTATACGTTTGCACACTGACAAAGAAATGATCAGTCTATAATTTTAATGGTAGGTTTATTTGAACAATGTGAGACAAAAAAAAAATAAAAATCCAGAAAAACTTGCTTTGCATTTTAATGAGTCAAATCAGTATTTGATCCCCTATCATTCAGCAAGATTTCTGGCTCCCAGGTATTTTTATACAGGTAAGGAGTTGACATTAGAAGCACTCTCTTGTCACCTGTATAATAGACACCGGTTCACAGAAGCAATCAATCAATCAGATTCCAACCAAAGAGCTGTCCGAGGATGTCAGGGACAAGGTTGTAGACTACACAAGGCTGGAACGGGCTACAAGACCATCACCAAGCAGCTTGGTGAGAAGGGGACAACAGTTGGAACGATTATTCACAAATGGAAGAAACACAAAATATCTGTCAGTCTCTCTCGGACTGGGGCTCCATACAAGACCCCGTGGAGTTTCAATGATCTTGAGAACGGTGAGGAATCAGCACAGAACTACACGGGAGGATCTTGTTAATGATCTCAAAGCAGCTGGGAACATAGTCACCAAGAGGACAATTGGTAACACACTACGCCGTGAAGGACTGATATCTCAAGAAAGCACATGTACTGAAGTCTGCCGATGATTCAGAGGAGAACTGGGTGAAAGTGTTGTGGTCAGATGAGACTGAAATCCAGCTCTTTGGCATCAACTCAACTCATCGTGTTTGGAGGAGGAGGAATGCTGTCTATGACCCCAAGAACACCATCAACACCGTCAAACATGGAGGTGGAAACATTATGCTTTGGGGGGGTTTCTGCTAAGGGGACAGGACAACTGCACTGCATCAAAGGGACGATGGACAATGTACCGTCAGTGCCAGGGCATTGGAATGGGTCTTGGATGGGTATTTCAGCATGACAATGACCCAAAACACACGGCCCAAGACAACAATGGAGTGGCTCAAGAAGAAGCACATTAAGGTCCTGGAGTAGCCGAGCCAGTCTCATAGCAAACCTGTGGAAGGAGCTGAAGGTTCGAGTTGCCAAACGTCAGCCTCGAAACCATAATGACTTGGAGAGGATCTTTATAGAGGAGTGGGACAAAATCCCTCCTGAGATGTGTGCAAACCTGTGACCAACTACAAGAAACACCCGACCTCTGATTGCCAACAAGTGCTAAGTCATGTTTTGCAAAGGGGTCAAATACTTATTTGACTCATTAAAATGCTAAACAATTCATTTATTTATTTTTTTTCGTTTTTCTGGATTGTTTTGTTGTTATTCTGTCTCTCACTGTTCAAATAAACCTACCATTAAAATTATAGACTGATAATTTCGTTGTCAGCGTGCAAACTCACAAAATCAGCAGGGGATCAAATAGTTTTTTTCTCCACCGCATAAGCAGAAGTGTCACCGCAGAATTCAAGCGATCCGATTCAATCCTTTACACCATGTCATGCAATTCAGACAATGAGTGGTGTTCCTGTGGCTCAGTGGTAGAGCATTGCGTTAGCAGTGCAAAGGTTGTGGGTTCGATTCCCAGGAAACACACATGCTGACAAAACATGTATAGCCTGAATGCACTGTAAGTCGCTTTGGATAAAAGCGTCTGCTAAATGCATAAATGTAAATGTAAACCATACACCTTGAGATCATTAGAAAATTAGTTTTATTTAAATTGGTATTGTGAACATGCATGTATTTATGATTAGGACGCTTAATACGGACTAAAATAGATTTGTCTGTTTATGGTAATAGGGATCTATAAACAACTTTTCAAGTTCAATAAGTTTCATGTCCATCATCTGGCGTCAGTCCCTCGACTCACCATCGGGTGACGCCAAACTGCCCGGTCTCCAAAATATCCATACGCATGGGTCAGAGTTTGTGTGTGGGTGTGAAAATGTTTTGTTTTGCATAGGAAGTGGTGTGCGCATCTTTCAGGGCAGTTTTTGTGTGTATGCAACAGTTCTTTTTCTCCTACGCTCAGGTGAGACGCTTCTTACACTGTTTCTGGTTCAGGAGTGGCTTGGTTCTAGGAGAGCGACAGCTGTAGCCCATTTCCTGAAGACGTCTGTGTGCGGTGGCTCTCGATGCACTGACTCCAGCTGCAGTCCACTCCTTGTGGAGCTCTCCCAAGGTCTTGAATCGGCTTTTCCTGACAATCTTCCCAAGGCTGCTGTCATCCCTGTTGCTTGTGCACCTTTTCCTACCACACTTCTTCCTTCCGGTCAACTTTCGATGAATATATTTCGATACAGCACTCTGTGAACAGCCAGCCCTTTCAGCGATGACCTTCTGTGGCTTGCCCTCCTTGTGGAGGGTGTCGATGATCGTCTTCTGGACAACTGTCAAGTCATTAGTCTTTCCCATAATTCTGGTTACTTGTTCTAAACTAGCCCAGGACGTGCCCAGTATTATACTCAAAATTAATCAAGCTCAAAATTGAATATTCTAATTTTTTTGGAGATACTGAATTTCTAATTTTCCAAAGCTGTAAGTCGTAATCATCAGAATAATAATACAAACAATCCTGAAATATTTCAGTTTGTCTGCAATAAATCTAGAATATAAAATTTAATTCAAAAAAGAAAATTTACATAAAAATAAATAACTTTAGGAGCATGTGACCGCCTGTCTGAATTGAGGCAGCACTATATTTCACAGAGACAGTCACCTTGAAATGGTATTCGCAGGAAAAACCCTGCCTTAAATGACATTAATTTAATATTTTAAGTAGAAACGTTTCTTCAAATTCTGATCAAATGTGAGAAGCAACAACAGCCTTGTGCATATAGCGTGTTTGATGGTTGAAAGAGTCCCAGCTCCAGGTCCTTTCTGATGCCGTCCCCTCCTCTCTCTCCCACTTGTGCACGCTCTGTACTGTATAAATACAAACAAATACTCATGAAATATCAACTTTGATATCGTGGAAACTGAATGCAAAACAAATAACGTACAATATTTTCACTTTACAGTTGTAAACTAAACAGTGGGGTTGGAAACAAAGAGCACAACACGATTTATTAAACACGTATTTAGATTAAAGTTTAGAGTATTATCCAAATATTCACAAGCAGTTTGCTCAGAGCCCCCAGTTTTAATCAGAATCCTAACTATACAGTGTATTTAGCAAAACAAGTCAAATCAAATTAAGTACTTTTTTATTAACAGAAGGTAAATGAATCTCTACCAGAAGTGACAGTGCAATGTAACAGATTAACAATTCCTTACCTAATGACCAATAATTAGCTGGATCCTTGATGACTCTATAATGGGAAATAAGAAATGGTTTACTGAAAAAGCAGAATTTAGTTTTATATAATTCCTTTAAACACTCTTAATTCATTTGAACTGTACCGAGATTTGCCATTACACGATATTCAGAAAACGCGAACAGAGTATCATCTTTGAGATTGATAAACATTTAAACTTCTAAAAGACACATTAACCAGCAACATCAGATGTGCTAATATGCTAATTGTGATTAGCATCTAACTTTATCATCTGTTACAAAGCAGCACACACACACACACACACACACACACAGAAACACAGACGCGCACACAGACACACGCACACACAGACACAACACACACACGGACACTCAGACATGCACGCACACACACACACACACACACACACACACACACACACACACACACACACACACACACACACACACACACACACACACACACGCACACAGACACACACCCCTATCTTCAGCAGGTTCCATGTCTAGTATACCTACACAGTAGTATACACACAGACAGAGACACGCGCGCACGCACACAGACACAACACACACACGGACACTCAAACATGCACGACACACACACACACACTCAGACACGCACGCGCACACACACACACACACACACACACACACACACACACACACACACACACACACACACACACACGCGCACACAGACACACACCCCTATCTTCAGCAGGTTCCATGTCTAGTATACCTACACAGTAGTATACACACAGACAGAGACACGCACACGCAGACACGCGCACACACAGACAGAGACACACACACACACACACACACACACACACACACACAGAGACCCCTATCTTCAGCAGGTTCCATGTCTAGTATAACGTTACCTTACTATGTTTAAAAGGTAATAAAGATGGCGATTGTCTTACCTGATTGTATGTTTGCAGGACCTCGCAGATCACATCTGACCCTTCTCCTGTGTTCACACTCAGGATTTTGTTCTCCGATGCTCAAATTCGCTCAAAATAACAATTAATCAAGCAAATACACAATAATTCGGTACCGAGCAATCTCAATGAGCAGCAGCTCTCTCTCTCTCTCACTCACGAAGACGATAACAGTCCTACTTTCACGGTTCTTCTTCTTCTTGTGGTTGGCATGCCGCACTTCTCAGTGTATTACCGCCTCCTGCTGGTGTCCGGATCAAACACGTTCCTTGTCAGAGTCCCTTCGTATTATTGAGTGACCTGTTCTTTCTGCCTCAAAATGACTTGATTTAATTCATGATTGTTATATTTGATTAATTATAGCGCATTCAGTCCTCTTCTCCTGTTGAAATACATTTAAATGGCCAATAAACACATACAATGCCGTTTTACACTTGCCAAAAACGTTTGAGGCAGAAAGAACAGTTCACTCAATAAACAGAGTCTGTAATCACTCTTAGTCAGGTGTAAAACTGCACTTTATGGGTATTTCAACAGGTAAAAAAGACTGCATGAGCTAAATGACTTGATTGCATTCGTGAGTGTTATATTTGACCGATTATATCATACAGAAGTCACACAGATTGAAATATAATAATAATAATAAATAGATTTTCATAGTTTTCAATATCTTCAAATAGAAGAAAAATATATGTTATATAGTATATGTAAATATATTTTAAATATATATTTAAATATTTGATTTTGGACGCTTTTTTACATTTATTATATATAAATATTTTGATTGGACATACTTACATATATTGATTTCCTTTATTTATAAATACATTTAGATATCAGGCTGTGTAAATATATACATTTGCAATATACCGTTTCAAAGCAGCGTTAAGGCCCGTACACACCGGGACGAATATCAGCGCGCGTTATTCGCCAGCGTTTTTCAACGCGTTTTTTGTGTTCACACCCACGCGACGCGTCAAACCAAAAAAACGAACCTGAGGCGTTTTAAAATAAATGACGGTTTTACGCGTGGCGTTTTTCGCGTCGGTGTGCACACTCACATTGGCGCCCTTTGTTTAGTCACGAGGCGTTAAACGTCAGCGAATATCGCGGCGAAATTCGTCCCGGTGTGTACGGGCCTTTACAGAACTTAAAGGCCTGTACACACCGGGACGAATTTCGCGCGTCATTTTTTTTGCGTCATTTATTTTAAAGGTTTTTTTTTGGTTTGACGCGCCGCGTCAAAAACTATCCGACCAATGAGATTGGCGCTTTTGCTCACGTGTCTGGAGCAGTTGAAGTTACAGTAAAACACAACTTGGGGTGCTCAAACACAAAACAGTCTTGCCGAGCACACATACGTATGACGAAGAAGATATCGCCAAGTAAGCGTCTACACTGCCGGCGTCGGCGTCTTTCCTCATTCAACAGAACAATAATTTCTTCATCGCTGGAGCTTCTGGTGCTTGAAATATCCATGTTTTCTTTGTATGATTTTGACAAGCGTGTAAATACTTGCTCTCTTCTTCTGAGTGACAAGCAAGTGTCAGAAGCGTAAAGTTGCGCAGCGCCACCTTGTGTACCGGGGTATTTCTGTTTTACATTAAGCGCCATCTAATGTCAGGGAATGAATTTTCATGTTCACTCGGCTCATCGTCAGCAAAAATCGCTTGGGTGTGAACACAAAAAACGCGTTGAAAAATGCTGGCGAATAACGCGCGCCGATATTCGTCCCGGTGTGTACGGGCCTTAACGTTTATAATACAGAGACTACTAACATTATGTCTTACAATCGCATTCAACAGACTAGAGCTTTTTACATGTTGTGACAATATAAAAGATCACGTAGTCGTATCACTTTACGAGGGATGGGGTGTGATTGTGATGATATCTACTGACTGTGCCTGTTACTCTAGGAAGCCACTAGATGGCCCTGTGTTAAGTGTTGGATACATGGCAATTAAGAAAGAAGAAATATGAGTTTGTGTTGTGTTAAGATGAATAAAACGGACTTGTTAAGACTGCACTGAGAGATTTTATTTAAAGACTGAACAAAACAGTGATAAGACCACAAATATTTGAAGCGTTATGCATTTTACTAACCCTGTGATTAGTCCATGGGATCATTCAGTGGAGTGGGGGGGAAACGCCCCCCTACTGTTTTTCCCAAAATAACCAGAAGATGATGTCAAGATTCATATGTATTGTAACTATGGACTACATTGACAAGAGTGATGTAGAAGTATTCACCGTGAAGCTGACGCTGCTGATGTACCGGAGAGAAAACAGATTTCACAGTATTGGTCTAATTTTCAACAATAAGAAAAACTGTTTAAAAGCTTGTTGTTTTGTAGAGCATATGATATGAGCACAGTATGGCCTTTAGATGGGGAGTATCCGTGTTATTTAATAAAAACACAATTATATTTTCAGAATGACAGAATTTTGGTAAAAACGACCCCTGAGGACAAAGCGCATCAAACATCAAATCTTTTATTTTTGTCATCACATATTCTAAATAGTTGGTTGACTAAAACTATTTGGACTTTATATTTAAAAATAATACCTCAAGTTAGCATCAGGTAGGTAATTAGCTAGCCAATTAGCATCAGCTAACAATTTTTTTATTACAATTATAATTTAGTAATTCATAATTATTGATTATATAATTTTTTATTTTAAGCTAAAGCTGCCTGTACTCTGATTTTGCAGTAAAGGTTTAAAGCAAATGGCAAGTTGTTAGACTAGGGGGCATTTTACCCCAACCATGGGGTTTTACCCAAACCTATTTACCCCATAGGTGGGTAAAACGCCACTTTGGCACAAATACAATTTTTGTTAAAAATCTAATAGCAGGAAAAAATCTGGACATTTTTCATACTTGGTTTTTAATTTATGACATTGTCACTAAAGCAATGATAACTTTTCTGAACACATGCAATTTTTGTTTCACAGAAAAAAATTGCACAATCCTTATAGGGAGGGGGGCATTTCATTCTCTTACTGCATTTAAGTACAAAAAAAAAGCTGTTCAAAGTGATTTTTTTCTGTTCCATGACTCATGCTTCTTGTTTCTAAACAATTAAAGACAAATCTGAAAAAAATATCACTTATGTGTTTGTGCTTTAGGAAGTTATAATATGAGGCTTTACTTTTATATTTGACCTAAACTGCTAAACTGGATGATGCAAGTGTGTTCAAATGGTCGGAGTGGGGTAGTATGAACTCGTCACATATGGTCGCTTGGTCAGGACCCCTTGGCATCGCTTTTTTCGACGGACAGGTCTATCCTTTTAGCATACATTTTCAACATGCAGGGTCCTCCATTGTTTTCAGTTGTTTGTCTTAATTTAATGGTTTGCATGCAATTGTAAAAACAGAAATAATTTTATATAAATGTAAACTTTCATTGGAGCACCTAACCCCACCCCTACCCTAAACGTCTCTTATGTTACTAAAAAATAAGCTTCATTAAAAAAGATACTTCATTATGAATAGCATTAGCCTATAGGTAAGCTATTTTATTTGTAAATAACATTCAGAAAATATAATGTAAGGATAAAAAAATACTGAAAGAAAAAACATAAGAAATGGCATCTATTTATATTACTGATTAAATTTGACATGCGCAACACAGACCGAATCACACAGAGGCTCACTGTCGGGGTGTTGAAGAAGTGTAAAAAAGAAACAAACTACGTTTATTACCATTTTGTCTTAATATGTACGTGAGTGTAAATGCCAGCAGCATCATATATGTCTACAGGATTAAAGGTTGCTGGGTTTATAGAAGAGCATATTGATCACTCAGTCTGCTATGTTATTCCAACCTTTACTCCTGATGGACACTTCTATAAATATTTAGTTTATATGTAGAGTTATGCTTCAGCTAAGCGTAATGGTGCTACGGGAAAATATTTAGTAGTGCGTAAATCATAATTTAGTATCCATTTACATCAAAGACTCACACCCAGATTTATCTTCCTTTCTTCATGTAGCATGAGGTGAAAATGTTACTTTAGCATAATCTTTACTCCATGTGGCTCAACCAAATGTTTTTTTCAGATTAGGTCTATTGCTCGACTAAAGCCTATTCTGTCAAGAAAGGACTTAGAGAAGGTTATTAATGCCTTTGTTTTGTCTCGTCTGGACTATTTTTTAGCATCTCTCAAATGGCTACCAGTGAACTACAGGATAAATGATAAAACTCTTTTATATGTTTTTAAAGCAGTGCATGGGATGGCCCCTGCTTACGTGTCTGAGCTCATTGGTGTTCATCAAGCACCTAGGTCTCTAAGATCTAATAATAAGTTATTGCTTACTGTCCCTCGTACTCATTTAAAGTTAAAAGGGGATCGGGCCTTTGCTGTTGCAGGGCCGAAGCTCTGGAATAGTCTTCCTCAGGTACTTAGAGAGGTTTCAACTTTGAATGTTTTTAAAGTTGAAGTAAAAAACTACCTCTTGTCCTTAGCCTTTGAGAGTGTGGGCTAGTTTGTTTTTGCGGTTTTAGTAGAATGTGTGTTGTTTCAATTTTGTGTTTTAATGAGTGTTTTCTTGCATGTACAGTACTTTGGTCTGCAGGAGCAGTTGTAAAGTGCTCTATAAATAAAGTGAAATGAAATTAAATGAAACCCATTCCCTATAGGCTCAATTTAAGTTGATCCAAAAGATTACTTTTTTTTGGGGGGGGGGGGGTCGGTCATATTTTGAAAACTGTTTATTTTAGTGATTATTCCAAGGATGCACCACATCCTGAAATGTATATGAATATTTAAATTGGACCCATTACTGTCATGTGCTTACTTTAAACACACTGTAAGTAAAAACTACCTCCACTCACTCCGCTCTCTATGTATGTGGGTAGAGTCGTACATACTTGCACACTCAATATGCTAGTCTTGCGCTTGCTTTACTAAATACTCACATTACTTTGGATTTATAATATTCTCAAAATCAAATTTAGCATTCAAATAAATTGTATACTGGCAGGAAAAAATATTACAATTGCAATTAACTTCTTTAAAAAAAATTAACTTCCTCAAAACTGCTCATCAGTGATGTCCTTTAAGATTTATTTGTGAAAGATGAGATATACTCGACTGTTTATTTTTGTAGATGCAGAAAATGTATTGACAGGTTAAATAGAGCAGAAATTCAAGAGACAGTACAACAAAACTTGACTCTCCAAGAGCTGATGTGAAATTACATGGATAGCTTCATATTAAATACTAAAATATTTTTAGAAAACAATAATGAAGACAAAAACGTTTGACAAAAGATATTTTTTTTTTAAAGAAAACCAGAAGGATACGACTCAAAGGGAAGCTGCAGTAGTTTAGGCAGAGTTCACTTGAGTCTATATTTGGTCTAATTTAGTAAAAAGAAAAAGGCTACATTTAACAGAGTAATGTTTAAAAAGAGCAAAACATTGTGTTTCCTTCATCACAACTGTAGACGTTTATTCTTCTGTAACAGTATATTTGATCTCATCAGACTGAACTGAAAAACACAAAATATGGAATAAGTGATATTTTAATTATTAACACAATGATAGATCAGGTTAACCCCATCCGTAGAGGAACAGATGAGAAAGAGAGAGATCTCACCATGAGCTCTGCAGTATTTGACTCCCAGTATGATGGACACTAGCAGATATGGAGAAGCTGCCAGAAGAAAACTGAGCAGTTTGAGAACTGAGAGAACCGGCAATGGACCTGAAAAAATAAACAAACAATTAAAACCATTTATCTCAGGTTCTTTTCACACCTTCTAGCACAACCAACGGCTCCGATTTAGCTTTTTCTGCTTTTGAAATAGTGCCAGAAAGTAGAGAACAATTACTACAAATTATACCATATAACATTTTGCCAATTACTTTGCATTAGAGCATTAGAGTTGGTTTGGTCTGACTTTTTTTTACGCAGCCTTGAGTTTATGTACACTCATGTCTGACACTGACAATCTGCCATCAACACTCAAGCAGGGTGGCCACGGGTCCTTAAAAGTCTTTAAATGTAAATTCAGATTCAGTGGGTCTTAAATATCTTCGGTCTCTTTACCGCAAAAGTTTCACCAGTCTGACGGATCCAGTGACTGTTTACAAGCATTGGACAGATGGAAGATACCTGAGGGGATATTGTCTGCAGATATGAAAAGTTCTCTGTATATTGTAATAATAAATTGCATTTTTTATAGCAATAGCCTGTCAAGCATCACATAGATATGTATTAATTCAATCACATAATTGTAATATATGTAAAAGTTGATTTGTGTCTGAATGTAGTCAGACTGATGAGTTTCTGAGACTCACCTGATACGGTCAGAGTAACTTCATCACTGGTGTGTGAGTATCGTGATCCTCGTGTTTCTCTTCCAGTACAGCTGTACTGACCCGTGTGAGATTCACTAACAGAACTGATTCGGTATTCCTGTGATTGACTGACATTAATCACTAAATCATCTTTATACCAGCTGTACTGCCAGTCTCCTGTCTGCTGTATGTCACATGTGAGATTGACCGTCTGTCCTCTGAACACAGGTTCATCAGGCTGAACACGCACTACAGGCTTGGGTCTCTCTGTGTGAGATTAATTCAAGACGTCACATGATACTGTTGAAGGATGTCATTAATTTTCATAAGTGTACAGTAAACTCAAAATCAGATTGTCCTGTAAAAACAGCACGTACCTCTTACTGTCAGCATGACTCCTGGGCTTGGTGTGGTCTTTCCTCCTACAGCACACGCATAATTTCCTCCATCAGAGACTTTCACATCGCTCAGTGTTTTTGTTTCATCATAAGTTTCTAGTCTCTTAAAGTCTTTTAACCAGATAATCTTTCGTTCAGTTGATCGTGCCACGTCACATCTCAGAGTAACCGTGTCTCCAGTGAACACTGAACTCTGGGGCTTCACAGTTACTTTGGGTTTGTCTGTAAATATTTCATGATACAATCTTGAGTTAATACCGTAAATCTTCAGGGATTTTCTTTAATTTATGACTTCTATAATTTATATTAATGATGTTTTAAATTTTCACAAGGTGCATGAGGATACAAAACATGAGCTCTTTAAACAATTCATTCTTAAAAGCTCAAAGAAGACCATCTCTATTTCCATTTTATCTAAACAAGGAAAACATGTATAATGCAAAATACATTTGTATTAGTTTAAATGTCTGTGGTTATGGTTTTGTAATATTATTGTTGCTGTATGTACAATTGTGTTTACTAAAGGAAGCGTAGCTCCTAACATTTATTTTACAACTAAAGAATAAATTATTGTCTATATTGGCATTTCAGACTATAGTATTTGTTCCCCCCCCAAAAAAAACAACAACAAGGCATCACCCTTTAAGATATTGATAAGTTGGAGACCTTGGCTGATGTTTAATTAAACAATATTTGTAAGGAATATAAAGGATATTGAAAAAACATTGTTTATTGAAGATAGCTTGGAATCATCTGATCTACAGTGAGTTTTTGAACTTTAACTCATGTTGATAATAATCCAACACAAAACAAACGTTTAATTCACAGATCATTTTTGTCATTAGGAACCAAATGAAATGCATAACAAATGTAAAAAACACATGCTATTAACACCTCCCCCAGTTCCACGGTGTTATATGTGTGAAGATTTGAAGAAATATACATAAATTACCTTGAGTTTGTCCAGGGTGGATTTTTGAAATCAGCACTAAAAAAGCAAAAGAGGCAAATCACACTGATTGTTGTTGCTTTAGAACTTTATGAATATTTGTCAAAATATTCACTACATCACTGGGTCCCATCATACAGGCACATGGCTTCTCCTACCATTTCTACGCTGATGACACACTGCTCTATCTCTCATTTTGACCAGATGACGGTAGCTGCACGGATCTCAGGCTGCCTGGCAGACATTTCAGCATGGATGAAAGATCATCACCTACAGCTCAACCTGGCAAAGACTGAGCTTCTTGTCCTCCCTGCAACTCCAACTCTACAGCATGACTTCACCATCCAGCTAGGTTCATCAACAATTACCCCATCAGCTTCAGTCAGAAATCTTGGTGTAATCTTTGACGACCAGCTTATTTTCAAAGACCACATTGCAAAGACTGCTCGATCTGCTGTCACGGAACGGTGCGGGAAGGCATTGAGGAAGAACTTGGTCCAAATGCAATAATTTATTTTAATAATAAACCAAAAAGGCCAACAAGGCAAAAAACTAAACAGGTAGATGACTGGGACACAGAAAACATGTCCTCAGTGTGAGAAAACACAGTGACAAAACACATACATACACAATTCCAACAGGCAGAGTAGCGGGAGTGAAGTGTATAAATAGTCCATGATGATTGAGAACAGCTGGGAGTGTGATGAGTGACAGGTGTGTGGAGTTTAGGGAAACGAGTCCAGGAGGAAGGGAGGTGGTGAGAGGGAGAAACATAGGGCCTGGACTCATGACACTTGCAGGTTTGCACTACACAACATCAGAAAGATCAGGCCCTTTCTAGCGGAGCATGCTGCACAACTTCTTGTCAAGGCCCTGGTCATTTCTAGGCTGGACTACTGCAATGCTCTTCTGGCTGGTCTTCCATCAAACACAATCAAACCTCTACAAATGATTCAGAATGCAGCGGCACGACTGGTCTTCAACGAGCCCACGTTACACCTCTCTTTATCTCCTTGCACTGGCTACCAGTTGCAGCTCGCATCCAGTTCAAGACACTGATACTTGCATATAGAACAACTACAGGCTCAGCACCCTCCTACTTCCACTCACTATTACGAATCTACATCCCCTACAGAAGCCCCGCCTACTTCCACTCACTATTACGAATCTACATCCCCTCCAGAAGCCCCGCATACTTCCACTCACTATTACGAATCTACATCCCCTCCAGAAGCCCCGCCTACTTCCACTCACTATTACGAATCTACATCCCCTCCAGAAGCCTCGCCTACTTCCACTCACTATTACGAATCTACATCCTCCAGAAGCCCCGCCTACTTCCACTCACTATTACGAATCTACATCCCTCCAGAAGCCCCGCCTACTTCCACTTACTATTACGAATCTACATCCTCCAGAAGCCCCGCCTACTTCCACTCACTATTACGAATCTACATCCCCTCCAGAAGCCCCGCCTACTTCCACTCACTATTACGAATCTACATCCCGTCCAGAAGCCCAGCCTACTTCCACTCACTATTACGAATCTACATCCCTCCAGAAGCCCTCCTACTTCCACTCACTATTACGAATCTTCATCCCCTCCAGAAGCCCGTCCTACTTCCACTCATTATTACGAATCTACATCCCCTCCAGAAGCCCCTCCTACTTCCACTCACTATTACGAATCTACATCCCTCCAGAAGCCCCTCCTACTTCCACTCACTATTACGAATCTTCATCCCTCCAGAAGCCCCGTCCTACTTCCACTCACTATTACTAATCTACATCCCTCCAGAAGCCCCTCCTACTTCCACTCACTATTACGAATCTACATCCCTCCAGAAGCCCCTCCTACTTCCACTCACTATTACTAATCTACATCCCTCCAGAAGCCCCTCCTACTTCCACTCACTATTACGAATCTACATCCCCTCCAGAAGCCCCTCCTACTTCCACTCACTATTACGAATCTTCATCCCCTCCAGAAGCCCCGTCTACTTCCACTCACTATTACGAATCTACATCCCCTCCAGAAGCCCCTCCTACTTCCACTCACTATTACGAATCGGAGGGTGCTGAGCCTGTGATTGTTCTATATGCAAGCATCAGTGTCTTGAACTTGATGCGAGCTGCAACCGGGAGCCAGTGCAAGGAGATAAAGAAAGGTGTAACATGGGCCCTTTTGGGCTCGTTGAAGACCAGTCGTGCCGCTGCATTCTGAATCATTTGTAGAGGTTAGATTGTGCTTGATGAAAGTCCAGCCAGAGGAGCATTGCAGTAGTCCAGCCTAGAAATGGCAAGGGTCTGGATAAGAAGTTGTGCAGCATGCTCTGTCAGGAAGGGCCTGATCTTTCTGATGTTTTGTAGTGAAAACCTGCAAGATCGGGCAGTCTTTACAATGTGCTCTTTGAAGGTCAGCTGGTCGTCTTTTTGGGGGGAGCTGTTGCCATGGTGAATCGTAATTTTGGAGCTCTGCTGATCATGACTTTTCATAGTCGTTGTGCACGCGCTAAACTCAGAATCAACCTACTCGGAGTTGAATAAACTAACACAATTCAGCCGTTCTGAAACCGAAAACTCTGAGTTTCCCATCTCATGGTAAATCAACTCAGAGTTCAAGTTTAAACTCGAGTTGGTTGAACCTCCCTATTGAAACGGGCCCCTGGACTTTATTCTTGAGAAAATACAGTACTGATTTACAGCACATTAACAACAAAGTCATAGTCAGGCTACACTGAATTAAATGGTTTAACACATGACAAACACTGCTGGATTGTGTTGTTTAGTCAGCAGGCTGTTACAGTAGCAAAATGCATCATAAAAATGAAATAACTGATTCCCTTAAACTGTTTAAAGCCATAAGCAGAAATTGCTCAACTCTTTGATTTTCTTTTGCTTTAGAGCTATCTAAGTAGCAGTCAATAACAAATGGAAAGTTTGAGGTGACAGAAGGAGAATGAAAACATATATGCATCTAATGATGTCATGATACAAATTAAGTCAATAGGTCAGTAAGGCTTTAGTCAGTACAAGTCAGTCTGAATGCAGATCTCATTTTCTGTGTGTCAGTCATCTGTCGTGTGTCATGTGTCCCTACCTCATGTTTCCTTATTTGGTTTGTTTCCTGTCCTTGTTTAATGTCATTATTAGTTAATTCATGTCCAGCCGTGTTTGTCTAATTATCTATGATTTACCTGTGTAGTTCATGCCTGTTCAGTTTGATGTTGTCTGGTCTACTTGTCATTCCCGGTGTATCCTGTCTGTGAGTCCTGCCTTGTCCTGTTATGTCCAGCCCTGATGTCTTTATTAAATATTATAATTTGAGTTTATATCCTCGTCTCGTGTTCCTGTTCCTCCCTCGTGTGTGCACCGTGACAGAAGACCAGACCAAACCGTAAGCGGCGCCCATTCACCCGTTTTGTTTTCCGTTTTGAAAAGTTTTTATTTTGTTCCAGTGTTTGTGTATGTCTGTCCCGCATGGAAGTCGCCGTCGTCATTCCCGCCATAGCCCACTGCAAGTCGGGCGTGGAGTTCGGCGGGATCGCCGCGAGTGCCGCGAGTCCACTGGCCGCGAGCCCTCATGCCCGCCGATCGCGGGAGATATCCGTCGCCGGCGGTGGCTCTCCCAAGCCCGCCGGCAGCTTGCCTAGTTCCCGGGTTGCCGCTCCCCCAGGCGCGCCGTTCGCGGGAGATCACGCCACCGGATCGCCTCTGACTCAATGCCCGCCGGCCCGCCTCTGAATCAATGCCCGCCGCCCGCCGCTGTCCTAAAGCCCGCGGATTGCCGCTGACTCAAGCCCGCCCGGATTGCCGCTGACTCAAGCCCACTGGATCGGCGTTGATTCATCCCCGCTGGCCGCCGCTATCCCTAGCCCCGTGGATCAAGTCCACATGTTACGGCCAGGAGTGCCGTGTGTGTTTTGTCGTGCCCACAGGAACATTTTAACTACCTTGTCTTGTCTTGTCCATGGAGACTCGCCTGGGGCAGGCGGCTCCTCGTGTTGTGGCTATGGAGGCCATTCTAGCCGCCTGCCCCCTTGTTGCTGAAGTGGAGGCGGTCGCTGAGGGACCCTGTGAGGGCCCCTGACTCCTGATCATGCCCAGAGGAAGCCTCAGCCTCCGAGCTAGCCCAGGAGGGCTTCTGGTTCCTGTGGGATGTCTTGTCTGTCGGGCCTTGGAGGGCTTTCCTGTCAACGTGTCCTGTCCTGTCTGTCTGGCCCTGGAGGTCTGTCCTGTCGTGTTTTGTACTGTCCTGTCTGTTTAGCCCTGGAGGGCTCCTGATACCCCCTCACTTCCCCATGGAAATTTTGGGGGGGGGTAGAAGGGTTCCGGCTGTAGGGGCCGGGCCGAGGGGGTCGAGGCCTAGGGCCCCGAAGACCATCTGCCATGGCCTCCAGAGCTCCCAGCTCCGCCATGGTCCCCAGAGCTCCCAGCTCCGCCATGGTCCCCAGAGCTCCCAGCTCCACCATGGCCTTCAGAGCTCCCTGCACCGCCATGGCTTCCAGAGTTCCCAGCTCCGCCATGGTCCCTGTCTGTCTGTTCTGCTCTGGAGGTCCCCGTCCTGCGTTCCTGTCTGTGTCTGTCCTGAGGGGCCTCCAGAGCGCCCACCCTCCCTGATGGAACTGTTAAGGCTCGGGACGAGCCTTTCGGGAGGGGGGAGTTATGTCAGTCCTCTGTCGTGTGTCATGTGTCCCTACCTCATGTTTCCTTATTTGGTTTGTTTCCTGTCCTTGTTTAATGTCATTATTAGTTAATTCATGTCCAGCCGTGTTTGTCTAATTATCTATGATTTACCTGTGTATATTAGTTCATGCCTGTTCAGTTTGATGTTGTCTGGTCTACTTGTTCCGGTGTATCCTGTCTGTGAGTCCTGCCTTGTCCTGTTATGTCCAGCCCTGATGTCTTTATTAAATATTATAATTTGAGTTTATATCCTCGTCTGCGTGTTCCTGTTCCTCCCTCGTGTGTGCACCGTGACACTGTGTCATCAGTGATATGTGTGGAAGTGGCATCAACGTCCTGTGTCATTAACGTCTCTCGTCAGAGTTTGTGTTATTGTTAGACCACAAGCCATCTCACAGCATTTTCTATATATGGTTATTCTATTGCTGATCTCTTTAACAATTACAACAAAACTTGCTATCAAACCAACAAACTGAGGATTTCAGTTCCAAAAAACTTAACTTAATTGTGACCAAAAACCCCCACAAAAAATACAGGATTTTAAAATAAAACTGCATGTCTGATTGAACCCACAAACCATTAAACCTGAATGACTGAAGATACACAGTAATTATCAATACACTGATCTCATTCATCTACAGCACATCAGAGTATTTAATCTTCACGCACAGATATCAAGAGCTACAGATGGATTTGATAGTCTGCCACAGATTATCAGCAGCATGAATTATATGAAAAATATTAAATAGATAAGATTAAATATAAATACAAATACAAGTGAACACCGATTAACTGTATCTTTATACAACATGCGAAAAAGGCATAAATGAGAAAATAGTACTCACAGAGTATAAGAGGAAGTTGACTGAGCTCCATACTGATCTATTAATGACACGCTGCCAAACACACAGCCTGTTATAGACTCAACACTTCCTGCACAAACATATAAAGATCTAATAAACTTTTTTGGTGTCAAGCAAAACGTCACCGGGCCCACGCATCGCTTTCATCATACGCTAGATTGAATTATATCGCATGGAATTGATCTTACTGATATAGATATCTTACCTCAAATTGATGATGTTACTGACCATTTCCTTGTATCGTACATGCTGCATATTACTGAAAATAACTAAAAGGCTCCGCGTTATCGTCCAGGCAGAACTATTGTTCCAGCCACTATAGACAGATTCACAAATAACCTGCCTGATTTATCTCAACTGTTCTGTGTACCCATAAATACAGATGAACTAGACACAATTACTAGCAATGTGGGAACTATCTTCTAATACGTTAGAAACTGTTGCCTCCATCAAATTAAAAAGGTTAGAAAAAGCATGCTGCGCCATGGTACTACAGTTATACCCATTCTCTCAAGAAAGAAACTCGTAATCTTGAGCGCAAATGGAGAAAAACTAACTTGGAAATCTTTATAATTGCGTGGAAAAACAGTATGTCCAGCTATAGACAGGCTCTAAAAACAGCAAGAACCGAGCATATCCGCAAACTCATAGATAATCACCAATTAATGTTTATATTTGAAAGACATTCACACTCAATAGAAAAATAGAAGAATGGTCGTCTCTGGCTTACTAAAAAAATTAGACGATGCTTTAAGCCACAGTGTGAAATGAATCTCACAGCATTATAACTCAACCTAACATGTATATAAAAAATATATTGTAATTGACTTTTACATTTATGCATTTAGCAGACGCTTTTGTCCAAAGCGACTTACAATTGCATTCAGGTTCTACATTTTTTTTCATTAGTACATGTGTTCCCTGGGAATCGAACCCACAACCTTTTGCGCAGCTGACGCAATGCTCTAACCACTGAGCCACAGAGGAACACATGTACTAATTTTTCAACAGAATTTTTTTTTTTGGTGTAATAAGATTCTTAGTTAACAAAATAAATAAATAAATTAAAATCAGCAAACAAATTTTATATAAAAATCACATTTGTGTGTTTCACTGTGTTCATACTCAATTTTATGTCACTACAGAGTCCAGAGCCATTCATATTCTCATCCATACATGTACATTACACTGTTGATTTAGATGCAAAACATTGGACTGAATGAGAAGGGAATTATTTCTATGCTGGAACTGAATTGTCATTATTGTAAGACTGGACAAAAGAAGTACAGAAGTTTTACCAAATGTTACTCTGAGCCTGAGATAAGGAAGTGTGAAGATGCAATGTTTCTAAGAATTTCTGGACGATTTCATAAAAAACGTTTTAAAGGGTAAATGATTCACTGCCAGTCCACCAAACCTGACTCATTGTCTCTCTGTGGATTTAACCAATTCAGAGCCTCACCAAAAGTGGGGAAATTTTCATAGTGTCATAAATGTATCTTAAATAAAATGCGCATAGACAAGAAAGCTCATATAGTTAGTGTGGCAGCAGCACACTAATATTTTTACTATTATTAAAAAAATGCACAAATTTACATGTTTAAATGTTTTGAAAACCAATTATTACATATTGGCAGGATTAAACATGATTTAAGTTATAAACATTGTATATTTTACAATATACAATGCATATATGTATATATATATATATATATAATATTACAAAGTGTTACAACAGAGATAATCTCAATTCAATAAATCATTATCTTACATTAAGAACTGAAATGGTTTACTTCAGGCTGTTAGTTTAAAATGTAATAATTCATATTTTCTTGGTGGGTTTTCATAGCTTAAGTGTTGGAGAAAATGTTAAATCAATAAAACCTATACATACATAGCATAAAAGAAAGTCCTACATTTGACAAGTCACAAAAACAAATGAAGGCATGACAAAACGTTCCGGTTACCTTCATATAACAAACAAGAAAGAGATGACACATTTTTAAATCATAAAATTATAATTATTCTGAGTATAATCCTCATGAAATCACAGTGTGTGAACAGATCTAAATGGTAGCGATTCCTGCCAATCACTAACAAAGCCATTCAGTCAGTATTACACAGTCAGCATTACATAGATATATCAAATACTTACATATTGCAGTAGCATACATCTGTAACACACATTTAAATACATTTACAGTAAGTAGACAAAGCATCTATTGAGAAGGACAAATGAGTGTTGCAAATATATGAAACATTACCATTAATTCTGTACAGATCTAGATGACCAGTTTCAAAATTTTATAAACAATTCCACAAACATAAAAATCTGCGACAACATACAATCAAATGTATCAGGCAAACAAACCTTTACACTTCACTATGCTAGAAACGAGTTTTTTCATGAGTTCGTGTGCCCATATAATCTTAGCATTAGTGGTGAAAAGATTTGGCTTGATGTCTGCAATGCAAGGCTCAGAGAGACTATTGTACTCGAGCTCCGGTAGCACCCATAGACAGAAATATTATAAATAATTAAATAAATAAGCATAAAAGGAGGAGATGGGGAGGAGGAGGGATGCCAAAAAGAACTAACGACAGAAGTGGTAAGAAGCTGTCTTTTATACTTGGATATTAATTGGAAGATTATATGGGCATACTCCTGAAATTACATTAATAAATTCACTAAAAATAAAACAACACCTACATCTGCTCCATGATAATAACCCGAATGTCATGTCCTTTTCATGAATTGTGATTTTTAAATGAATATGAAATCTGTTCTATGGACACTTGAACGCTGTTAAAAAGGTTAATTATTGACGTATATTACGAAACCTTTAAGATCCACAGATCTTTTCCATTTCACAAAAGGTTTTTAATGAAAAGTTTGTTAGATTTTGTAAATGTTTTTACACTAAAACATGTATTTTTTTAAGAAATGTTCACTGATAGGTTCTCTGTGTAACCAAATATGGCTCTTCTGTGACATCGCTGCAAAAACCTCCTTTTGGAAACTTTGTTTTTAAGAGTAAAAAGAAGAAAGATTGAGTGCCTCATTCAAGAAGATGAAATTTACAGAAGAAACATCTCCATGCAGAACAATAAAAAATGACAAACACGTTATTCTTTTAAAAAGAAATGATGACTGTGTGATTTATCTGATGATTACCATGTCTCACCAATGATCTTCAAGAAAGGTTCAAACTGTTCTTTCATGGCATCGTCTTTACGAGGGATTTTCTTCACAAGGTCTCGTGTGTTCAGCACTGACTGCCGTTCACCCCACTGTTTTAGCATTAGGTCTGCCAGTTTAACTCTGTTTTGTGCTCTACTGAGCCCCTGTATATTCTGTATTCTTCATTCCAGCACAGGAGGTTTCATTTCTCCAGGTCTTCATCAGACAGCTCATTCAAGATATTCAGAAGAGCATCACTCCATCCATGTAGAGCTGAGCCTGTGGAAATGTGATCAGATGAGCTGAAACTCTTTACAGATATTGTTGTACTATAAAAATGTATTATTTTTGATCTCAGTCAAACTTTACAATACAATTCTTTTATAAATATAAACTGAATAATGATGTAAAAATATATCTACACAAAGACTACCAATATGTCTGAATGAAAAACAAAGTAGGTTTTCCAGGGATTATGAACTAAAAACGTCTCGTTCTCTGAATAGGGAACGAGACACTGCGTGCTTCACGCTTTGGGAACGCCTTCTACGTGACCGATGTCTGAAACCCTATAGAATCACGCCAATTCATTGGCTGATGGCGTGACGCCGCACCTGACGCACTCACGTCGTCAGCCTATCGGCGAACGCGCCATCTACTCCTCAGATTTCTCTGCCGAAAAGAACCCTGTCGGCAGCGTGAGGAGCTTGGCAGCAAATGCAGAGTCTCGTTCCCTATTCAGAGAACAAGGGTTACGCGAGTAACTCGAGACGTTCTCTTTCACAGGTTCACTTACGCTGCGTGCTTCACGCTTTGGGAACGATATACCAAACACGCCAAGCTGAAAAGCGCTGCCTATCTGGTCCAATAATGAACCAACAACATACGGCTGGTTCAAACAGACAGGACCTGAGAACCTGGAGCCGTATCAATGTCAAGGTTGTAAAACCTGACAAAGGTGTGCGGAGAGGACCATCCTGCCGCAACACAAATATCCTCCAGGGGTACCGTTCTAAAAAGAGCTTGAGAGGAGGCTACACCCCTAGTAGAATGCGCCCAAAGACTAAGAGGTGAAGGGAGTTTCCGCGCCTCATAAGCTAGCCAAATGGCGTCTCTCACCCAGTGAAAATTCCTCTGTTTCGATGTTGCAAGCCCGCGGCGGCCAGCACCAAAACAGACCAGTAACTGGGAGGATTTTCTCCAAACCTTGGAGCGATCCACATACAGCTTCAATGCCCGAACCGGGCAGAGCATGTGAAGTTTCTCATCCTCACTCGAAGCAAAGGGAGGAGGATGGAAAGAGTTAAGTGTGACCACCTGAGAGGGAAACGATGTGGACAAGACCTTGGGAATGTAACCAGGCCTAGGCCACAGGGTCACTTTGACTAGACCCGGGGCAAAGTCCATACACATCTCACTAACAGAGAGGGCTTCCAATCTCCAACTCTTTTCAGTGACGTAAGCGCCAGCAAAAGAGTAACCTTAAGAGTCAGTATCCGCTCTGAAGCTGACTCTAAGGGCTCGAAAGGGGCCATCACCAGACCTTCGAGGAAGACTGACAAGTCCCAAGAAGGAACTGCCGTGGGGCGAACCGGCCTAAGCCGTCTGACTCCACGCATAAAGGCGGAGACCATTCGATGTCTCCCCAGGGGGATCTCATCCAGCTCTCTCCAAGCTGCAATGGCCGCTACGTAAACCCTAAGGGTGGTAGCAGCCGCCCGCGCTGTTAGCCTCTCTTGCAAAAACTCCAGCACTGGACCGACAGGGCAGTTAACTGGGTCTATTGCACGAGCCAAACACCAGGATTCAAAGACGCCCCACTTGGAAGAGTACAGCTTCCTAGTAGCGGGGGTTCTGGCACTGGCGATGGTCTCCTGAACCTCGACAGGTAAAATATCCATCACAGCCCTTGGCCCTGTATGGGCCATACCCACAACTTCCAGAGCTCTGGTTGAGGATGCCAGATCTTGCCCTGAAGCTGGGCAGGTGGGCACGGCGGTTGACAGCGGCGATACTCCATGGCACTTCACCGCAAGGAGAACAAAGTTCCACTGTAGGCAGTCGCCGAAGTGCAAATGGATAAATCGCGTACGAATATGGTATTTGGGACAGAAAAATCGCAACAACGAAGGGCAGTATGACCGCTTCGTGAAGGCAGAGAAATCTGAGGAGTAGATGGGTTCCGATATAGGCTGAAGATGTGAGTGCGTCAGGGGCGGCGTCGCGCCATCAGCCAATGAATTGGCGTGATTCTATAGGGTTTCAGACATCGGTCACGCAGAAGGCGTTCCCAAAGCGTGAAGCACGCAGCGTAAGTGAACCTATGAAAGAGAACAATTATTTAACAGTTCTAAACTATTTTTAAACATAATTATTCATAACTTCTCATTTTAAAGAATAACAGTTTTATGTGAAAAGTTTGGTAATTCTCTCTTTATCATGTTCAGACTTTTGATTGACACATTTAGTGTAGTGATAACACACAGTCCTGCCAGAAAAATCCAAATGTTTCAACGCACCTGAAGTAAAAAAGTAAGGACTTGAATATAACAAGGCTCAATTCTTGCATCACTCTGGTTCAGCCTGTACAGGTGCATCTCAAAAAAGTAGAATATTGTGAAAAAGTTACTTTTTTATTGTAACATTTCAAAAAGTGAATCTTTCATATATTCTAGATTCATTACATGTAAAATAAAACGTTTCAAAATTGATTTTGTTTTAATTTTGATGATTAGAGCTTACGGTTCATGAAAGTCAAAAGTTTCTCAGTTTCTCAACATATTAGAATATTTCCTAAGATCAATAAAAAAAGGATTTGCAAAACAGAAAAGTTCTAGTTCTTTAAAGTATGTTCATTTATGCACTCAATACTTAGTTGGGTCTCCTTTAGCACAAACTCCAGCATCAGTGAGGTGTGGCATGGAAGCTATCAGCCTGTGACACTGCTGAGGCACTATTGAACCTTCAGCTTCAACCTTCACCTTCAGACTGATTCTCATCTTTCTCTTGAAAATATCCCATAGATTCCATATGGGAATCAGGTCAGGCATGTTGGCTGGCCAATCAAGCACAGTAATATCATGGTCAGCAAAGCACTTGAAAGTGGTTTTGGTACCATGGACAGGTGGTAAAGTCCTGCTGGAAAATGAAATCAGCATCTCCATAAAGCTTGTCAGCAGAAGGAAGCATTAAGTGCTCTAAAATTTCCTGGTAGATGTCTGCGTTGACTGTGGACTTCAGAAAACCCAGTGGACCAAAACCAGCAGATGACATGGCAGCCCAAATCATCACTGACTGTGGAAACTTCACACTGGACTTCAAGCAACATGGATTCTGTACCTCTTCCACTCTTCCTCCAGACCTTTGGGACCTTGATGTCCAAATGAAATGCAAAATCTACTTTCATCTGAAAAGAGGACTTTGGACCACTTAGCAACAGTCCAGTTATTTTTCTCTTTAGCCCAGATAAGTTGCTTCTGACGATTTTTCTGTTTCAGAAGTGGCTTGGTATGCTTTTTCCAGAAGACATCTGAGCGCGGTGACTCTTGATGCACTCACTCCAGTTTCAGTTCAGTCCTTGTGAAGCTCTTCAAAGTGTTTGAATCGGCTTTGCTTGACAGTATTCTCACGCTTGTGGTCATCCCTGTTGCTTGTGCAACTTTTCCTATCTAATTTCTTCCTTCCAGTCAACTATGCATTTAATATGCTTTGATACAACACTCATTGAACAGCCACCCCTTTCAGTAATGCCCCTCTGTGACTTACGCTCTTTGTGGAGGGTGTCAATGATCATCTTCTGGACCATTGCCAAGTCAGCAGTGTTCCCCATTATTGTGGTTTCAAAGAACAAGAGAGACCCGGAATGTATACTGCAGAGATGATAATTTAATGAAGCTCAAATATAAATATTATAATATTTTGAGACACAGATTTTTGACTTTCATGAGCTGTAAGCTCTAATCATCAAAATTAAAACAAAAAACTTTTGAAATGTTTTACTTTACATGTAGTGAATATGAAAGTTTCACTTTTTGAAATAAGTTCCAAGAAAAAACAAACTTTTTCATGATATTGCATTTTTTTTAGATGCACCTGTATATGCTCCCTCTAAGTCAAATAATGAGAAAAAAAACAAATTGTACATCACAGCTATGCTGATGATACCCAGATTTATCTAGCCTTATCTCCAAATGACTAGCCCCATTGACTCCCTCTGCCAATGCATTGATGAAATTGAGAGTTGGATAAGCCAAAACGTTCTTCAGTTAAACAAGGAAAAAACTGAAGTCATTGCATTTGGAAACAAAGATGAAGTTCTCAAGGTGAATGCATAGCTTGACTCTAGGGTCCAAACAACCAAAAATCAAGTACAAATATTGGGGTAATTCTGGAGATAGACCTTAGTTTTAATAGTTTGTAACCAAATCAGCATACTATCATCTCAAAAACTTTGCAAGAATTAGATGTTTTGTTTCCAGTCAAGATTTGGAGAAACTTGTTCATGCCTTTATCAGCAGCAGGGTGGATTATTGTAATGGTCTCCTCACCGGCCTTCCAAAGAAGACCATTAGACAGCTGCAGCTCATCCAGAACGCTGCTGCCAGGATTCTGACTAGAACCAGAAAACCTGAGCACATCACACCAGTCCTCAGTCCTTACACTGGCTTCCAGTTACATTTAGGATTGATTTTAAAATAATTGTACTCGTTTATAAATCACTCAATATAGCCTATATTCAACTAAGAACGAGATCATGATTACACCACCCCCTTTTATAATTTTTTATGATTATTTTACTTCCTTTTATGTAAAAAGGATTACCATTGATTACCACTTGAATTAGCATTGTGTATGAAATGTGCTATATAAATAAACTTGCCTTTCCTTGCCTATGAGTGCAGAAATAGTGAAAAGGTGGCTTAAAGCCAGAGTGGGTGATTTTGTTAAAACTTTTCTTGCTAAGCTGGTTGAAAGTGTCTTCACATACCGATAGCAATCACTAAGTTAGGTGGTCTACATATATTTATATCATCTGTGGACGGTGTAGGTCCATAAAATGCACCCTGTTCACACAGGCATGATATGTCATCAGCAAGAATAGAAGTGTTGTATTGTAATATTTTGCACTTTGTACTGTAGTGCAGTGGTCTCAAACTCAATTCCTGGAGGGCCACAGCTCTGCAGATCTTAGATCCAACTAGCTCCAACTCACACCTGCTTGGAAGTTTCTAGTAATCCTGAAGAACTTGATTATCTGTATCAGGTGTGTTTGATTAGGGTTGGAGCTAAACTTTGCAGAGCTGAGACCAATGGAGTAATGTTTTATCACTGGTGAATGACACATGAGGTTATCTGACAGCATTGCATTTAATCGTGTCGTTGGTTAGTCTCTGGTCTACCTGTGCATGTTTATGTGTCTTGGAGGAGGCGTGGCTTTGGAGAGTGATTTGCAGGGATTCTTATGCTTTTAAAGCCAGTCGATCCAAAATTGCTACCCTCCCTCTAAGGTCTTTCCACACTTATTTAATTAATGCATCAATCATAATTTAACTTTTTAATATAACAAATTAACTACTTACTTTTTGAAGGAAGCACCTGCACTTGTGTTTGGTTGAGCCTTCTTATGGACATCACTGGGACGCATTGACAGAGTTTGCTACGATAGCCTGTATAAACAGTTTCATCCTCATGTGTTCTCCAGACTATAGCTTCTTGTTGATGCTTTTGTAACTCTATTTTCAATTCTTGAATCTCAGCATCCTTTTCCTTTACTTGCTTTTTCAGCATTTCATTCTCTGTATTCTTTCCCTTTAGTTCATTATAATGTAGATCTCCAAGTTCAGCGATTCTTCTGTGTAGGCCAGAGAGGTCAAGATCTTGAGTTCTTGAGTATCGTAACCTCTCTATCTCCCTTTCTTTTTCTTGAACAATGGCATTTAGTCTTCTTATTTCTGCATCCTTTGAATCAAGTAACCTTTCAATGGAGTTATTATTTTGTGTTCTTGTATTTAACATTAACTTTTCCTTGGAGGCTAAGAGAGAAGTGATTTTAGATTTGATTCTTTCAACAAGACATCCCAAGTCTGACTCTAATGTATTATTAACCACTGTCTGAGCTGAGAGTTTAAAACAACATGCTGAATTCTTCCTGGCAACGAGCTCTTGAACTGTCTCAGTAATCTGGTTGCTGTCATTGTTTTGGATCACAGAAAATCTTCCTCCACATTTGTCAATTAAATCTTGAAGCTGATGACATCTAATATAATCCTCAATGGTATAACCTCCCAGTTTTTCTCCATGTGTGAACAGCACTATTGAGTGATCCCACAGTTGAACAGTGAGCAGAATCTCTAGGGTGCTGATGTTCGACTCTGACAACGCTGAGTTCACTTTAAGCACCAAGATGACTGCATGAGGTCCAGTTTCATATAAAGCCTGAACACAGTAAACAATTTCCCGTTTGGTTTGCTCCGATCTACTCAAGTCTCCTCTCCAGCCTGGGGTGCGAGCCAAATGAATCTGTGTTCCTGATACTCTACGAGTCTGCTTGATGTAGTCACTCGTTAAAGACGTCCAGAATCTGAAAACCTTTTCATTGAGGATGGCATTAGCAATAGTGCTTTTCCCAGCACCTTGACTTCCAATCAGCACAAGTTTAAGTTCCTTAAAAATAGGCTGAATTTCTGAAAAAGTGAAATGTTTAGTTAAATAAAAATAAATTGTGCTCTCAGTAATATATGTTTATATTGCACTGGACAATATGATATGAGTGAATCTATATTATCCGAACACAGAAGTGCATTTATGAGTAATATCTTGATAGTTTAAAAAGAGTGACAATTCTAGTCTGCTATATTTTCTACATTTGTTACAATATCAAATTAAATTGCACTGAAATTCACAATAAGTCTGGTTGTCAGATGTATTGACATTTATTTGTATTGACATGCTTATTACAAACAAACAAATATACATTTCTAAAATAACATTTTAATATACATAAATACACAGAGATTGTCCTTCCCTCACCTTCAGTGTGTCCTAACAAGGGCACTTGATCCTCTTTGTGCTAAATTAGAAAACAATCAGTAATAAATCTTTTAAAAACAAAACTTAAAAAATGTTCATATACACAGTCATATCAAAGATTAATATGAAACAAATTCGCTGATAATAATTACTTTATTGTTATAAAGATGTATATTTATTTATAACATCACTTACATGCACTGGAACCCATTTTTTATGTTTCAGTCAGGAAAAGTCTTGATAGCTTCGGTGTATTACATTTCTAATGAATGAATAAAAAATAAATAAATAAAGGATTTTAGTAACAATAGAACATTGCTTCAGCCCAACAACCATTATAAAAACAAGTCCTGAAGACTGTTGTGAAATCACGTAAAAAAGAGCGGGTGAAAACTCATTAGCATGTACTGAATAAACTACTGATTTAAATTAATATTATATGTAGCTCTCCTCATTTTATACAAGGCCCTATAATTGTAAATATATAGTTTTCAAAACATAAATTAGATAAATTTTCATTCATTCTAAATTTGCATTAAACCTGATTGCAATTATATTATATTAAGTTATCTATTAAACACGGCTAACTAATTAGTAATGTACTAATTACTATGATCAATTTAGTAAGTCACACTAAAATGGAGGTGGGAAAAAGTTTTTAAAAGTAGCCTGTTTTTATTATTTGTCCGTCAGAGGTGGCAACTCATGAAAAGAGACCTGAAAAGAGACCTGAGTCGTCAAAATACTTCCAAATGCTTGTAAAGATACTTTCAAAATGCAGCACTCTTATTTGATCAAATCAATGAATCATGTACAAATCATACACAGTAAATTAAATGTAAAAACAATTCTAATAAAATGACATTTAATTATGTCAGTTTTCCCTCAAAGGGAATTAGAGCTGCTGTTTAGACCGAGTATGTGTTAACAAACCAGGAAGCATTACATACTGCTAGTGATGGTGTACTCATTTCATCAACTGTTAGATTTAATTTCCGCATAAGTGAATACAAAGCTACATAAAAGGTAAAGAGCTCGCTGGTTATGTTGCTCCTGGCTATCAGAGGAGGAGGTCGTTGGACAGGTGGCTATAAGTAGAGAAAGAATGCATTCATTCTGTGTCTGTCATGCTACGTTTTCTGTACCTTATTTGGTCATTTGGTGAACCCCCAGGACATACAAAACTCTCTAGTACCATATATAAAGGCATGCTTGTCAAGAATAAATTGAGTTCAAAAGCCATGATGCCTCTGTGTATCTTGTCTTTCGCACTCCCAGATCTGCTGAAGACTTCGCTCACAACATCCAACCTATATTTCTGATTTGATTTAGAAGTGATCCAAAACATAGAAAGAAAACTTAGTTCATAAGGGAACTGAAGTTTTACAATCACCTTAATGATGAGAGATGAGATAAATTCTAAAATTCATCAAGACTTTGCTTGAATCTATTAATATATTAATATAACACAGGACAAGAAAACAGATGATTATAACTTGTGTGATCCTCTGTCCGTGTCTGTACAGAAACCCCAACTGTAGTCATCCATGTTTTCTCTTTCTTTTTCGAAGTCATGTGACGCAATCGGGCCATCTTACACTGACAAACAAGTTTGAATTGGGATATTATCTCATTTTATATTTCAGCAGTGACAAAACCTGATACTCTGTTCATGTGCTACATGACTCACATGTGGCAAACTATCCAATCATTTTATTTGTAATATTTGAATATCCTGGGATGACTGTATGATCTTTCAGACAGAGTGCAACAACTCTGTGATTTGTGGACAAGCAGAGAAATGTTTAATCAGACAAATGAGCGATCTTATTCTTCAACCTGTGCTTGCACTGCAGTTCATTCAAATGTTTGCTTTGTGTCTCAGGTCTGTTAACTATGTAACTTGAACAGATTTCACAAAATACAAATAAATCACACGTTAATAGTGGGAAGAGTATGATACAGGTGCCTTTAATTTAATAACAGTTTGTGGTGTTTATATAATTCACGCACTTTTTGCAGGTTTTCAATTGACTTACAGAGTCACCTCACTGAAAATGTACTTAAAACAAAAGCATGTTATTTTATGAAAGCCTGTTTTAAAAAAATGCAAATCGCCAGTTATAACCTAATTCAAGCTCTGGATCCACAGTAACCAAAGTATTAACATAATTACATTGACTTACATCAGAGTCTTTTCCCTCAAAGTGAATCAGAGCTGCTGTTTAGACTGATCATCCGTTTTCACAAAACAGGAAGTCCAGATGATACTCCTTTCATCACTTAAATTATAATAAATGAGATTGTTCAAAAGTCATAAAGAAGTTTTACATATACTGCTTAAATCTATTATGATCAATATAGCACTGGAACAGAGCTTACCGTGATTCTTGTGCTCTTTTCTTGATGTCTGTAGAGAAACTGCAATGCACAGTATCCGCTTTTCTTTTCCTGTGTTCTTCTGTCATGTGATTTGTGGTTTATGCAAAAATAGCTACAATAAGCATAAGCTATAAGCTAGACAGGAAGATATCATGTTTCATAACACAGGTGAAATGACAAACCTGCTACTCTATGTGTTATATAACTAACTGACATGAGAAACAAATCTTTTTTTTTCTTCTTTTTATTTGACAAAAAACTATGTAGTGAATACACTTAATTCGTCAAGGATAACACAATAAAGTTTAAAAATAAAACTTATTTCCATTGTGGTCCTTGATATAAAGCACAATCTCCACTCCCGGTAACAGATACACTGACACTGCATTTAAATACAAAAATGACAATAAAATTCCACATTTACAAAACTTTACAGTCACGAATAACCATATACATAATACAAATTCATCAACAAAACAACCTACTTAAAAGCCAACTTTTAGTTTTTAAACTAAAACTGACCATACTTGAAATATCCAGAGGTAATTTATTCCACAAAAGTGCCCCAGAGTATCTAAAAGACCTACGACCATACATAGTTTTAAAACGACATAATGTAATATCCATAAGACTTTGCCTAGTTCTATAACAATGCTGCTCATTTACCCTAGAAAAAAGTACATTAAAATAGGAAGGAGCTCTATTATTGATAATTTTATGTACCATTTTTAATGTAATATATTCTAGTCTACTTTCGATAGGTAACCAATCAAGACACTTAAAATGGGAAAACTCCACATGTGTAAATCGACTAAACCCTGACACTAACCTTATCAATTTATTCTGATATTTTTATCCAACCAACCACGAGACAAATCAGACATCAAAGAAATACACGCATAATCGAAATAACATGACACTAAACATGATGCAAGTAATTTCATAAGCTGTTTATCAAGAAAACTAACATGTCTGGCAAGAAATTTGGTTCTAGCATTGACCTTACCCAGGACTTTCATAGCCATACTTACACCGCTTAAGTCATTGTCAAGGATGCATCCAAGATAATTAACAGAAGTTCGGTTTGATATTAAACAATCCCCCACCCTAACAGACAACTTAGAAACCTTATTCAAATTTTGTTTAGACCCAAATAAAATAGATTCCGTTTTACCTAAATGCAACATCAGTTTATTTTCGGAGAGCCAGTCTCTTACCTTACTAAGCTCCTTACCTAAATTCACTTGTATCCTACCAACATCCTTATCTGAAATTAATAAAGCAGAATCATCAGCATATAAAAACAAATTACAATCACAAACTGCTTGCATGTCATTTATGTATAGAAGAAACAAAAGAGGGCCTAAAACACTTCCCTGGGGGACTCCGTTTTTAACCAAAATTTCCTCAGAAAGAACCCCATCAATTTCTACCCTCTGAACCCTCTCAGATAAATAAGAATTAAACCAGGTTATCACTTGTAAGCCTGGTGCCAGTATGTCCAATCCAAAGCTATTACGAGTGTAGTACATTGATCTGCTAACATACCTGATAGTGGCCAGGAAACCTTTACTGAAGTAAACGATTAAACTAAAGTTCTGAGGGGGCTCCAAGGGGGTTATCCGATGTCTCTGATTGTGTACGTGTGAATTAACGGCAAATCTTAGATACATAACCATAATTTACCTCTGATTGACGACCGGGCCTGACGAGATTGTGTCCGTGAGACCTGTGAAAAACAGGGCCTCTAAGCGATATAGTTTCCCTACATCTGAGCGGGTAAAGTATTAAAAAGAGCTGAAAAGAATAATCAATCATTCGTTTCATATTTTAATGATGCACAGATATCATTAAAACCTTTTCATTTATGGAGTCAGATGAAATAACGAGATAAAATATATAAGAAAAAGTGTTCCATTTTAATGTTCTTGTTGTGTCGTGAAAAGGAAAGACTGTAATACGCAAAGCCCTTCACCCGCTGAACGACTGCCGTCATTGGGTCGATCGAGCCGGGCCTTACAGTGGTGACCCCGACGTGATTCTCGCAAAGACCAGAACGTGATTCTCGCAGAGACGAGTACGTCATTCCAGCCGCGACATTCGACTTGAACTCTCCTTGGAACATGAGGTTTGATCTCCTTCTCATCAATATCCAGCTGCTGTGGTAAGTGTATTTTCTTTGCCTTTTAGAAGTTGAGGGAAATATTGTTTACACCATATAGACACATTTGTAGTACGGGTCGGAATACCCACTTTTGAGACCGGAACCGAAAAACCCGGTGGTGATAAGAATTAGACGAGAAACATGTCTTTTCAGGGAAAGCACAGTAGCAGAGTAGATGGGGAGATAATGGAGATTTTAGGACTACAATTACAAAAACTCCTTGTTCGGTTAAGCGACAAAGGATTCAATTTGAAGTGGAACAACAACAAAATCATATCCTGGTATTCTGCCGAGGGTGCGAAACTAAAATCAAAATCAAAATACAAGAAAATTCCCGCTGCAATTGTTTATTTGCTTCGTCGTAACGACCTCGCGACCATAACCGAGAACGAAAAAACAATAACAAATATCAAAGAAATCGAAAGAGTGCGATCTGACGAATTACAAAAGTTAAGAAAACAAGTCGAAGTGTTTGCATACGAGCAACAGGGGTGGGCTAGACAACGCGAAGAAATGGCCACAAAAGTTGCTCACGTTCAAGGGAAACTAATTACATATAGTAATTACATATCTGCGCTCGAAGATTGTTACGATAAAACAGGTTTTCCAGTTGCCGCAGTTAAACAAGCAGCACTGGATGAAACCGAGTTAGAGACTCAAACTGAAAGCGAAGATGATGATACTGCGTTAGCGTGTAAAATTAGGCCACACAGAGAAACTCGTAACCGAGCTCTTGTGAGCCTGTGGCCAGAAAAGCCGAGCCTGCGAAGCCCGATAAAGACCCGAACAAAATCAAACGACTCGCCAAAAAAAGCAGTTAAAATCGCAGTGTTAAAAACCATGACAAATGCGGATGATGAAATCACAACAATCAGCCGCCCGTTAACATGCGAAGAATGCTCCAGACACAAACAAGTCGTAGGAATTATGCCGAGAAAAGGACCATTTCAACCCTACTGGGAAGCATTGATGCTACAGGCTAATATCTACAAACTAGAGACTAGAGACGTATGGCAAATAGCTCTTCTCACTATCCCTGAGGAGCTCAGACCGAAACTAAACACAGAAATGAAATCCGGCAACATAATGAACAGAGTAAATGACGAAACCGACGAAGGGATTTATGAACGTCTAAAACAGGCATTATTAGACATGAGGGGACCGTCACATGCAGATTGGAGCAAAATATTAGAAATCAAACAAGCAGGTAATGAGTCATTTGAAACGTACGCTGAACGGTTATGGGTAACATACAGAGAACACTCAGGCCTTGAAAATGCAGACCGCAACCATGACGTGTTACTGCAGCTTGTTAAAACAATGCCGGTATTCCCGTTCAAAAGGCGTTATCAAATGGCGTCGACCCAGCCGAAAACACGTTCAGAGCAATAGTAGACTGGGGTTCAAGAATAGAAAACAGATGGCGATTAAAACCCCGCAGCGTTGCGTCCACACAATGGTTAACAGAAGGGAACAGCACAGATAGATTTAGCCAAAGATCTCCAAATAAAATAATATGCCATTATTGCAGAAAGACTAACCATGTAATGCGAGATTGTAAAAGAAGAGAAAAAGATTTAAAAGAACAAGCAAAGCATTACCAAAAAATGCCCTCTAGCGACAACTCTGAGCTGTTGAAACAATTCGTAAACTTCATGATAAAACATTTTAACATCATAACTTCGATTTGGCAGGAGATTAGAGCACGCGATTCCTCACTCTCCGTCGTTAAAGTGCGTGCGCACATCATCGAAAATCCAGATGAAAACGAGAAAAACAACAACATCGCAGATCAATTAGCCAAATTAGCAGCACAAAAGGGAGATGAATGGAAGCCTGACAGACTGGTTGTTCCTGCCGTGAGTGCGATTCAAACTATTCCTATTGACTTGAAACAGTACCAACAAGAACTGTGGAGTTCTGATGGAGAGCTGACACCGCACCTGCAGCAGGACCAACTAGTCAAGGTCACTGAAGGCATGATTTTAAGAGACAATAAATACATTGTTCCAGAAGCCCTCCAGAAACCAGTGATAAAGTTGTACCACGATTATGCACACGTATCAGCTCCCAAAACACAACAGCTAATCCAAAAGAACTTCTGGTGGCTACAAATGGCATCAGACATTCAAAGATGGTGTGACACATGCATCGTATGTGCCACCATTAACCAAGGCAAGCCTGGCCGTACAAAACTGTGTAGACCAGAGCCACCCAAGGGACCTTGGGAGTTACTCCAATTGGATTTCATAGGCCCACTACCTAGTGCCAAAGGGGGGTATCGTTATTGCCTTGTGATAATTGACAAATTCTCCAAATGGGTCGAAGCGATTCCCACCTGCAATAACAGTGCAAACACAGTGGCACGAGTAGTAGCGAACCAAATCCTCCCACTCTGGGGAGCACCAATCCAAATTGAATCTGACCAGGGCACACACTTCACAGGTCAGGTGATGAAACAAATATGCCAGATGCTGAACATCAAACAAAGGTTTCACATACCGTATCGACCGCAAAGCTCAGGCATGGTGGAACGTGCCAACCGCTCTTCGGAAAAAATGAAAAATGTAAAGTATTCAGAATTATTATCCACAATTATGATGTATACTGGAAACGAATGTATTGGTTGCATTGGATTTTTTGCCACTTTTCCTTTAATCCACCCAGATCAAGTTTATCCAAATTCCACTAATATTCGATCCATTGGCATGGTAGTTAAAGATCAGGTAATTAAATGGGATCACCTCACTGGATATATGACGCTGAAGAGTACTGAGACCTTATTTACCAGTCGCACTTGTTGTCATGAAACTCACAATTATATTGTCTGTACATGTAACACATTACAACCTTTCTCTCCCAATGATAGAAAACTCATAAATGTTGAATCTTTGCATGGCCATTCAAATGCTATTCAGGTGTCTCATACACAGTGGTGTGTCATCAGTGAGATGAATTTGTTCACATATGGAGGACTGACCTGTCCTGCTGATCACTCATTTTGCTTGGAATTCAGCGTAAGGATGTGCCCTCCCCCTGATCTTCCATTCAGATCACCTCCTGTATGTAAATAAGCATTCTCTGCCACAGGATATCAAGAAGCCTTTTGGTTGCAAATTCTAAAGACTAATTATAATGACAAGATACCACCATTTGGTGAGCTTATTGAATTATCTGGGTTTATAAGGAAACGGGACACAGAGTTCTAGGCGTCTGTAGGTTGACTGCCCACACAACCACTTGTGTGTAGTTTGCATTGCCAGGTATGGTTAACTGATGATTCTATTCTTGTAACATTGGAGTTTTGAATTATTGCTTCGATTACCTGGTCAATAAATTGTAACGTTTGATTCTATTCTAACTGCCTCTAAAGATTGCTTTCTCCCTATTAGATTAGCGGATTCGTATATTTCCGCAAGCCTGCGTCAGTTTTAGCGACGGCTAATATCCGGCATCTTTTCAAGTGTACTTGGATGCAGGGGCGGGTTAATTCCGTTTAGGGACGGCGAATGCCGTCTGGTCAGACTAAACTCGGGTACGCCTATACCTCTGACTTTTGATTTAATGTTACTTTAAACAAGGACTTGACCAATCCAAAGCTATTACGAGTGTAGTACATTGATCTGCTAACATACCTGATAGTTGCCAGGAAACCTTTACTGAAGTAAACGAACTAAAGTTCTGAGGGGGCTCCAAGGGGGTTATCCGATGTCTCTGATTGTGTACGTGTGAATTAACGGCAAATCTTAGATACATAACCATAATTTACCTCTGATTGACGACCGGGCCTGACGAGATTGTGTCCGTGAGACCTGTGAAAAACAGGGCCTCTGAGCGATATAGTTTCCCTACATCTGAGCGGGTAAAGTATTAAACGGAGCTGAAAAGAATAATCAATCATTCGTTTCGTATTTTAATGATGCACAGATATCATTAAAACCTTTTCATTTATGGAGTCAGATGAAATAACAAGATAAAATATATAAGAAAAAGTGTTCCATTTTAATGTTCTTGCTGTGTCGTGAAAAGGAAAGACTGTAATACGCAAAGCCCTTCACCCGCTGAACGACTGCCGTCATTGGGTCGATCGAGCCGGGCCTTACACACTTTACTTGAAAAACCCATGACACTTAACTTGTCTAAAAGTATAGAATGATTTACTGTGTCAAATGCTTTCTGGAGGTCTAAAAGTACCATACCACACATTTTACCTTCATCTATCTGTCTCCTTATAAAATCTGTTAAATAAAGTAAAGAAGTATCAGTCGAATGTGATTTCCTAAAACCTGACTGAAACACATAAATTAAACTACTCTTAGTTAAATACTCATTCATCTGATTATACACAATTCTTTCTAAAAATGATTGAGGCCACACTAAGAATGGAGATTGGACGATAGTTTCCAGGATCACATCTGTTACCTTTTTTGAATAACGGAATGATTTTAGCTATCTTCATATCAGATGGAAATATACCAGTTTCCAAGGAAAGATTAACAATAAATGTAACAGTTGGAGCTATAATATCTGCAGCATCTCTTAAGAATCTAGCTGGAATATCGTCCAGCCCAGTTGACTTAGACACTTGAAGCTCTTCAAGCATTTTAGTAATTTGATTTACACTAACTTGAGTAAAAGAAAAACTGTTTGGTAACACCCCTTGTTTTGAATAAAATCTCTTAAAATCAATCCCATAACATCCGTTGGACAGAGGAAGCGTATCAACTAGACTATTCGCAATTAATGAAAAGAATGAATTAAATTGATTAGCAACTTTATTTTTTATCAAATTCTATCTTGCCGTCAATATCTAAACCTACCTTTGATACAGAACATTTTGATTTACCAATTGATTGGAATCTATTCAACACCTTCCACAGAGATTTAGGATCTTCTTTGTTTTCTAGTATTTGTACTTTAATAAAATTAAGTTTTGCCTCAAGTTCTTCCTGCTGCCGACCCAGTAGCATGCTTTGCCACGAGAGGGCTCGGCGCTGCTCCGCTTCCTCTGCTGAATCCATAATGTGGTGAGTAGATTCTGTCAGGTGTGGGTGATAGAGGACTCAGATGCAGAGTTAGAGAAAGGGGAGATCTTTATTCTAGCCAAAACACAAAGTAACAGAAACAATATTTAACAGGCTGCCAAGGGAAGCAGAGATTCCGGAGCTGGCCGGCAGTGTCTGTGGACCACACGAGCTGCTGGATCCGTGCTAGTCCTGCCGCACAAGGGAACAGGAGGACAGTGAAAGTCACATGAAACACGAGCATGGACAAAACAATCTACTCACAATGAGGAGTAGAAACACAGGAACATATATGGAGAGGGGGAATGAGCAACAGGTGGGGGAGAATCAGCTCGTGATCCGTGCACTCCTGCTGCACGATCGGCTGTGATTGCCTCGACCACGAGCTGCTGAACATGACCGGACAACAAGGGGAGCTGAGAAGGCACCCTGAACCGTGACAAATTGTTGATGAACCTAATTAAATCGTGAAGTCATGCTGTAGAGTTGGAGTGGCAGGGAAGACAAGAAGCTCAGTCTTTGCCAGGTTGAGCTGTAGGTGATGTTCTTTCATCCATGCCGAGATGTCTGCCAGGCAGCCTGAGATCCGTGCAGCTACCGTTGGATCATCTGGTCGAAATGAGAGATAGCGCTGTGTGTCATCAGCATAGCAATGGTAGAAGTCATGTGTTGAGAAGTCTACATAGTTTATTTAGATAATTAATTGTTTGCATTTAGCATTGCTTTTCCAAATCTATTCAGATTTCAGGCCATCAGTTGAGAACCACTGGCCTTCTGTTACTAAACACAAACTATATACATGTACGAAAATTGGCACTCACGTGTAACACCAATACATAAAAAAAAAATCCTGTGGAGCAAAATCCGAAACCCAACAGGAAGTCTATTATTTTGAATTTTCTGAGCAAATTTTGTGTCGTTTTTGCCATTTTCAGGTGTCGTACTTTAACGAATTCCTCCTAGATATTAATTCAGATCAACACCAAATTTGGTCCGTGCAATCTAAAGCCCTTTGTGACGTTAAATTGCGAAGATCTAGAGTTTTCGTTGAAGGGCGTGTCCGTGGCGGCATCACAAATTTCGATGTTTCGCCATGAAACAGGAAGTTGTTATAACTCAGGCATGCAATGTCCGATCTGCACCAAACTTCACATGTTTGATAAGACTCCTGACCTGAAGAGATCTACTTGACCATATTCAGTTATAGTCATAGCGCCACCTGCTGGCAACAGGAAGTTACATGTTTTACTCTGTAACTAACTCCTCCTAGAGATTTAATGACATCAACATAATATTAAGGTCAGTCTAATCTAAAGGCCTTTACGATGTTAAATTTCAAAGATCTTGAGTTTTCGCTACAGGGCGTGTCCATGGCAGCGTGCCAAAGTTCGATGTCTCGCCATGGGAATAGAAGCTGTTGTTACTCAGCCATACAATATCCGATCTGCTCCAAACTTCACACGTTTGATAAGAGTCCAGACCTCAACACATCTAAAGGCCAATATACCATTATAAGCATAGTGCCACCTGCTTGCAACAGGAAATGGCTTGTTTTACACTGTTCCTGTGGCTCAGTGGTAGATCATTTGTTAGCAACGCAAAAGCTTGTGGGTTCATTTCCCAGGGAACACATACTGACAATAAATGTATAACCTGAATGCACTGTAAGTCGCTTTGGATAAAAGCGTCTGCTAAAATAAAATAAGATTCATTTAGGAACATGGTAATACTTAACATGATGCATTGAATTATAATGCATCAAGTCAAAACATGAGAGAAGTGGAAAACATATTAAGCTTAATATGGTTTAGCTTTAAACAGCAGAGAAAAGGAGCAAACAGCACAAGGAAGCATGTCATTGCACGTAATAATGCATAATCAAATCTATGTAAATGCTACTTCTGTTAAACATGCATTAACTGTTATACAACATTGTGTACAATAGTAGTCTACTGTGCTAAATTAAAATCTAGGAAGCAAGATGAAGTAAACCATAACTTACGTTTCATACACTCAACATCCACCAATAATCAACAAAAACAGCTGAGTGTTGGTTGGAGCTCGAGCTACTCTCCACAACGCTTTGAAACATTTACTAACTTTTTGTTTTGAATCAAATCTCAGAGTGAATCTTTGAATGGTAGACTTCAAATTATATCAGGAAATATAAAGTCAATTAATGCATTTCATTTTAATTACAAACACTTTACCTTTTTTGTTGCCATTTTATACAAGAATTTATATGTTGTGCTTATTTATTTCTAATACATCAGTCAGAAACAAAAGCAAATATTTTTCATGTTTATTTTTTATAGGACACACAATTATTCATCATACAAAAGATAAAATCTTTGATGGATAAAAGTATAAATTGCAATAACTGTATTTTTGACTAAATGTGACCCTCTCTGTGAAATCCAGTCTCAAAATCTAATTATGAGAAAACAAGCATCAAAGTTTGATTTCTACCATTAATTTCACTATAATTTCAAACTAGGACATGACCTTACTCAGTCAATATTGAAGATATAAAGCTTACATTTTCACAGAATGTTCTTTACCTTATGAAGGATGATTTTTTTTGTAGAAAAAAGCAAATCACACAAAACTGACTATAGCTGGGTTTTCACAGAGAGTGTCACAAATATAAAACAATGCACTTCTGCTTCCACTGACAGATAAATCATGCCAAGCTGTATTAGCAGTGCACTCAATTCAAAGAAAGCATGTGTGATTATATAGTATATGCTGGAGATTACATGTTTTTCTCATGGATCAAAGACTACAGCGGTCTGTTTCTCAGCTTCATTCTCTGTGGTTTATTGCTGGACGGTGAGGTCAGTCTCTCCATACACCTGTCTGAGAGCAGCGCAGTCTAGACTGGCTATCAGTTTAGTAGAGCCGGCACGTCTGGGACTGAACGTCTCCGTCCATGTTATAGACGTCCCTGGAGCAATCAGACTGGAAAACACATCACACATACATCAGAAATCATGTAGAACAGATTTACATTCATACATTTGGCAGATTCTTGCACCCAAAGCAATGAAATATTACCCAAAGATTAATGATTTCACACACATTGCCTGGGAATCAAACCTATAACTTTGGTGTTGTAATTAAGAAGGATTAGTCTCAAAAAACACACGTCCATGTCAAATTTAACTCTTAAATAGTAATAAACGTAATAGTATATAACGTGTATGGATATATAAAATAGTAATATATAGGCTAAAATATATATTTTAATTTAAAAAAAGATTTTGTTTTTCATAAATGTACACCGTTCTTCCTTCTAATGCACTTGATTATTTGGGGAATTTGACTGTTGTAAATTTGAAAAGCACTCATATTATATTTTCCCCACATCAAGTCTTCACCTCTGTAATAGCAGATATCAGTGTAATCAGTCTGACGGTGTTCACCTGTACTGCTTGTGTTTGAAGGGCATGATTCCAGGACCCTCCATACGCAGATCCACGTTCTCCAGATTGAACTTAAACGGGTTCGTGAACTCAACAGACACAAACATTTCCTCACTCACTCTTGGAGAACCAGTGACCTGCAGAGAGACAGAAACACCCGAGAGAGAGAAGTCAAAGCTACCAGTAGAGGACAGCAGACTCATTCAGATTCAACTGGCAGAGCCTTTCATTAACAGTCCATTCAAACTAAAGATCGTGTTAGTATGTGGGTCCTCAGCCTAAGAAATGAGTGAAACATTATCTTAAAATCTCAGGGGAAATTCAAGTCAATATTTAAGATCAAATGGAAATGGATTTGGTTGACAAAAACTAAATTAAAAACATACATATATATATATATATATACAGTATATCCCTGATTTGAACAATAAAAGTAACTAAAGAGTCCTAATGCAGTTTAATATGATTAAACTTAAAATATTTTGAGACTGATCAGACTCATATATAATTAGATCATTTTATACAATATAATAACATGTTTATAGTTATTAAAGTTTAACTGTACATTGATTAATGTTATAATTTTTTAATGTACAGAAGCTTAAAAGTAAGTTTAATAATAACTTTAACATTAATAAACTATATTAGGATGGGTTTTAATTTGTTTGTTTAAACTTTATTTGCCTGCTAAACATCTTTAGCCTAAAATAATTACTTGAAGTAGCCCGTTTTTAAGTTAATATTTCAATATTTTAACACATTTACATATCCATGGTTCTCTGTTGTAATACTTACATGACAATTAAAAATAAGTATTTTATTTGGATGGTTTTTAAGTATTTATTTTCTTATTCATCAGGTTTTTCCGTTCCCTCATCAAGCCCAGTTTGGGAAACCCTGTTTGTAATGTAAGTCAGAGGTACAGTAACAGTAATGAATAAAGTCGGACCTTCACGATGAGTTTGGGGGTGTGCATCGAGATGACTTTCATGGCTGTGATGATCTGTCCCGTCTCTTTAATCTTCCCCGTAGCGATGAAGTGGATGTTTGCCTGTTCCACCAGTTTCTGCATGTAGTCCTCGCCTCGCACCAACACCTTCTCATCCTTACCTGTCATCACCAGCAGGGGGAGCATTTAATGCATGAATACAGATGCAGCAGCAACATCATATTTTACACTCCCTCCAACATCATTTACTCACTCTGCAGAGGATCTAGTTTGACTTTGGGAGTTTTAAACACCACCTCTGCGCTCGGGACTCCGGTATAATACACCACGGTCCCGGTGATGTATACATCAGCCGTGCGGCGCTGGTCGCTGCAGTTCTTAAACTGCAGTGTCACGTCGAAGTTATCCCCCACACGAACATCCAGATTGGGGATCTCCACCTCCACGTCGCCCTGAGGAAGAGAGGCTTTCTCTCTCTGACAGCCGAACTCCTCGGCCTTCTCCAGCACACGCCGCTCCTCTGGGGTTCCTGAGTAAATAACGGTTCAAATGAATGCACACCCTGATTGTGTGATAGTTATGTGGCTCTTTATGTCCAACAGCAACTTCTCTCACCTTCAGGGAACTTGTATTGGTCAGTGATGTCTCGACGTCCATCGTGCAGCACGGCTTTGGTCAGCACCATGCGGCCCACGTGAGTGCGATTCACCTTTGTTACTTCCAGAGTGCCATCTTTTTGTCTACGATAGAAAATCACGTCACTGTTCACCTGCAGAAATAAATAGAAGGAGTGAGATGTACAGACGTGTATATATCTCTTAAATTATAAACTGAAAAATAAAATCTAGACATATTGTGTCTTTAATCCTCAGAGACCCAAACCTTGAAAACTGACGCATTTACTTTTCTTCCGGTTTGTTATGAACTCATTCATATCATGATGTATATTGTTTATTGTTTTGGAGTGGATTTTGGGTTGCAATGATGAGTTTAAGTTTGCAATCCTATATTCTCTGAAATGTGTTCTGGATCTCAGAGTTTGCTCTGCTACTTTCTGAAGTTTTATCGCACTGATGTTCAATGTAGCACCTGAAAATACATATTTGGATATTTTAGATAATAAGAGATAATAATTTGATCTCTATAAATATTCTCCCAGCTTATGTTAATGTTTCATTAGGGCACACTGAGAATCATTTTAAGGAGTTTATTGTACCTGTGTTTATTTACTGATTGGGTCTTGAATAACGTAATGCAAAAAATACCTACTTTTGCTTTTCTGCATTATTCAGGAAAAAGAGTTTATATAATTTTTTTCTATCACTATTTTTTTTTTTTTTTTTGTGACCATTAATTATTATTATTATTATTATTAACAGTGATAACAACATCAATATTATTGTTATTATTAATATGTAATATTATTAATTTATTTGGTGTTTGGCTGTAACATTCTAAAGTTTTATTACACAGCATGACATAACAACAAAACAAAGCTTATTTTGGATTAAATGTAGCCAGCAGTATATATTATATTATTATTGTTGTTGTTGTTTTTGTTGTTGTAGTAGTCAATTTGTAGGATTTTTTTCTTCTTCTGCTAACCATGTTATCATGCCTTTTTGTAGATCATTTTAATGTTTAACATTTACTAAAAACCGTATTGTTTATAACTCTGAGGATTAAAGGCACAAAGACATGATGTGTTTTACCTCAGCAAACACAAAAGGGGCATCAAACGGGTAGCAGATCTGGCCGTGTTTCACAGCAGCTACTGATGCAGGTCCACACCTGAACAAACCTGACACAAGACCAGCCTCAGTAACATCACAGAACAGCACAGATACTGTGTGTGTGTGTGTGTGTGTGTGTGTGTGTGTGTGTGTGAGAGTGTGAGTGTGTGTGTGTGTGAGTGTGAGTGTGTGTGTGTGTGTGTGTGTGTGTGTGTGTGTGTGTGTGTGTGTGTGTGTGTGTGTGTGTGTGTGTGTGTGTGTGTGTGTGTGTGTGTGTGTGTGAGTGTGTGTGTGTGTGTGTGTGTGTGTGTGTGTGTGTGTGTGTGTGTGTGTGTGTGTGTGAGACTGTGTGTGACTGTGTGTGACTGTGTGTGTGTGTGTGTGTGTGTGTGTGTGTGTGTGTGAGTATGAGTATGAGGTGTGTGTGTGTGTGTGTGTGTGTGTGTGTGTGTGAGTGTGTGTGTGTGTGTGTGTGTGTGAGACTGTGTGACTGTGTGTGACTGTGTGTGTGTGTGTGTGTGTGTGTGTGTGTGTGTGTGTGTGTGTGAGGTGTTTGTGTGAGAGAGATCCTGCAGATGAAGATAGAGCAAGTCATCAACTATGGAAGCTTGTTTCCACAACAGAAAAAAAAAGATAATTGGGACTTTTATTCTTTTATTATCGTCTTTCTTTCTTTCTTTCTCTCTTCCCAGCTGGTGGAATGACCTGCCTATCTCAATCTGAGCAGCCATTTTCCAAAAAAATATCTAAATACACATCTTTTTCACCATCACTTGACCAATTAATACTAGCACTTACCTATTCTATTCTATTGTCTAATTTTTTTTTTTTTATTCTGCTTCCACAAAAGATCACAAACCAGATGGAGTCCTTGGTGCGGCTCCGGTCCAGTTTTCCATTTTCGTCCAGGATGATGTCCATCTTAAGGTTGCCGTCATTGTCATGGGCGGAGAAGAAGTTTGTCACGACCCTCCCGGGGATCCCGAGACAACGCAAGACTGCGGGGAAGGAGAAGTAGAATCATACAGACACCTCTCATGTGACCTACTAAAGAATGCCTTGTCCTGTTCTCACAGGTGTTGAAGACGGCGGCGTAGACCCAGCACTGGGCGTAGCAGACGGGCGTTCCCCTGCTGCCGGCGTAGTCCAGGAGGATCTCCACGCTGCCGGTCCAGGACGTCGGCGGGACACCGTATGTGTAATCGCCACTCCAGTTCCCCACCAACACACCGTCGTCATCACGCGAGTTCAGCTGTTAGGAAACAAGTCAACAACATGTTAATGAAACCTGGAAAATATGTAGTTTCACCATAGCACACATGCTATAACATCATGTGACTAATTCAACAAGCGGTGTGTTTTTAGAATTAAGCACTTCTATTTTGTGCACAAATAACCAATGTTCAAAAGTTAGATTAAAAATACACTGTATTTTTAAACATATAATACTTATACACACACATATTGCAGTAGACAAAGTTGGGGTGCAGTAAGATTATTTAATGTGTTTAAATAATCATTATAACAATTTAAAGAAACAGTTTTCAATTTGAACATATTGTAAAATGTAATTTATTTCAGTGATGCGCAGCTGTATTTTCAGCATCATTACTCCAGTCTTCAGTGTCACATGATCTTCAGAAATCATAATAATATACTGATTTGCTGCTCAAGAAACATTCTTTGATGAACAAAAGAACAGCATTTATTTTAAATATAAACCCTTTAAAGTAATAGTAACATTATAAAAAGTCTTTACTCTCACTTTTGACCAATTCATCATTGCTGAATAAAGGTGTTAATTGTGTGTCCCAATGTTTAGTCCAAGTCTGGCACAGTGAAGCTCAGTTCCTCTGAACTGAGGGCAAAACTGAGCTTTTTGGAAATGGTTATCAGAGTTAGTCTTTGTCTGGTTTCTCACCATGGCTGAAGCGACGCGGGTCACTTTAATGACGTCCCCTCGGCTGGACAGCGGCAGATCTGCTTTATCCATAACGAACAGACAGGCGTCCAGAACACCAAACTCAAACTAAAGACAACAACAAAACTAAATACAGCAATTTGCAATATATTTTTATCTGTGAATATTGTATTACAGAGCTCTAATTATTAGGAATGCACTACATCAGTTAATTTTGTTTTGTTTATCAACATTTAACTGTGCTAATTTTTCCCTTTTTACATTTAGATTACCATTAACATAATTTAATACTCACCTAATCTTACTCATTAAAAATACTGGTAACACTTTAGAATAGGGAACACTTATTTACTATTAACTACTACTTTTCCCTCAATAAATTCATAATTTGCTGCTTGTTAGTAGTTAGTAAGATAGTTGTTAAGTTTAGGTTTTGGGTGTGTAGAATAAGGTCATGTAGAATAAGGCATTAATATGTGCTTAATTACTACTAATAAATGACTAATATTCATGCTAATAAGCAACTAGTTAAGAGACCCTAAAATAAAGTTTTAAAATATTCATACTTATTAACACTATTACATGTAACTTAGCAAACCTTAATTAATCGATTTATTATTTTTATTCATTATGAATTATATTAATTAATCCATAAAATAATTTTTGGGTGATAATGCCAAAATTATCCAAAATTATTTTTCACTAAAATATGAGGTAAAATTCATAAATAAATATAAAACCTGTGCTAACTGAAAACAAAATTGCTAAAATAATTGAATCCAAAATTTGTTGATAATGCAGCATAATGTGAGATTGACAAGCAATGTTTAAAAGGCTGGTTATGTTTGTGACTGATGTGATGTACGTGTTCCTCCCACCTGTCCGTAGTTCCATGCGCGCTCAGACACATCGTCATACGCTCCATGATAGATGATCCCCAGCTCATTCATAACACACTCTTCACGCTCCTCCTCATCATCCAGGAACACAGCATCAGCTTGGAGAAGAACATCAGTTAGCAAGGGCTCATATCTTATTTGCCCCCATGTACACAATTTAAAAAGATGCTTTGAGACTGCATATTTTTAAGAGAGTATATTTTATTTGTGGCCCTGGAGCACAAAACCAGTCTTAAGTCGCTCGGGTATATTTGTAGCAATAGCTAAAAATACATAATATGGGACAAAATTATACATTTTATTTTATGACAAAAATCATTAGGATATTAAGTAAAGATCATGTTCCATGAAGATATTTTGTAAATTTCCTATCATAAATATATGAAAACTTAATTATTGTTTAGTAATATGCATTGCTAAGAACTTCATTTGGACAACTTTAAAGATGATTTTCTCAAAATATATATATTTTTTACCCTCAGATTCCAGATTTTCAAATAGTTGTATCTTGACCAAATATTGTCCTATCATATATCAATGGAAATATTATTTATTCAGCTTTCAGATGATGTATAAATCTCAGTTTCGAAAATCTTGGGTCATTTTATGACTGGTTTTGTGGTCCAGGGTCACATATGGTAGCTTCTCCCAGAAAGGAAGAAAGGTCAGACCTGGTGACCACGGGTTAAAGAGGATGTAGACGTCTGTGCTCGGGTCTCTCTTGGTCCTGCGGATGCCGTAGGGGGTCACCACACCGATATAGATCATGTATTTTCCCACAATGCACTCTGGTGAGGATGTGATGCCCATTGTGACGACATTGTCGCTGGTCTCTGCGATCCGGCCTCTCCAAACACTCTGTCGATCCTCAGAGGGAAAAACGGGAATGTAGCTGCCCTTACTGTACTGAGGACTCGGCCCTAGTGCACAACAACAACGACTCATCACAGGGCAATGTTTAGTTCTCATAGTTCACTCTTATGCACAAATACCGTTCAAAACTCTGAAGACGGTATGATTTTAAACCCTTTCTTCTGCTTAACAGAGCTGCATTTATTTGATGAAAAACACAACAAAATGAGCAATATTGTGAAATATTGTTACAAATAAAAATATTTTCTATTGTAATTCATTTCTGTGATTAAAGCTGAATTTTCAGGGTCATTACTCCAGTCTTCAGTGTCACATGATCTTCAGAAATGAGTCTAATAATCTGTGTTTTAATTTATTTTGTGGAAATCATGGTTCATTTTTATTTCAACATTAGTTGATGAACAGAAAGTCTCTTATAGAGAGAGAGATATAATATAAATATAAATCTTCAGTAACATAATACATTTCTTGACTGTCACTTTTTATTTACTTAATGCATCCTTGCTGAATAAAAGTATCAAAATGGTCATCATATATACTGACGCTACACTTTTAATTGGTCCTGTATAGCACAGTCTGTTCTGTACAACAAGGATTACTCCGATTGTTTGCATTGTCCGTTTGTGAACTCGTTTTCCAGTAAAAAGCACCTTACACAACTTTAGATCCTTCCCTTTGTGCACAAACCACATGCTCAGTTTCCTTAAATATCAGCGCCCAGATGTGCACGTGCATTAACAGCTGGACGTGGTAAATATTATCAGGAAAATGAGAAGTGCACTAAAGGGAAGTGTGTCAACGAGAAGGGAAAGTGATGATGGCAGGATAATGGCATCTCTTGTGAAATTTTAGTGTTGAAAATGCACACTGAATTACATTTAATGCTGTGCTGGACAGTTAGCCTCTTCAAATACATTTTAGGTATTGCAAAAAGCGGGAAACTGAGACATTAAGCAGAAGGAGGCTTCAAAAACATCGAAAGATTTTGGTTTACCAATGAGTGATATGTTGAATCTCACTTTCACGGTCCTCAATTTGGACTCTTAAACTTCGAAACTAACAATGAGGTGTTTATAAAACTAAACATTGTGAAGAAAACTGCTGCACAAGACCTCTCAGCCTAAAGTTGACCTAAACACGAGACTCACCGATGACAAACTCCACTGCAAACTTGTCTTCGGCCGGTTTGTAGGGCCGATCGAAGGTGATCTTGATCTGAAACTCCTGAGCGCGCCGCACGATGAGGAAGTCGCTGGAGTACAGGTGCGTGTGGTGCCCTTGTTTATTGATATCTTGAGGTTGTTTGAGAACATCCACATCCCAGATATCGAGAAACTCTGAGGGACAGAAACATGACTGTCAATGCATCAAAGGCTCAGCTGTAAATCAGCCTGGTTTTATAACCAATAATCATCAGAAGCAGTGGCATGGCTCTCTCACACAGGATGCCTTTCATCCCTTTATCTCTGGGAGTGACGAAAGACAAGTTACAGTTTCTGCAATACATGTTATCACAGGGACAAGAGCTCTCTGTTATCTGGTGGAGACGGAGTGGTCTTGAGAGATCAGGATACTTGTTCCAGGTTTTTGACTAGATAAGACCAAGTTAGCAAATAACTCAGTAAACAAAACTCCTCCTTTTACGGTTGAAACCTCAAACATAGAGTCACTTACAGGAACCGTGGGGACGCTTGCAACACTTCTTGCATTTCCTTTAGTCTTTCAGAGACTGTTTGCATTAGAAAGCCAGGATTTCAATACAATAAAGCCACATCAATCTGCTACTCACCCACATCGCTGTAACACGTGCACATATGATTATATACACACAATTTATATTTGAATAGACAAAGTCAAATGTTGCAACTGACCCCACAACAGGGGACGGTTGCAACAGTCCACAGGGGCAGTTGCAACATTCATTAAAATGTAATTAAAACCATTCTTAAATATCATTTAGCAGTTTATTTATTTGATTTATGCACAGGCATGGTCTTTGAATCAGTTCAATTGGCTAAAAACAAAGAATAGTAAATGGAAAAAAATTCAAGTAACAACCTTGTCTTGGTTAAATTATTTAAATACATTTGAACTACAAAATATTATTTTAATCAGAATCAAGACACTAAAATTTGATAATAGCCTACTTCTGTTAGCATCTGTGAAAGGTTACTGAACTAAGGCCAGTTGCATGAACTTAGTCATGGTCTTAAGAACTTGTTTGACCAACTAGCAGTTAACCAAGTGTATCAATGTTGTGGTAAGGGACGGTTGCAGGAACATGTTGTAACTGTCCCTACCTTGACAGCTGTGATAAAACTTGGTATAATGGCTTGACACAATATCTTTGACCCATGTTAGCTATGCCTATTAGAAGCTAAGAAAAAAATTATATAAATCATATGTTTTTACAATGCTTCACGCAAACAACTTACACAGTATGACAAAAAAAATCTAATTATCAAAAAAAATGTTACCATGAAAATAATTTTTAGTAAAAGGAATGGTCACGTGCCTGATTTCATCCAGGAAAGATAATATCATCACTGTAGCTCATTCCTGATTGAAGAAATAAGCCATGTTGCAACCGTCCCCACTCTCCCTACTATGTGTGTCTGTATTAATTACTACTGACACCGTGTTTGATCATTTTACCATTGTTGTGCATGCAATTAAATACAAAAATGAATATGTATGGAAAACATTTTTTTTTATTTTAAATGTTTATGTATATCAGACCATTTTTATGTCCTATTGCGTTACATTTTAATGGTCTTTATACCATGTAGTTACCTTTTATGCTTTCATTTTTTAATAATTAATTCAGAGGAACTGCAGAATGTGTGTGATGTTGGCACATGTTCGCCAATGACTACTTTCATTTAAGCTTAGCAAATTTGAGTTCTTCCTCTAATATTTATATTTATTTCATTTTAGCTTTACTTCAATTACCAAAAACATTAGCATTAGTTTTAATAACAACACAGATAATGATGTGATCATGACATTCATTCACTTAAGGGAGTGACTTTATATAAAGAGAGTGACTTAAGAAAAATTGTATTAAGCTTCTATTAAAATATTTCTCTTTTTTAAGTTTACACATATATAAACACTTGTATATCTCAAGTGTTTTCTGATTTGGGACAGATTCAGATCAGTTTTACACACATAAAAGGCTATACATAATATGGTGTATTCCAATAATATTTACTGGTTTAGGCATTCAACTCTAATATATTCAACCTCAAAACAATTACATCATTACAATTTATAAATCACACAAAAGCTCATCAAATATGAAAGATACTACCAGAATTTACTCTAAAAAATACTATGACAAGATTGACAAAATGTAGCACTTTAGGGTTAGAAACTACTATAAGTGTCTATTGGCATTTTGCAAGGCTGTAAATATGAAGTAATGGTGGCTAATAGTAAAAAAAAAAAAAAACCAAAAACATCTTCCACATGAAATAAAAAGATAAAATGTACACATTTTCTCCGCCTCACCCTTCAGCGGTGGTGGTCCTCGGGGCATTAACATGAAGGGCTCGAACTCCTCCACTTTCCCCTCCTGCTGATTGGAGCTGACTCTGGCTCCTGCGGTGCGTCCGCGGTGGGAGATGCGTTTGGGGCGCACGGCGGCCGGTGGGGCAGGTGTGGCGGCCGGTGGGGCAGGTGTGGCTGCAGGTGCAGCAGGTGGTGGCAGCCGGTGTGGCAGCCGGTGTGGCGGCAGGGGTCGGGTTCTCTCGAGCCTCTTGATCAGCCATGGCAGGTACTGGTGCGGTGACCACTTAAACTGCTACGCTTCAGATGCTAAACTCAGAAACAACACGCAGACATCATGATGCACACACTGCATACAGCCTATCATGATAAAGAGTCTTGTTTTGTTTACACATGCCTGCATCTTTATAAATTGGCTGCTACACAGGAATGTGTTTGCATTGAGGATGTGGCGCAGCATGTGCTCAAACTCAAAGCATGTGCTGAAGCACAGTTTT
>CM050413.1:37350764-37593264 GCA_027564155.1 Gymnocypris eckloni scoliostomus | reverse complement strand
CTGTAAAACAACAATATTGTGAAATATTATTACAATTTAAAATAACTGCTCTATATTTGAATATATTTTAAAATGTAATGTATTTCTGTGATCAAAGCTGTATTTTCAGCATCATTACTCCAGTCTTCAGTGTCACATGATCTTCAGAAATCATAATAATATTCTGATTTACTGCTTACGAAATATTTCTGATGATTATCAATGTTGAAAACAGTTGCAGAAACTGATACATTTTTTCAATATTCTTTGATGAATTGAATGCATTCATATTATTTGAAATATAAATTGTTTGTACTGTCTTCATTATCCCTTTTGATAATTGTAATGCATCCTTGATGAATAAAAGTATTCATATCTTCTAATCAGTCTTGTGTCCGTGCATTAACACCAAACATTACCGTTCTCTCACAGACAAGAGTCCGCAGGCAGTTAAGGCCGATGGAGGAAGTCACCAGCCTTCGTCTCTTCCTGAACTTCACCTGGTTTTACTCGGCCGCAAAGGTGCTGGGAAAAGCTCCGCTGGAAACACCATCCTAGGCCTGGCGGGAGGGTTTGAGACGGGCAGACCGACCGAGGAGTGCGTGAAGAGACGAGCCGACGTGGCAGGCAGGCGTGTTACGGTTGTGGATACTCCAGGCTGGGAATGGTACTATTCAGTGAATGGGACTCCTGGGTGGGTGAGGAGAGAAACGAAGCGAAGCATGTCCTTGTGTCCACCAGGTCCCCACGCCGTCCTTCTTGTGGTGCGATCCTGTACATCGGTGACAGCAGAATACCATCGGCAGATCGAGGAGCATCTGGAACTGCTGGGCAAAGCGGTGTGGGATCACACGCTGGTGCTGTTCACGAGGAGACGAACTGGGCTCCGTTCCCATCGAACAGAGGATTGGAAACGGCGGAAAGGCCTTCCAGACGCTCCTGGAACGGTGCGGGAACAGGTTCCACGTGTTGGAGAACAAGCGGCGTGCTGACGATGGATCGCAGGTGAAGGAACTGATGAGGAAGATGGATCAGCTGGTGGAGAGAGGAGGGAGGTATTATGAGACGGATCTGCTGCTTCAGGAGCTGGAGCTGGAGAGCAAACGCAGGGCACGAGAGAGGAGGAAGAAACAGAGGCTGATGGAGGCGCAGACACACCGAGGATCCATCAGAGCCGTGCTAATGAGTGAGTAGACTGTGAAAAGTGTTGCTCTTCCTTAGCATTTTTTACAAATTATCATTATGCAAGGTCTTGCACCAAACAGACGCATGCAATTACTAACATTAAAATAACAGTCGCAAGTCAAAATGGCATGGACAGAGGATTAAGGTTCAATTAAGATACATTTACTTGAGAAGCCAAATAACATAAGCTTTGAAGCCTAAAATCTTGATGTAAGGATGCTTAGGAAAATAAGACGAGAGCATGATTTTAAAATTCATTCAATGCAACACAGACCGTCTTGTATTGTGCAAATGTATTTGCAGAAGTCAGAAATATTTTCTGACTGGGAGTTTCAGATACTTGCAAAAATTTTGCTCTAGAGAGGAAATTGAACAATAGGACAACTTCCTGCACTTCTAACAGAATTGAATTTTCCATTATCATTTTCAATGTTTGTGATTACCGGATAAAGATTTTTTGCGAATAATTTGGATTACTTCAAATTCTGTAATTAGCTATTCTGATTAAATTAAATGTCCAAAATCGTTTGTTAAAAATCAACCAGTTCATTTGCATTGGTTCTAAGAATTCACTCAAACACTGGCTGGAGAAATATTTTAGAGCCGAGCATAGCTACAAAAATGTATATTCACGCTAGAAATATTGCAAATTTTACTCTTTATTTATTTATTTACATTTTTTAATTTGTTTTACCTATATTTATATATGTTCTCTTTTGTTGTGTTACGTATTTTGCACTGTCCATTGAGCGTACCTGACATGATTTACATTTCACTATAGATTATATTCTGTATAATTGAGTATGTGACGAATAAAAGAACCTTGAACCTTGAAATTTGCATTAATTTTATAAATTTTCAGGACTATTCCAGCCCATGTAAACAACATTTTAGCATCACCTAATGAAAATCCTGGTGCAAGTTCTGCATTGTGCTTTAAATTTCAGAAATCCTTACATTTATTGAAAAAACTGCATTTTCAACAGTAAAAACTGTAGTCCGTGAGCTTTAACAATGCCTTTTCAAAAAACATAAATAATTCTGCAAGCTTTAAATTTTTTTTTATAAAAAAAATGATTCTTATAGATTTACTCAAGATTTTATTTCCTGTAAAACAGACCAAAAAAACTAACTGTTAAGAGCAATTTTTCATATAATATGAAACTCACAAAATATTATTTAAACACTTGAAAAGACTAAATATGATAAGTATACAAATATAATATAAATATAATGCACCAGTCATATAGACTAATTCTGTGGTGCTTCATGTTTTTTATAATTTGTTTTTTTTTATTAAAAAAATTACCAAACCATCCATTTTTTTTTCCTTTAAAAAAGTGAACGATTTAGTAAATTCTATTTATTTATTTAATGCTACATTTTTAAATGCCATCTTCATGGCGAAAACTGATTAATAATAAAAAACCAAGCAATTAACAAAACACTATATAAGACATTCAAGGTTATTACTATAAAAAAAAATCTAAAATACATTCAGGTGATACTTTAAAAAAATAACTGAATAAAATCATGGTCTATTTACATTTAAAACAGTTCAGTCCAACAGAAATGGAATTATGTAAATTCTATGAGTCATCTGAATGCAATGCAAATAATACAATTTGATCTTAATATAGGCCTAAATAATTCATTATCAAAGTGATGAAGATAACCTGTTTAGCAAAAAGACTTCACAGTAATAAATAATAATACCACATGTAAATGATATTTCAACAAAAGCTATTATTTACAGCTAGAAGCTTCATTTATTTATTTATTTTATTTGTTGTATCGTTTCACCTGTCTCTGCTAGACGATAATCTGCAACCTGAAGACCTAGATGAGAAGAATCTCTTCTCCAGAGGTTCACGGCGTCTCCCGGAGCTGAGACTGGTTCTGCTGGGAGAGAGGGAGACGGGAAAAAGCTCTGCCGGGAACGCCATCCTTGGAGGACCGGGATACTTTCAAAGCGGAGAGGCCACCGAGGAGTGTTTGAGACAGCAGACGGAGGTTTCTAACAGACTGGTGACGGTGGTGGATGTGCCCGGATGGGAGGGCGGACCGGAGGGATTAACTCCAGAGAGAGTGAAGCGAGAGATCGGACTGAGCGTGACGCTTTGTCCACCTGGACCTCATGCATTTCTACTGGCATTGAGAGTGGATGCAATCATCCAAGCACAGGCAGTGCGGGAGCACCTGGAGCTTTTGGGAGAGGCAGTTTGGAGACATACGCTTCTTTTGTTCACGAGGGGTGACCAGCTACGAGAGGGAGTCACCATCGAGCAGCACATCCAAGGAGGAGGAAAGGATCTTCGTTGGTTGGTGGAACGATGTTCAAACAGGTTCCACGTCATCAGCAGCAACTCTTGTTTGGAATCTCGGAATTCCAAAACACAGATAACGGAACTTCTGGAAAAGATCGAGAAGATGGTGGCGGGAAATCGTTGCGAGGCATTCTCGCCACAAGTGCATGAGATTCAAGAGTTAGGAAGACAAAAGAATGAGAAATTCCAGCTGAAGGTCAAGGAGTTTAGCGATAAGCTTCAACGGCAGGAGGAGGAACTGAAGAATATGAAGGAACGAGAAGTCAAGGAGCATTCGGTGGTTTTTCGAAAGACGCAAAAAAGACAAAGTGCTATCTCCCGGGAAGACAGAGCGGGAAGAGGCGCCATACCGAGGCGAAGATGACAGGAGAAGTGTGATGGGCGAGCTGGAAGAGAGGATGGCGTGGTTGACGGAAGACAAGGAGCGAGTTACAAGAGCTGAGCGCTGAAATTAGCAAAGTCATGGTGACTCTCCATCAGGGAAAGAAAGAGAAAGAGCAACTGCTGATGAGAGTAGATGAACGAGAGCGAGAGGGGGAAGAACTTAAAGAAAAATTGGATGAGCTTCAGATGAAACTGCTGGAAATGGAGCGCATGGGTGCCATGAAAGAGCAAGAACGGAAAGAGAGAGGCTGAGATTCAGCACGCACACTTGGATGAGATGAATGAACTTCAAAACAAACTGTTGGAAGCTGAGAAAGAGAATAATAGGATGAGAGGAAAGGTTGAAGAAACCCAAAAGAGATGGATGCATCACAACGCAGGTATGAAGAAGAGGTTGTTTGGCAAAAGCAAGAGATGGAGAAAAACTGAAAGAAAAGGACAATGAAACTGAAAACATTTTAAGAGACATCGAGAAGGTGAAACTGAATGCCGGAGCAGAGAAAGAGAACAAAGCGAGATTCAATGAACAAGTTGAGAAGAGAGAAAGAGATGGACAAGCTGAGAGAGGTGATAGAGATGATGACCAAAGAGATGGAGCAGCTACGAATGTCCTATCAGGAGCAAGTGAAAACAACAGAAGCCGAGAGAGAAATGCATAGAGACACTGTGGAGAAATACAACACACTCATTGATAAACTTGTGGGAAAAGATGAGGAAATCGAGCGAACAATGAGAGAGAAAGAAAAGGAGCTACATCGAAATGCTGAAACACAAACTAAACTTCAGCAAAAAGATGATGAAATAGTCAAACTAAGACAAAATGATCAGGAAAAAGTGCAAGAAATTGAGACACTGAAGCAAAACATTACTAAAAAACAGAATGATATAGAAAAGTTAAAAGACGCTGTCCAGGCAAATACTGAAAAACATGCAGCTGAACTTCAAGTTTTGAAGAAAGAGTTGAAAACAAATGAAGACGAAATAGATAAAGTAAAACAAAGAGACCTGGAGAAAGACAAAGACATTGACAAACTAAAGCAAAACATTAGCGAAAAACAAACTGATATTAAAAAGTTAAAAGACAGCAATGAAGAAAATGCATCTCTAATAAAACTTATACAGGAAGAATTGAAGGTAAAAGAAGAGGAAAACAAAACATTAAGACAAAGAGACCAGGAGAAAGAACGAGAGACTGACATGCTTAGGCAAAACATTAGCAAGAAACAGAAAGACATTGAAAAGTTAAGAGACGATATTGAGGCGCATATTGAAGAAAGTGCTGCTAAACTCAAGCATTTAGAAGAAGAGCTGAAAATAAAAGAAGAGGAAATAATCAAATTTAAACAAAGAGACCAGGAGAAAGACGCAGAAATTCACACACTTAAGAAAAACATTACTGGTCAACAGCAGGACGCTGAAAAATTAAAAGACAGCATGCAGACGAATATTGAAGAGAGTGCTGCTCAATTTAAGCGTTTAGAGGAAGAATTCAAAATAAAAGACAATGAAATAATCCAATTAAGAACAAGAGAACTGGAAAAAGACCGAAAAATTAACACACTGCAGGAAAATGTTAGCGAAAAACAGAAAGAGGTTGAAAGGTTAAGAGAGTGTATTCAGGCACATAATGAGGAAAGTGCAGCTAAACTAAAACTTTTAGAGGAACAACTACACACAAAAGAGGATCAAATAATACAATTAAATCAAAGAGACTTGGAGAAAGACAAAGAAATGGACACACAGCTGCAAAACATCAATGGTAAACATAGAAGAGAAATAGAAAAACTGGAAAATATCATTCGAGCAAATACTGAAGAAGCTGCTGCTCAACTTAAACATCTAGAGGAAGAGTTTGATGGAAAGATAGAGGCCTACAAAAGAAAAGAATATGATGATGGAAGACGAAATGGAAAGCATAAACAAACAGCACGAGGAAACAGAAAGACACTCGGATGAGCTGAGACAACAGACCAAGGAAGAACGAGAACGAAACAACGTCCTACAAAACATGAATGCGGGACTGGGAAATGAATTAGAAGAGCTGAAGCACAAATGTGAGGGATGTGAGAGAGATCTTCAGACTTCAGTTAAGCACTCTGAGAAACAGACGAAAGATATTACAGGCTTACAACAAAAGATAGAGGAGTTCAAACAGATGCTAGAAGAGAAGGAGAAAGAGAAAGAGAGCGATATGCAAGACATTAAGGCATATTATGAGACAAGACTAAGAGAGGGGCATGAAGAGCATGAGATGAAAGAGATAGAGAGAGAACAAGAGCTTCACAGGAGAGAGAGGGAGGTAGAAAAGAAGGAAGAGAAATTAGCGCAAAGTAAAAAAGATTTGGTAACTAGAGAGGATGAAATGAATAGGCGAGAACAGGAGCAAATGTCCAAGATAAGAGAAGAGGAGAAGAATCTAGAAAACGAGAGTCAGAATAACAAACGTTTGGCTGCAGATTTGGTGCAAATGAGAGAGGAGATTGAGAAAAGAGAAGAAGAGCTTATGAACGGAGAGGAACATTTAAAGGCACATGAACAGCAGATCAAATGTAAAAAGGATGAGCTACAAGCAATGGAGACGATATTGGAGACAAAGGAAAAGCAAATACAAGATCTGAGTGAAAAGCAGGAGAAAAATATGGAAAACCTTAGACAGCAGATGGAGAGAAGAGAACAAGAGTTGCTGGAAACTGAGGCGCATTTTGTTAAAGAGCAACGCAGGCTTAAGGAAGAAGAAAAATCTTTGGAGATGCTCAGAGCGAATCTGGAAACTAGAGCAAATGAACTTGATAAACGAGAGCAGATGTGGGAGGTGAAATCCCAAGAGCTTTCAAAGATCTCGGAGGAATTTGAAAATAACAAACACAACGTGGAGAAATGGCAAGCTGAGTTGAGTAATAAGGATTATGATCTTCTGCAAAAACTAAATGGGCTGCAGATAAGGGAGCAAGAACTTGTCCAGAGGGAGCAAGACCTCGAACTCAAAGGTCAAAGGCTGATGGAGCAACATCGAGATATGGAAAATAAGCAACAAAACCAAACAGCTTCATTTGATGACCGTGACCTGGAGCTGGAGAGCATTAGAGAAGCATTAGGAAAAAGCGAGCAAGAGCTAATAAAAGGCGAAGAAGCTCTTTCTCAAAGAGAGCAGAAGCTGAAGAGTGAAGAAATCTATTTGGAGAAAAGACAGCAAGTCATGCAAAATAGGGAACAAAAGCATGAAGACACGTTGCACAGTCTGAAGAAACATCAGGATGTTTTGAAAGACAGAGAGCGGTCTTTAGATACCAGAGAAACAGACCTGCGTCAACGGGAATCGGAGCTCGCTGTGAGAGATAATAACATGACGGATAAACACAAACTTCTGCAGAACCAAGAATTAGATCTGGAAAAGAAAGCAAGCGATGTAGAGAACAAAACACAAATGCTAGAGCTCCTGAAAACAACATTAGATGGGAGAGAAAAGGAGCTTGAGGAACGTCAAAACCAACTGGACAGCAAAATGCTGGAGCTAAATAATGAACAAGGCAAGATTAAAAGCAAGCGAGAGGAACTTGAGAAATGGGAGAAGTATTTGTACAACACAGAGCTCAAACAGATGAACAAAGTGTCTTTCTCAGGGCATCGGCCATTGACAAACAGTGCTGAATTTAATGGAAAACTAAGTGAAGTCGAAGGCATCCATCGACTGTATCAGGAAGTAGGTGTGGATGGTGGCGTTTGTGATGCAAAAGACACAAGAAGTGAAGAGCGAATGGAGTTGGTTACTATAAACCATGCAAACAACAGATCAGTAAAGAACCAAAGGGTTAAACGAACCCTGGAGGACAAGCAAAAAGAGGAAGATGGTGAAAGTGACAATTCTGATGGCGAAAGTGAGGAGGACTTCTTTGAATCTTCAAGTACCAGTTTTCAACCAACTTTACATACGCCCTGGCCTGTGTCTGAGCGAAGGCTGATGATTTTAGGAGACTCCTGGTCATCCCGTCACCCAGTGAGATGCACTATCGTGGGACCTGATGCCGATAGAAGTAACCCTTGGAGGGGAGAGATAGCCGGCAGACAGCTCACTATCGTAGAGCCTCAGGGCCTGAAATGGAGATCTGGATCTGACAGTAAAGACACCTTTCAAAAACACCTCTCTCAAAGTGTCTCTCTGTGTCAACCTGGACCACACGCCTTCATCCTGGTGATTCCTGCCTACGTGTCTATCACTGGTCAGTACAGGCATGCAGTGGAACGTACCATGTCTGCAATAGGAAAAGCATCATGGAGGCACACTATCATTCTGCTCACCTGGGGGGAAACATTAGGAGAGAGTGTCCCGCAGCATGTGAAGAGAAACAGTGACCTGGAGCGGTTGGTTCGAAAGTGTGGGAATAGATGCTATGGGCTTAATAATGGACACCGGGAATCTGATGTGGTGAGGCTGCTGGATAAGATTGAGGAGATGCTGGGAGGAAACAATGGACAATACTACAAACTGGACTAAACATGAGTGTGAAGGATTTAAACTGAGCTTTTATGACTGTGAATAACATTTAAATTATAATAAATCCAATAGATTCTCTTGACATTCTCAGCTTTAAACATTATGTATGTGGCTAGCAGCACCTACATGGGAAAATAAACCATTTTCAAATTACTTTGCTTTAGAATTAAATATTTTCTTTTGGACAAAAGAGAATCACAGCAAGTAATAAATGTGAGCATAATGTAATTCACACGCTTACCAGACGATGGCGCACTTGCATTAGATGTTCCTTTTTGTCATTGGCTGCACAATCGAAACGGTTATTCATAGTATTTTGCAATATTCAGCTAATCTAGTAACAAATATGAGAAACAAACGCAAATACAATGAGGTAAAGTAGGCTACATGATTATTTTCCAAACCATCTCAAGTAAACATATATGCTATATATAGCCAACCTATAATTTTAGCCTAAAAATGAATTAGCCACGCTCCTCATATGTGTTGCGAGAATTGTAAAGATATAAAGAGACAAATTAGTTATATTTAACACCGATTCAAACATATTCAGGGATTCTCCGAAACTGGATTTCCCATTAGTGCCTCAGCGAAGTGGAGTCTTGCTGTGCATCCGCGGCGATTCTGACAGGTAAATTATTACCTTTAACAAGGGGGTCTGTTTCGTCTGAAAGAGAAACTCTTTCCATCGAGGGAAAAACACACATTTGAAATGGAATTCTTTTTTATGGCCCCTACACAAGCAAACCCAAACGCTTACATATAATCTGAGGTAATTGCGTGATAGCCTCGTGTATTCATCCGCCTCGCCATTACATGAGACAAGCGGGTGACATGTTGAAAAATAGTTCCTCAGCAGCGTTTCATTTCCCCCCCCACAACTGTCTGCAGGGGTCTATTTCCAAGTCGTTTGAAAGAAACTATAATTTATCACTTATGACATCACGTAGAGATTTTATTTGATCAGACCACATTGTTAGATACATTTTAGGGAAACATGTCAATTGGAGGAAAATAATATGCCATCTAACTGAAAGTGCATTAGTCGACTGCTTTGATTTGTCCATTAATTGTTATTTTGGGTTTTCTAGTCATTATCTGCACTATAGCCTTTTAAGGTAATGAACATGGCCATGCTAACATCATTTCACCAGCATAAACTTCTAATTTCATTCTCCTCTTCAATCACTAGACAGATTTGCATTCACTGCCGTGCTTATTGTATGTGTAGTGAATCCATCTATCTCTAATGGATGATAAAACCTCTTGACAATTCTAATTATCCTAAATTCACAGCAATTACCATATGCCTATTTCTCTTTTGATCAGATCAAGCAATGCTGAGGTTTTATATGTCAGGATGTAAAACACTTCATTCATGTTTCATGTTCTAATTACATTGTTTTAATTCATCTGCATGAAACTTTTCCATACTAATGTAAATTTTTCCAATTTTGCAACACCCAAAGTCACAAGTCAGCATATGTTTAGTGTAATTTCTCTCGTAAATACAGCGACTCTTGGAGATGCAATACAGAATGTGTTACAGATAGATTAAGAGATACATTTACAAAGTTCATTATTGCACAAATGTGTCGTTTGTGAAAAGGGTCCATCCATATAGACTATGCATGGTTGACACAGTAGCAATAAATGTGATCATATAAACAATAGAGTAAAATAATCAATTGTTTGTCTTCGCTATAATGCAACATGTTTTAATACATTGAGTCCAAATAATGCCAATCTACCGTTAAGAGACCCTGACCCTCCAAATGCCCTTTAAAACACCCCCTTTGGTGCTTGTATTTCTGTTTTCAAGAACTTCAGATGCTCTCTGCAGCACGGTGTGCAGCGAAACAATAAAGGTCAAACTGATGGACAAATCAGTTCTGATGAACCATGCTGGTCTTCTCGTAAATGCTGATCTAGGTACAGGTTTCCTAACTTAAAATCTCAGATCATGCTTGGAGAAAACTACAAAACTGACCTCAGATCAGCAAATTTGTTAGGAAAGTCCAACCTTTAGCCACATTTACAAGTGGACCATGAATAAAAGACAATTTTAAGCAATTGTGGGTAATTTATTTTTCCTTTTTTTGGTACATTAAAAAGCTTCCGACTTCTGATAAAGTGCATGTTACATTTCAATTTGACCTGGACAATCATGTAGACAAATGAGGTCATTATAATGATAATTATACATTATCAAATTTCATGAAATTCACATTGTATCACATAAAAAAAAAAACATGAACTTTTGCAATATTCTTGTTGCCGTGTCAACATGCACTTGTTTCATGCAAACACAACTGGCACCATCTTGTAATCACTTCTCACTGTTCAAAATAGTTCCTATACTCTTAAATAGGGCAGTATTTGAGGGGATAGCCATTTGTTGTCATGTCTAAAACCCCATTGGACGTTATCGAGTGCACCCATTGTATCCCACAATGCACTGCAATAACAAGTGTACAACCAATATACACTTAGCGAATACCCATGCTGATGATTTTTTGCTCCACACATCCATATTACTGTACTCTCCTGGGGAAAGCTTAGAGGACAACAGGTTCTCTAATCTGAAGAAATCAAACTAAATTCATTTTTAGTGGAAAAAAATAAATCACTTCACTCTCACATTTACGCATCAAATTGCATTCAGTACCATTAACAGACTAGATGCATGCTACAAACCAGATAAAGATGGATTGGCAGGTTTTTCCCAGCAGCACAACATTCTCATTAATCTCAGAGATTCTCAGAAATCTTAACTTTTGTTATGATTTTAGATGATAGTTGTTCTAAAGTCATTTGTAGAATTTAAACAGTAATATTTTAGCTTAACATTAAACCATATTCATTGAAAACATCACATTATTTCTTATGTTTTGCCAAATTAATATTTTAAAATGTTCTGTAAAATGTATATTTTGAAATGATGAAGCACTACACCTTTGGATTATATTTTTGGGATTAAAATGCTTATCCATTTTAACTTGAAGCAACATGAACAGGAATAAACCAGAGCAAAACCAAATATGCTTTCTTGTTTAAATCTGCATAATTGTTCTGGTAAAATATATATTCAAATATGAGATTTTTTTGTGTGAAGCCATCCCTACTATATTTATCTATCTACACACACACACACACACACACACACACACACACACACACACACACACACACACACTCTATACATATATACATATTATGTAATGATTTAGACATTACATGAAATATATCAATTTAACTTAGGTTTTTACTTATAATGCAGGACAGATCAAAAATAGCACAAGATATGTTTGGTTGAAATGCTATAATAATGTTCATTTTGATCCCTGCTTCAGACAAAGTTGTTTCATTAGATGTTATGGAAAGTTAGCTTATCCAATTTAATATTTTAATATTTAATCTTAACTATATGTATTTTATTAAATTGACATAAATAGTTATCTTTTGAAAACAAACAAACAAAGAAACAATCTCTAAAACAAGTACAACAGAATAACACATTTGCCATGTGAAAGTGAAAAATGGTTGTGATTCTATCAAAGACATATCATATTGATATTTTAATATGTACCATGGTATGATACTTTGGATGTGTTCACTGTATTGTCTGTGGTTTACCTGCAGACTTGTTTACACCCTGTACACACCTTCATGAAGACCTCCTTCATCGCTGACAAAAGATCAGATATATGCTGGTTTAATTTCATATCGTTCATAGATCAGTATTTATCTTCATCCAGCCTTATTTTTGTTCTCTTCTCTAAATATCATGTTTCTGCTTAACGAAGTGAGAATTGATATTTCAACATTTAAATTAAGTAATCTCTACCTTTGCCGTGTTGAGGGTAATGAACAATTTATTGGAACGAGCCCCAGCATCCTCAGGTCCTTCTACACCTGCACCGTAGAGAGCATCCTGACCGGCTGTATCACCGCCTGGTTTGGAAACAGCACCGCTGGCAACCGCAAAACTCTGCGAACTGCCCGCCACATTGTTGGAGGTGAGCTTCCCTCCTTCCAGGACATCTACACCAGGCGGTGTACAAGGAAAGCCCGGAGGATTATCAAAGACTCCAGCCACCCGTCCCACAGACTGCTCTCTCTGCTGCCCTCAGGGCGACGTTTCCGCAGCATCCGATCCCGCACTAGCCGACTGAGGGACAGCTATTTCCCTCAGGCTATCAGGCCAATGAACAGTCAAAACTAATACACCCTACAGCAGATATCAGATATGGTTTGTAGCATGAAAAAAATGTGAAATGTGAAGAAAAAATGTGATGTTTTCAATGAATATGGTTTAATGTTAAGCTAAAATATTACTGTTTAAATTCTACAAATGACAACTATCATCTAAAATCATAACAAAAGTTAAGATTTCTGAGAATCTCTGAGATTAATGAGAATGTTGTGCTGCTGGGAAAAACCTGCCAATCCATCTTTATCTGGTTTGTAGCATGCATCTAGTCTGTTAATGGTACTGAATGCAATTTGATGTGTAAATGAGAGAGTGAAGTGATTTATTTTTTCCCAGTAAAAATTTATTTAGTTTGATATCTTCAGATTAGAGAACCTGTTGTCCTCTAAGCTTTCCCCAGGAGAGTACAGTAATATGGATGTGTGGAGCAAAAAATCATCAGCATGGGTATTCTCTAAGTGTATATTGGTTGTACACTTGTTATTGCAGTGCATTGTGATATACAATGGGTGCACTCGATAACGTCCAATGTGATTTTAGACACGACGACAAATGGCTATCCCCTCAAATACTGCCCCATTTAAGAGTATAGGAACTATTTTGAACTTTATGCCATAAAGTGGGAGTGTGCTGTAGGGTGTATTAGTTTTGACTGTTCATTGGCCTGATAGCCTGAGGGAAATAGCTGTCCCTCAGTCGGCTAGTGCGGGATCGGATGCTGCGGAAATGTATAATGGGCTTATGTATAATCTGTTGCACCTTCAAATATTATTGTGTGTATATATGTGTACATAATGTAGAATATGAACATAGGGTGTATAATGTGTATTGATAACTGTAAGTATAGTACACTGTGTACTGAGTATATGTATGTGTATTTTGCACCATGTCATCTGTATTAGTCTGTAAGTATGTACTGTCTATATGTAACGGATGTATGCCAGTAAGGGCTATGTGTAAAACCTCGCTCCCCTGACCTCAAAAAGAGGCACGCTAGAGGCTGTGGCCTTTGGCGTTACTTGTTACAGCGCCCGCCTCCAGCGCCGGAATCCTGGGTTCGAGACCCGCTAGAAGCAAGAACGAGTTGTGGTGGTGTGGACCCGGGAGGGGTTGTTACATATATGTAAATTGTTTCTGTCTGGAGCACGCTCCAAGAATTTCACTCACCAAGGCAGAAGGTGACGTGACAATAAAAGTGATTTGATTTGATATGATTTAAATGAATCACTAGCAAAAAAGACTTTTGTTAAATAGTACACACTGATGTTTGTAAGTTTGTTAAATGTGGTGTGTATGTAAAGCAGCAATAATAATAATCCATTAAAATCCAATAATAATCCAAGTAAAAACTCATCACCAAACACCAATGACTTGTACATTCATTATATGGACAAAGGTACTGGGAAACCCCCTTCTTTAGAAGAGAAAAAGGCACTTGCAAGCTGTGCCAACAAAGACATCCATCACGTCCCTCATTGCTGTAGTCAGACTGAATCTGATCATGGATGGGAGAGGGACATCGAGGCTGAGGTTTACAGACCATAGAAATTGTATTGACATCTCACTTTGGTATACTAACGCTACAAATCAGGACTGCAAAGCTCTGCAGAGATTCATGCGCTTAGCTGAGCGCATCTCAGGGTCTGCTCTCCCCTCTCTGCAGGACATCTATCTCAAACGCTGCAAAAGCAGAGCTGTCAAAATCATCAAGGACTCAAATCACCCGATAACCATCTTTTCTTTTTACTGCCATCTGGCACGCACTTCAGGAGCATGATGGCAAAAACTGAGAGACTGAGGAGGAGCTTCTGCCCTCAGGCCACCAGGCTCCTAAACTCAGTCTCATAACATTTACAAGACTCAATTTAATAAACTGTAAAACATTCATCCTTCTCCATCCGCATTGCTGCTATGTGTACATACCCGGTACAACCTGTTTGCACATTCCTCTTGCACATCCCTGTTTATATTATTATTTATTAAGTCCACAGCATGCTGTATTGCACATTTTACTCATCGTTTTCTTATTTTTATTTTATTCTTACCTATATTATATATACTCGTTATGTTTAATTTTTTTTGCACTGTCCATTGAGCGGACCGGTCCTGATTTACATTTCACTACTGATTATATCCTGTATAATTGAGTATGTGACAAATAAAAGAACCTTGAACCTTGAGATGTCACAAAAGAGCCATTTACTTAACCTAACAACAAAAGCAAAAACATCTCGAAAACAGCAAACAACAAACTACTTATTTATTCATGCCCAAGTGCATGATGGGAACAACGGGATCATGATGTTGATATTTTCTTAAACCATATTTGTAAAAATAACAATTACAAGTAAAATATACTTATAAGATCAAACTTTAAAGTCTACAAGCTTAAATGGAGTACTGATATTGAATTTACTATTTTATTTAAATTCTTGCCTGAACTAAATTTAATGTAGAAATTACGTTTGTTTTTCTGTAGTATTTACTTAACCACAAAATCATTTTTATCAGTGTATTCTTTCCTCACTAAATGCCACGAAGGGTCCCCCTTTTTGGGGTTATGGAAATGGCAACCCTACCTTCTCGAGATCTCGCAATACGTGGTGTTGAGAACGTGATGTTATTGAATTGACTCAACACATTTTAAGTGGAGGAAAAATACTCTATAGTTCCGTCAACTTACATCTAGTTGAGACAGTGAAAACTTAATTTTAAGTTGAATGAACAAATTCAGAAACTGAAAGCGGCAACAAAAAATATTTTGAAAACTAAACTGCTTTTATAGTGCAATCATAATGCGTCCAATGAAACCATTGTTGAACAGAAAACATTATTAAAAAGAGATAAACAGACACCCATGGCTCATGTAATGCTTTTATTAAATGTCACAGCCAGTAAACAAGTTTGAAATTTATCAAACCATTTGGACATGAGGAAGAAAAGCTCAAACCCAATTAAATGTAAAGCAGCGGTTACATTATCTGATTTTACCAGCAAAGATAAATCACAGATCACAGATCAGATTCTTGAATATTCATTTTGATCTCAGTGTAAGAGACACCTTTGTATTGGCCCTTGGTTTCATACTGAAGCACACTGCCGTTCTTGCAAGTGATCTTCACTGTGCCAGTGTAAGGCATGTCAAACGTGGCTCTGCCGATGGTGATGCAAACATGCAACTTCTTTTTAGGTGGCACATGTATGGTGTTAGACAGAGTTTCGGTTCTCTCATCCGTTTCCTCCAGACTATGAGTGCTTACTGTTCCTACACTGAAAGTGAATCCTGTAGAAACTTCTATAACCTCTGGAATCCCTGCCTTCACTTCCATTTTAAATGTTGCCGTGAAGCTGTTACTCATCGACCATGAAGATTTTTTGGTCACTTTTTTGGAGGATTTGATTGTTTGCGGTTGCTCGACAGAGGAGTCGTTTTTGAAAGTGATGGATTTGATCTCTTCCACGGCCACCTGTGGTATCAGTTGGTTTATTGTGGGATAGTTGACATTGGTGAGAACTGTTGATTGAACTGCATTGAGAAACATGAATCCCATGCTGTCAATATCTGAACCAGATCTTCCTTCAACTCCCAAACAAAACCCAGAGCCGACATCAATGGGATATTCGGTTTTTAAGCCCCAGCTCGTCATCTTTGCAAAAAATTGTCCACCCAGGTTGGTCTTGAATTTGATGGCTCCAAGACGTGTTCCTGCTCCGTTCCCCCAGAGGGACAGTGAGGTGAAACACTCACCAGGCTTGAAAGCGTGCTCTTGATGCGGTCCGGATGGATTGCCAAAGGTCTGACTTCTGCCATCTGAAAGCCAAACCTTGACAGCCTTCACCTGCCATTCTCCCACCCACACCCAGATCTTCTCTAAACTGGCACCGTTGTTCTCCCCAGTAAATGAAAACCGATAGCCTCCTCCACCACCAATTAGCCGTACAGTTGTTGGGTAGGGCATCTTCGAAGTAAATAGATCTGAAAGTTATATCACAGCAATATTAACATTGATAGAGATAGATATATATATATATATATATATATATATATATATAAATGTCCCTTGCAAAATAATTTGTAAAATTATTAAGCACTTTTTATCGTTTTGAGGTCATTTTGAATTTATTTTCTTACTAAAGTATCACCTTTGAAACTATAAATCTATAGAAGTGCTTCCCAAACCTTTTTCTGGAGGCTTACCTGCAGTAAATATTTTTAGATTTCTTCTTTATCTAACCCTTTCATTTCAGGTCTCAGAGTCGCTATTAAACGCAATCAGCGGTATTTAACAGACAGTATTCACTGTTGGCATGCATCTAGGTACATGGTTGGGAAACATGGCTGTCTTGTTAAAAAGTATAAGAAGCTGTAAACTATGAATTACATCTTAAGTGCTCGTCACTGGAAACATACTTACACGTGGATGTAGTCTGATGAACTTTTTCTCAAGATCAGCTCCTCTGGTGATAGTCAGAAAAGTGAGATGTGTTTGATCGCACTGCTTAAATAGAGCTAAAGGGGCAGAAGGTACAAAGTTTACAAAGTTTAATTTGGGCAACACCCATTTAATTAGCATTAGGCATTAGCAGTGCTGACAAGCATTGAATTGATATGACATGCGCATCTCTTCAGTAAAGCCGGTTTTGTGATTGAGTCCATCACCTGCTTTACCCCAGATGGAGCACACACAGAGCCGTGGTTCACTGACAAACTACTCATAATCACAGATGAATCGCCTTCGATAATGAACGTGATATTGCGTAGCTTGTCAGTGAACCACGGCTCTGTGTATTAAATGCTGCTCCATCTGAAAGCAGGTGATGGAGATTTACTGCTAATCACAGAACCGGCTTTACTGATGAGATGCACATGACTATCGCGAGGAATATATCGTGCAGCACTAAGTGAACAAGTTTTGTGTTTCCCATCAAATACACTCAAAAAAATGATTTTTGCTCTTTGTTCAATTTCATTAATTAAAATGAGCTCGTACAACATAACTCTTGGTAAAAATGGTCCCAACTTAATTTTATTAAATATAAACAATGTAATTTAAAAACAATTAGGTTTACACGTTTTTTTTTAATTGAGTCAACAAGAATATTTTTGGATTTTACTTGTGTAACTAGGAAGTGGATTTCCTTCCCATCATGCTTTGCACAGGGCTGGATAAGGAGAGTAAATCTTGAAATAAAATGTTATTTTAGGCATTTTTTATTTAGATGATAAGATTGGGAGACTTGTTAATGTTAAATGTTCTTTTATGTTTGTATTTAACAGAGTTTCTGGTATGTTAGTGTTTTGGGGGGTTACCATTGTGGTAAAGTGTAGAGCATGTGCTTGGGTTGAGGACCAGCTAACATGAAACAAAGTTGTTCTAATAACAAAGAAACAATTATGGGCATGCCATGGATGTAACAATATCATCATATGCTCTGCCTAACAAATTGGCTAATGCCTAAAGTTAAGTAAATCTAACAAATAATTTATTTTGAGTGTAGAAACAATTTATTATCCAGTTAAATGTTTTAGCAAGCATAAAAACATCACTTCATCAATGTATCAATTTAATTTAAACTATATTTGATCAAATTGAGTTGGCCCAAGCTGTGCCCTGCTGTTGTTTTGTGCACAGGCATGGCATGGCAAAACTTTATCTAGTAGGAATTACCCAATTTTTTTTTGTAGTCTTCACTGAAGGAATTTAAGTTTATACAACAAGATTACAACAACTCATTTCAAACTAATTAGATTTTGGTGGAAAAATGTAATTAAATTTCGTGGAAAAGTTTACTCTAATTTTTTTAAGTTCGTTCAACAACTTTTTTTTTTGAGTGTACGGTGGAAAAATATCTGTTTATTGTCCCTGAGCTTGAGTTTCTGAGTGAATATTGTTGGTTTGTGTACAACAATGGTTTCATTGAAAGTATTATGATTACACCGTAAACATTTAGTTTTCAATTATTTTTTTCTTGACTCATTCAGTTTCTGAATTTGTACATTCAACTTAAAATTAAGTTTTCACGGTCTCAACTAGATGTAAGTTAACTTTGCATATGTAAGACATATTTTAGGATGTTTGCTAATCTACAATACGTCTCTAAGATGTTTCCTGTCAGATGTCAAACAGACATTTATTATAATGCATCTAAAACTGCTTCTGAGACTCTTATCAGATTACAAGACCGATGTTTTCCAGATCTTTAGCAGACGTCTTACAAATTTACATGTGCTGTCTGGGTAGTTGAGATGCAGAAAAAAACTTTTAAATTAGGTAGGCTAATACTTAAAGCTTGGAAGTGCTGGGAAAAGTTGTGTGAAGCATTTAAAAACAGAAAACAGACCCTTTCTGCCACAAGTTGTTCCTGTAGTTATGTTAAATCCATGGTGAATGGTGGAGATTTGTGTTTATTGAACAATGTTTTTCCTGGTTTCCACGTCAAGTCACCTTTATTTATACAGCGCTTTTAACAATACAAATTGTAACAAAGCAACTGCACAATATCAAAATAGGAAAATAGTGTCTCAATAAAGTACAATGACAGGATTTAACACTCAAATTTCAGCTGAATGCATTTCATTATTGAATTTAGTAATGGCATCGTCCAGCTCAGTTCAGTTTAAGTAATATCTGTGCAATCAAGTCGATGATATTGCTGGAAATGAAGATTCCCCAATTGAGCAAGCCAGAGGCGACAGCGGCAAGGAACCAAAACTCCATCGGTGACAGAACAGAAAAAACTTTAAATTGGATTTTATTTTAATTTAAAGTTTTAAATTGGATTATTATCATTTGATTATTATCATTGGATTTTAATGGATTATTATTAGTATTGCTGCTTTACATACACACCACATTTAACAAACTTACAAACATCAGTGTGTACTATTTAACAAAATTAGTTTAGCTAGTAATTCATTTAAATGTCTGAAACTAAATTTGATGTGGTTGAAAACCAAATCATTGTGAAATAAGGCTAAAAAACACAGAGTGCATTTATTTTTGGATCAGCGCCAAACAAACACGAAAGCAGGTTTGAATTTGTGAATATTGTAAATACACAGTGATCGTCAGCATCAAATGATTAAAATTAAGGATGTTAATTTCGGTTATTTTTCCTAACATACAGCTGACACTCATTAACCGATTATTAACCGTTAACCAACTAGATTATTTTAAATTAGAATTGACTTAAATTAGAAAGGATAAGTGTCTGTGACCCGTTAAAAATATGCTACTATAACATTTGTTTTCTGGGGATTAATTTTACATGCAAAAACCAGCAAACCACAGAACAGGAGGGTTTACATGGACATCATATCACAGTTTAAATATGTAGTCAAATCTGTGCCGTTAAGCGTTATCACCGTACCCGTGATGTTAGCAAAACATTTAGTTTTACGTGGATATTGGAACGCCAGTGAAGTAGCTACATAAATAATAGTTTGACATCCAAATACATTTTGTCAAATGAGAAACTCGACTTTGGTTTCAGTTTCATTTTCATTTTAGTCTAAATTCGTTTTGGCTTGTCATTTATAGCTAGCTTCTTATATTTGTATTTATTGTTCTTTTCTAAATACTGTTAAATTGATAGGATTTGTTGTGGAGTGAGGGGAACTAAAATGGCCTGGCTGTTTACAGTGTTGATGATAATGTTTGTGATTGTGGTGAAATGCAGTTATTGCGGGGGTTTTGCCACTGTCTGGTTGATCACACCCCTAAGTAATTGTGTTATTGCATAATAGTTAGGGGAATGTACAGTCTTATCTCATGTTTATGTGTAGGTATTAATACATAACATTTACTAGCACAAAACTTACATTTTTGTATGCTTTTTTATGCTAAAACGTACAATTTAGACTTATATCAATGTTTAAAATGTACACATCAATATGTATTTTTAGTTTCAAAAACGTAAAAATATTAACGTATCTATTATATCATTAAGATATTCGTATCAATGCATTTTTATAATTTTATGAATACGCTATTTAGATTTTTAGGCCCCTTACCCCAAACCTAAACCTACCAATTGTACAGCGAATTAGCATTTTAATCATTTTGTTAATAAGCAATTTAGATTGTATACCCCTTAATCTACCCCCAAACCTAAACCTACCAATTGTATAGCGAATATAAAAGGATATAAAACGCAATTTACCGAAATATGCAGTAAAATAACCGTTTTAGTAACAATTTAGCATTAAAAATGTTTTTATATTCGCTAATCCCACTCCTACATCTAAAACTAAACATAGCTATTTCTGTACAGTATCAGAAAAAAAACATGACAGACAGATAAATGCAATTACAATCATTTATTGCAAAATTATCCAAATTATTTTCCTAATCCTCTTGCTCAGTGAACTGGTGAAGGCCGCACGTGCTTGGCTGTTTGCATCATTCAAACATAACTCGCCAGAAACACGGCATGTCGCAATCTGTGACGAATGCAGGCGAGAGCCCAATGAGCGTTCGATTATCCTGCCGTGAAACATGTCGTTTGAAGCGGCAACATTTGAATTCGTAACGAGCGAGCGCGTCAGTTAATGGGGCTTTGCAGTTTATGGTCACTGCAGATAACTTGCTGTTCGGGACGGAGATGAAGATCGTCGAATGAAGGCTTGGATTTGGGTTTGTTCCTCGCAGTTGTATGGATTACAGCACACAAATAAAATTGTTTCATGTAATCATGCTGTGGTTTTGGTGTTTTTTTATAGTTCTATTGTCAGTCACAGCATGTGGAGAAAACGCTTTTTGTGGCTATGGCAAACATAAGTAAAGGTTAACCGATTTCAAATATTTATTTTAAGGTATAAAGTGAAGTCTTTTAACATTATGTAGGCCTTTTATTGGAAATGAACTGGCAGCAGAAATCACACAACAAAACAAAATGTTATAATTTTATATGAAGTAAACCAGTAACAATTAATTGCAAATGATGCAATTATTGCAAGGCAATTGCTATGAAAACTAAAAACAACAAATAATAAAATTAATCCCGCGATTTCAATATTCATAAGAATTCATTTTTAGAGATTGATATCTCAGTATTGTACATTTTAGTGCCTGTAAAAACGTAATTAAATGTACGTTTTATATAACCACATTTTACGTAAAATACATACGAATTATGGAGTTCACGGTTAATATGAAGGAATATTTATTTTTGATTTTTCATAGGTTTAACCTATATTTTAAATTACGCATTGTATTTTGTGTTTTCAGATTACAGTAGATAATGTCTTGGAAAGTTACTAGTACCGTCTCCATTTTACTAAATCCTTTTCTTGCAATGTAACCTCCAAACTGATTAACAATAACATGAACAAGATGTATCATAAATGAACAATTATGGTTTTTAAATTGAACAATTGCAAATAGCAGCTAACTTAATGTATGTGATGTGTGTACAGCTAGGCATCTTATGTTTACTCTTCTTGAGTAAAGTAGATGGAAAATGCGTGACTATCTTTTGAGTAACTTGCTGAAAGTTGCCAAATAAATACAAATAGCTAAATTTGTTGCTAGGTGCTTTTGGAAAAAAAAAAAAAAGTTGCTAGGGTAGTGTGAAAAGTTGCAAAATTTAACAACAAAATTGCCAAGTTGGCAACACTGCTTACGCTGTTCTTAGACAGGATACATATTTTTACACGGATTAAAAATATTTACTTGCCAAATTTGTATATTTTAGAACATTTTCAAACTTTGTGGAGAAGCTCACCAAGCTCACTGACAACCGTCTTCTCTTCTGACTGCAACGGCCTTCATAAGATCGTGATAAGTGAGGTTATAAAATCAATTCGTTTTTTTTGTTTGTTTTTTTAAGTTGAGAGGACAAATGCTCTAGTTCGGTCAACTTATAACTAGTTGAGACATTAAACATTTAATTTAACTGAAAAAAAAAAAATCTGAAATTAAAAGTGGTCAACAAATCACTGAAACCACTAAACTGCCATTTTTTTTACTGCGTAATCGTAAGACGTCAAATGAAACCATCGTTGATAATACATTATTAAATAGAGAAACTTAGGTCTACAGACAAGGCTCAAGTAATGCTTTTATTAAATGTCACAGTAAAAACATGTGAAATTCAATTGCCATTCAATGCGATTGTTTGACATTTCTTTGAGGTTGACTGTTTGCAGTAGTCGTTTCTTTAAGTGATGGATTTGAGCTTTTCCACGGTCACCTGTGGTATCAGTTGGTTTATTGTGGGATAGTTGACATTGGTGAGAACGGTTGATTAACCTGGATTGGTAAACATGAAACCAATGCAGTCAATATCTAAACCACATCTTCCTTCAACTCCCAAACAAAATCCAGAGCCGATATTAATGGGATATTCTGTTTTTAAGCCCCAGCTCGTCATCTTTGCAAAAAATTGTACACCCTGGTTGGTCGTGAATTTGATGGCTCCAAGACGTGTTCCTTCTCCGTTCCCCCAGAGGGACAGTGAGGTGAAACACTCACCAGGCTTGAAAGTATACTCTTGATACGGTCCGGATGGATCGCCAAAGGTCTGACTTCTGCCATCTGAAAGCCAAACCTTGACAGCCTTCACCTGCCATTCTCCCACCCACACCCCGATCTTCTGTAAACTGGCACCGTTGTTCACCCCAGTAAATGAAAATGGGCCGCCTCCTCCTCCACCAATCATCTGTACAGATGTTGGGTAGGGCATCTTCGAAGTAAATAGATCTGAAGGTTGTATCACAGAGCAATATTAACATTGGCAATAAAAAACACAGAATATTAAACAACCCTTGAACACAATTTTTTTAATCGTTTTAAAGTCAATAAAAAAATTATTTTCTTTCTAAAGTATCACAATTGAAACTATATAAGTGCTTCCCAACTCTTTCTGGAGGCTTCCCCGCAGTAAATATGTATTAATTCCGTATTGAACCCTTTCATTTCACGTCTTAGAGTCTCTATTAAACTCATTTAGCACAGCAGTATTTAACAGAAAATATTCACTGTTGGCATGCATCTAGGAACATGGTTGGGAAACATGGCTGTCTTGTTAAAAAGTATAAGAAGCTGTAAACTATGAATTACATCTTAAGTGCTCATCACTGGACACATACTTACACGTGGATGTAGTCTGATTAACTTTTTCTCAAGATCAGCTCCTCTGGTGATAGTCAGAAAAGTGAGATGTGTTTGATCGCACTGCTGTTTAAATAGAGCTACAAAGGGGGCAGAAGGTACCGTTACAAAGGATTTAATTTGCTTAGGCAACACCCATATAATTAGCATTTGCGTTAGTTAACTATGTGACAAGCAGTGCTGCACGATATATATTGAATGTGATTGACATGCACATCTCTTCAGTAAAGCCGGTTTTGTGATTAGTGTTAAATCTCCATCACCTGCTTTCCTACCCAGTAGATAGAGCAGCAGTTAATACACAGAGCCGTAGTTCACTGACAAACTACTCAACTCGCGCTCATAATCACAGATGAATCGCCTTCGATAATGAACGTGATATTGCGTAGCTTGTCAGTGAACTACGGCTCTGTGTATTAAATGCTGCTCCATCTGAAAGCAGGTGATGGAGATTTATTGCTAATCACAGAACCGGCTTTACTGAAGAGATGCACATGACTATCGCGAGGAATATATCGTGCAGCACTAAGGGAACAAGTTTTGTGTTTCCCATCAAATACGGTGGAAAAATATCTGTTTATTGTCCCTGCGCTTGAGTTTCTTTGCTCTCAGTGCTCACAGAGACAATCTGTCAAACATGTGCATTTTCAAGCTAGTTGTATAATTAACCAGTGATTTATTCAGACTAGTTAGAGCTGCAGATCAACTTGAAGCAGTAACAAACAATTTCCCAAGTCAGTTATGTAGTATTTCAACAGCAGCATACATATTATTGTCCTTTTTTGTTCATTATAAATATGTAAGAATAACTTGAGCATGACATTAACATGAACAAAGCCGAATCTCTCTTGTTCTAAAAAATAAGTACAAAAGTGCAGATCTGTATGCAAATGTAAGATGGAAATGGAAACTTTTTTGTAGATTTGAAGTGGAACATTGTTATAAGGTTTATATATTTCACCCTTTGAGATTCTTGTGATGCCACGATATATTGCAACAATTATATGCTCATTATTTTTTTTCATAATTAGTCCTATTTTTTCTTGATGATCTGTCTTGCTTGGTAAGTAAAATGCCAGTAAAAAAAATAAACATCTGTGTATTAACTGCTGCTCCATCTACTTGGTATAGCAGGTGATGGAGATTTAACACTAATCATAGAACCGGCTTTACTGAAGAGATGCGCATGACAATCACATGCTATATATATCGCGCAGCTCTTCTTGCCTGTTGTAAATGCAAAAGATGCTAATTAAATGGGTGTTGCCTAAATTAAATCCTGGTACCTTCTGCCCCTTTGAGCTCTATTTAAGCAGCAGATCAAACACATCTCACTTTTCTGACTATCACCAAAGGAGCTGATCTTGAGAAAAAGTTAATCAGACTACATCCACGTGTAAGTATGTTTCCAGTGATGAGCACTTAAGATGTAATTCATAGTTTACAGCTTCTTCTACTTTTTAACAAGACAGCTATGTTTCCCAACCATGTTCCTAGATGCATGCCAACAGTGAATATTTTCTGTTAAATACCGCTGATTGAGTTTAATAGAGTTGGAGATTATTAGAGACCCTGAGATCTAAAATGAAAGGGTTCGATATGGAAGAAAGAAAAAAACTCTTTACTGCGGATAAGCCTCCAGAAAAAGGGTTGGGAAACGCTTCTATAGATTTATATAGTTTCAATGGTGATACTTTAGAGAGAAAATAAATATAAATTCAAAGTGACCTTAAAATGCTTATTAATTTTACCAATTATAATGCAAGTGACATTTAATATAATATACTATATTGTTTATTTTTTTTATTGCCAATGTTAATATTGCTCTGATATAACTTTCAGCTCCATTTACTTCGAAGATGCCCTACCCAACAACTGTACGGATAATTGGTGGTGGAGGAGGCTATCGGTTTTCATTTACTGGGGAGAACAACGGTGCCAGTTTAGAGAAGATCGGGGTGTGGGTGGGAGAATGGCAGGTGAAGGCTGTCAAGGTTTGGCTTTCAGATGGCAGAAGTGAGACATTTGGCAATCCATCCGGACCGCATCAAGAGCACGCTTTCAAGCCTGGTGAGTGTTTCACCTCACTGTCCCTCTGGGGGAACGGAGCAGGAACACGTCTTGGAGCCATCAAATTCAAGACCAACCAGGGTGGACAATTTTTTGCAAAGATGACGAGCTGGGGCTTAAAAACAGAATATCCCATTGATGTCGGCTCTGGGTTTTGTTTGGGAGTTGAAGGAAGATCTGGTTCAGATATTGACTGCATGGGATTCATGTTTCTCAATGCAGTTCAATCAACAGTTCTCACCAATGTCAACTATCCCACAATAAACCAACTGATACCACAGGTGACCATGGAAGAGATCAAATCCATCACTTTCAAAAACGACTCCTCTGTCGAGCAACCGCAAACAATCGAATCCTCAAAGAAAGTGACCAAAAAATCTTTATGGTCGATGAGTAACAGCTTCACGGCAACATTTAAAATGGAAGTGAAGGCAGGGATTCCAGAGGTTCTAGAAGTTTCTACAGGATTCACTTTCAGTGTAGGAACAGTAAGCACTCATAGTCTGGAGGAAACGGATGAGAGAACCGAAACTCTGTCTAACACTATAAAAGTACCGCCTAAAAAGAAGGTGCATGTTTGCATCACCATCGGCAGAGCCACGTTTGACATGCCTTACACTGGCACAGTGAAGATCACTTGCAAGAACGGCAGTGTGCTTCAGTATGAAACCAAGGGCCAATACAAAGGTGTCACTTACACTGAGATCAAAACGAATATTCAAGAATCTGATCTGTGATCTGTGTTGATTTATCTTTGCTGGTAAAATCAGATAATGTAACCGTTGTTTTACATTTAACTGTTTTGTCTGCGCTTTTCTTCCTCTGGTCCAAATGGTTTGCTGTACTTCACATAAGAATTTCAAACGCATTTACTGTGACATTTAATAAAAGCATTGCATGAGCCCTGTGTGTCCGTGTATAACTTTCTCTATTTAATATTGTTGGTTTGTGTACAACAATGGTTTCATTGAAAGTATTATGATTTCACCGTAAACATATTTAGTTTTCAAGGATTTTTTTTTTTGACTCCGTTTCTGAATTTGTACATTCAACTTAAAATTAAGCTTTCACGGTCTCAACTAGATGCAAGTTAACTTTGCATATGTAAGACATATTTTAGGATGTTTGCTAATCTACAATACGTCTCTAAGATGTTTCCTGTCAGATGTCAAAGACATTTATTATAATGCATCTAAAACTGCTTCTGAGACTCTTATCAGATTACAAGACCGATGTTTTCCAGATCTTTAGCAGACGTCTTACAGATTTACATGTGCTGTCTGGGTAGTTGAGATGCAGAAAAAAACTTTTAAATTAGGTAGGCTAATACTTAAAGCTTGGAAGTGCTGGGAAAAGTTGTGTGAAGCATTTAAAAACTGAAAACAGACCCTTTCTGCCACAAGTTGTTCCTGTATTTATGTTAAATCCACATGTTTTTCCTGGTTTCCATGTCAAGTCACCTTTTATTTATACAGCGCTTTTAACAATACAAATTGTAACAAAGCAACTGCACAATATCAAAATAGGAAAATAGTGTCTCAATAATGTACAATGACAAGATTTAACACTCAAATTTCAGCTGAATGCATTTCATTATTGAATTTAGTAATGGCATCGTCCAGCTCAGTTCAGTTTAAGTAATATCTGTGCAATCAAGTCGATGATATTGCTGGAAATGAAGATTCCCCAATTGGCGACAGCGGCAAGGAACCAAAACTCCATCGGTGACAGAACAGAAAAAAAATTAAATTGGATTTTATTTTAATTTAAAGTTTTAAATTGGATTATTATCATTGGATTTTAATGGATTATTATTAGTATTGCTGCTTTACATACACACCACATTTAACAAACTTACAAACATCAGTGTGTACTATTTAACAAAATTAGTTTAGCTAGTAATTCATTTAACTGTCTGAAACTAAATTTGATGTGGTTGAAAACCAAATCATTGTGAAATAATGCTAAAAAACACAGAGCGCATTAATTTTTGGATCAGCGCCAAACAAACACGAAAGCAGGTTTGAATTTGTGAATGTTGTAAATACACAGTGATCGTCAGCATCAAATGAGTAAAATTAAGGATGTTAATTTCGGTTATTTTTCCTAACATACAGCTGACACTCATTAACCGATTATTAACCGTTAACCAACTAGATTATTTTAAATTAGAATTGACTTAAATTAGAAAGGATAAGTGTCTGTGACCCGTTAAAAATATGCTACTATAACATTTGTTTTCTGGGGATTCATTTTACATTCACAAAAACCATCAAACCACAGAACAGGAGGGTTTACATGGACATCATATCACAGTTTAAATATGTAGTCAAATCTGTGCCGTTAAGCGTTATCACCGTACCAGTGATTTTAGCAAACCATTTTGTTTTACGTGGATATTGGAACACCAGTGAAGTAGCTACATAAATAATAGTTTGACATCCAAATACATTTTGTCAAATGAGAAACTCGACTTTGGTTTCAGTTTCATTTTCAGTTTAGTCTAAATTCGTTTTGGCTTGTCATTTATAGCTAGCTTCTTATATTTTTATTTATTGTTCTTTTCTAAATACTGTTAAATTGATAGGATTTGTTGTGGAGTGAGGGGAACTAAAATGGCCTGGCTGTTTACAGTGTTGATGATAATGTTTGTGATTGTGGTGAAATGCAGTTATGGCGGGGGTTTTGCCACTGTCTGGTTGATCACACCCCTAAGTAATTGTGTTATTGCATAATAGTTAGAGGAATGTACAGTCTTATCTCATGTTTATGCGTAGGTATTAATACATAACATTTACTAGCACAAAACGTACATTTTTGTATGCTTTTTATGCTAAAACGTACAATTTAGACTTATCAATGTTTAAAATGTACACATCAATATGTATTTTTAGTTAAAAAACGTAAAAATATTAAGGTATCTATTATATCATTAAGATATTCGTATCAATGCATTTTTATAATTTTATGAATACGCTATTTAGATTTTTAGGCCCCTTACCCCAAACCTAAACCTACCAATTGTATAGCGAATATAAAAGGATATAAAACGCAATTTACCGAAATATGCAGTAAAATAACCGTTTTAGTAACAATTTAGCATTGAAAATGTTTTTTTATTGGCTAATCCCACTCCTACATCTAAAACTAAACATAGCTATTTCTGTACAGTATCAGAAAAAAAACATGACAGACAGATAAATGCAATTACAATCATTTATTGCAAATTATCCAAATTCTTTTCCTAATCCTCTCGCTCAGTGAACTGGTGAAGGCCGCACGTGCTTGGCTGCTTGCATCATTCAAACATAACTCGCCAGAAATACGGCATGTTGCAATCTGTGACGAATGCAGGCGAGAGCCAATGAGCATTCGATTATCCTGCCGTGAAACATGTCGTTTGAAGCAGCAACATTTGAATTCGTAAAGAGCGAACGCGTCAGTTAATGGGGCTTTGCAGTTTATGGTCACTGCAGATAACTTGCTGTTCGGTATGAGGCGCCGCCTAGGATTTAAATCAAACTTCGCTTATCAACACACAAAAAACACGTGCATATACACCTATAAACACTCGCACATACATATAAACTTCCATGCATATACACCTATAAACACTCACACATACATATACACTTCTAAACACTCGCACATACATATACACTTCCATGCATATACACCTATAAACACGCGCACATACATATAAACTTCCATGCATATACACCTATAAACACGCGCACATACATATAAACTTCCATGCATATACACCTATAAACACGCGCACATACATATAAACTTCCATGCATATACACCTATAAACACGCGCACATACATATAAACTTCCATGCATATACACCTATAAACACGCGCACATACATATAAACGTCCATGCATATACACCTATAAACACGCGCACATACATATAAACTTCCATGCATATACACATATAACCACTCGCACATACATATAAACTTCCATGCATAAACACATATAAACACTCGCGCATACATATAAACTCGCTGCACGCATACACACCCATAAATGCTTCAGCTGAGTATATATGTGTATGCAAGTGATTTCATATGTAGATGTGCGTGAACTTTTCAGTGCAAACGGAAGGCATTTCAGTGCAAACGGAAGGCATTTCAGTGTAAAAGGAAGCAGCGGCACTTCCGGCGGCATCTCCAGATGCCGGGACATTTGAAAATTGAAAATTCTTAACGTGGCTTAATGCATTAAAACAGTGTTTTTAAAAGACCAAACCTAATAAACACATTATAAGATCAAACTATGTACAGTATAGCATGATTTAGTAATAATGTGTTTATTGAGTTTGGCGGTTAAAAAAAAATGATGTCGATATAAAGTTGTGGCATATTCATTTTTTAAACGTGTATTGTAGCAGTAAATTTAAACTGGAGAAAATGTTGAAGCATATTGTGCTCGATGGTTAAGGGACCGTCTGACAATTCCACCGACTGGGTTAAAATGTCCGATGTATTCTTAATTCAAAATACTTTTAAAATAACACATTGTCAAACTGTAAAGCTTGTATTACTTTTATAGTGATTTACAGTGAGTTGTTTGCCTTTATATCCCTTCATAGAGATTTAAATAACACATTTCTGTATGTAAATCCAATTTTCATGTAAAATTCTTGTGTAGGCTTACTGTACGTTACAGTAAGGAAATATTGGAAGTATTGTTTAAAGCGAGATATTGGCAAATATATTCAAATACATTCAGTCAGTTTGCCCACTAAGCAAATCTCCAGATGCTCGGAAATTTTAAAACGCTTAACGTGGCTTAATGCATTAAAACAGTGTTTTTAAAATACGAAACGCAATAAAAACGTTATTAATAATAAATAATGATGTACTGTACATAGTATGTATTTAGTATAGTATTTTAATAATAATGTCGTTTGGGCGTCGGAACCATTGTGTGGGTGGGACAGGAATATTATTGGACTTTTTGAGATCCACTTTTACCGTCTCTCGTTCATGTCTGTGCACTTTTCAGAACGCCGTCATTCAAATCAATTCCACACGACATGACGAATGATAAATGAATAAATTAAACTTCATGTAGCTACAGCCTCCACACTGCTGCTTCCTCAAATCTATTGCACTTGGCTCATTCAGAGTCCATATAAATGAAACAGCAAAGTAAACAATTGAGCGTACCTGCTGCTCCGATACACTCCTACCCGATACTTTATTTAAACTTTTCGATTATTTATTTAAATTTGTATTGAAAACAACTGTCTTTCCAATATAATAAGAGATGTGAGGGAGAATGATTTCGGAAAAAGGCGAACGCGAACTCGGGTCTCTCGCGTTACTAACACTGATGGTACATGTTTACCTCTTACGCCATTGAAAACTCATGGGACTAGCCGTGTTTTTTTTATTTTAACATCAGTGGACAAAAGTAAATAACAGCTGTCAAACAAGGCGGACTATTTACACTTTGTGTGAATAGACACGTTCTTTAAAAGGCACCAGACTACAGAAAATGTCAAATACTCCAGTATTTTTTTTTTCTGGGGGAGGACCCACCCACATTTATTTAGCTTCCGACACCCACATAAAGTTGCAAGCAAGGTTAGCGTATTCCTTAAGCTTTACGCGTAATTAAACGCATTACGTTCTTATTCTGGATCTGCTTGTCTATACATCGTATGCTTTGTTAATAATGTGTTTATTGGGTTTGGTCTTTTAAAAACACTGTTTTAATGCATTAAGCCACGTTAAGAATTTTCGATTTTCAAATGTCCCGGCATCTGGAGATGCCGCCAGAAGTGCCGCTGCTTCCTTTTACACTGAAATGCCTTCCGTTTGCACTGAAAAATTCACGCACATCTACATATGAAATCACTTGCATACACGTATATACTCAGCTGAAGCATTTATGGGTGTGTATGCGTGCAGCGAGTTTATATGTATGCGCGAGTGTTTATATGTGTTTATGCATGGAAGTTTATATGTATGTGCGAGTGTTTATAGGTGTATATGCATGGACGTTTATATGTATGTGCGTGTGTTTATAGGTGTATATGCATGGAAGTTTATATGTATGTACGAGTGTTTATAGGTGTATATGCATGGACGTTTATATGTATGTGCGTGTGTTTATAGGTGTATATGCATGGAAGTTTATATGTATGTGCGCGTGTTTATAGGTGTATATGCATGGACGTTTATATGTATGTGCGCGTGTTTATAGGTGTATATGCATGGAAGTTTATATGTATGTGCGCGTGTTTATAGGTGTATATGCATGGAAGTTTATATGTATGTGCGCATGTTTATAGGTGTATATGCATGTAAGTTTATATGTATGTGCGCGTGTTTATAGGTGTATATGCATGGAAGTTTATATGTATGTGCGAGTGTTTATAGGTGTATATGCACGTGTTTTTTGTGTGTTGATAAGCGAAGTTTGATTTAAATCCTAGGCGGCGCCTCATAGTATTTTGTGTTTTCAGATTACAGTAGATAATGTCTTGGAAAGTTACTAGTACCGTCTCCATTTTACTAAATCCTTTTCTTGCAGTGTAACCTCCAAACTGATTAACAATAACATGAAGATGTATCATAAATGAACAATTATGGTTTTTAAATTGAATAATTGCAAATAGCAGCTAACTTAATGTATGTGATGTTTGTATAGCTAGGCATCTTATGTTTCCTCTTCTTGAGTAAAGTAGATGGAAAATACGTGACTTTATCTTTTGAGTAACTTGCTGAAAGTTGCCAAATAAATTAAAATAGCTAAATTTGTTGCTAGGTGCTTTTGGAAGAAGTTTGGAAGAAGTTTTTTTAAGTTGAGAGGACAAATGCTCCAGTTCGGTCAACTTACAACTAGTTGAGACATTAAACATTTAAATTTAACTGAAAAAAAAAATCTGAAACTAAAAGTGGTCAACAAAATCACTGAAACCATTAAACTGCCAATTTTTTTACTGCGTAATCGTAAGACGTCAAATGAAACCATCGTTGTTAATACATTATTAAATAGAGAAACTTAGGTCTACAGACATGGCTCAAGTAATGCTTTTATTAAATGTCACAGTAAAAACATGTGAAATTCAATTGCCATTCAATGCGATTGTTTGACATTTCTTTGAGGTTGACTGTTTGCAGTAGTCGTTTCTTTAAGTGATGGATTTGAGCTTTTCCACGGTCACCTGTGGTATCAGTTGGTTTATTGTGGGATAGTTGACATTGGCGACAACGGTTGATTAACCTGGATTGGTAAACATGAATCCAATGCAGTCAATATCTAAACCACATCTTCCTTCAACTCCCAAACAAAACCCAGAGCCGATATTAATGGGATATTCTGTTTTTAAGCCACAGCTCGTCATCTTTGCAAAAAAATTGTACACCCTGGTTGGTCGTGAATTTGATGGCTCCAAGACGTGTTCCTTCTCCGTTCCCCCAGAGGGACAGTGAGGTGAAACACTCACCAGGCTTGAAAGTGTACTCTTGATACGGTCCGGCTGGATCGCCAAAGGTCTGACTTCTGCCATCTGAAAGCCAAACCTTGACAGCCTTCACCTGTCATTCTCCCACCCTGTAGAAACGGCTTTGCGTGTGTGGCCCCTTTAAGACTTGTTGCCCTTTTAATTGGTGACGCAAAGTGTTCTGTGAGGAAGAAATGCGAGCCGATCCAAGCTGGAGTGTTATACGTGTGCGTGCATCCTATAAAGTGAGTTAATTCTTATTAATATAGACTTAGGAGAAAGTTTGTTGTAATCTTGCATATAATGATTGATTGTTGGAGTTATTGTTACTAAATTTGAGTGTTTGATCGTGTTTAACTAACGATCGTTACATGCATGATCATATTAATCTGCCGTCGAATTATGCAATCACTTTATTATAATGCTGTCATATTTATGTTGAGAGAGAGATCATTTTTTCATGTTCTAGAAAGATGTCTGTAGTAAATTGCCACTATAAGTGTGAGTTGATTTAGTTAAAGCAGTTCGAGATCATAGTTGAATGGACTATCCAGATGCTAATATGGCTAATCAAGAAGCTATTGTATCACACTTATTTCAATTAATATTCCATTCAGATTGTGCTGTTGTTTACTATATTGGAGTGTTAAATAATTGGATCTGAAGTCTGTATTGTTTACTCATTGCAATTGTTAATTATCTTTGTACAGACCACACACAAAATCTGCTTCAGTAAAGGCATCAAAGGAAAGAACTGTGGTTGACTGAGTTCCTGGGTTCTGATAGGCCCATCCAGGGCGAGTGTTGCTTATCCTACAGTCCTTAAGAGAATAACATTCAGATTTCCAATTCAAAATCCAATAAATGGTCCTTCGAGCCGGATAGCACTTCCCTGGATTAAGATGTCAGCCAGTTCAGCACCAGTAAACCCATCGGTACGCCCAAAGCGCCGTCCAGTTTATTTACAAGATTATGAGGTGGATTTCCCAAGGCTTCATAAATCAGCTTCACCAGTTAGTAGGAAAGAACAAACAGTGGATTCATCTGATGACGATTACACTTCATCACGCATTAGAGTATCTGCAGCAAAACCTCAAAGAGCTCATAGTTTACCTGTTTTTTCTTCCCTTTCGAGACTGAATGTCAGGGATGAGCATCATGACCTCCCAAACCTTCTACATCAGCACATTTCCAACTCTTCGCCAGTCATCACCACAATGTCCGGATCAACAACTACAGTTTGAATCCAATGCAGAGTCCCTTCCCTTGGTGATGGATACCAGAGCGATCGGTCAGATGCTAGTTCTATAAAGTTGCAAAGGATCTCAGAGGAGAGTGCTAGACTGTGAAACACAGCAAGCCATTAAAGCTGACCTTAAACGAATCGAAACAGCCAAAGACGAGTTGATTCAGCTTTTAGACAGAGCTTGTAGTCTGCAAAGGCCTTTATCTACTCCTAAGATCCAGTCTAATCATCCAACAGTTAAATTCCACCATGCAGAGCACGTGAATGATGAAGACTGGCCAGAGCCTCCTCCATCCATCGCATATGAAGAGCCAGTAATTATGAATCAGCATGACAAGCAAAGGCTTTGCAGCAGTACAAGGGCCACACCACCTTTCACCCCCAGACTCACTTCAGTGGAGAAGACTATGGATTTCCGCCATCCAAGTCAGTATGATGAGCAGCCGCAGTATGGTCAGTACCCTGCCCAAATTATAAGTCCTCAGTATGTTTATGACCACCCATGGGAATCATACACACGTCCTAATACTGAGCATCACAGAATGGCATCCTATAATGTAGCACCTCCCATGGCATCTATGGATCTGACTGAGAAATATTATAAAGGACCATGCCCCACCATTCCATATTTCCGCAACAAAGATCCAAGTGAGTTTGCCCGATTAAAAATGGCCTTAGACAACCTCTTGCCACCTGACAGTACTGAAATGTTCAAATATCAGGTCCTGGTTGACCATCTGAAATTGGATGATGCTTGTCTAATAGCAGACTCCTTCTTGCACTCCCCTACACCTTACAGAGACACTATGATGGCCCTCAATGAACGGTTCGGTCAGCCCCACCAGGTAGCATTAAAAAGGATTGCTACTATTCTTGATTCTCCTGATATAAGCCGCAATGACCCATCAGCCTTTGAGAAGTTCTCCCTTCAAGTGCAGTCTCTAGTTGGTCTGCTAAAGACATTAGGACAGGCGGGTAGCATTGAGTTGCAGTGTGGGTCGCATGTTGCACGCCTCCTCAGTAAGCTGCCACCTGAGAGACGAGCTGATTTTCGCCGCCACATGTTACATCAGCCTGGGGTGACATACTCATTGATGGATCTGGCCGAGTGGCTAAAATATGAATCTTGGTGCCAAAGCTATGATGATCAGTCAGCAAGAGGAGATAGCCGGCCCAAACGAGAGTCTCGGGTAGCTCCATGGTCACGCCGAACCACTGCCACTGTGCTGACTGGATCTGGGAACAGTGCTGAGGTAACGAACGCTACATATTCTTCTGCCAAGGATGACGAGAAGGCTAAGAGTAGGCCCTCAGTATATTGTTCTTACTGTCAGAACTCTGAGCATGCATTCAGTCAATGCCCCAAAATTCCAAACCTCACCAAAGATCAGCTCTCAGAGTGGATACGCGCCAATAGGAGATGCTGGCGTTGTGGCCTTGCTCATCAGGCTGTCCACTGTGGTCTAAAGAAACCATGTCCGCTTTGTCAGAGAAAGCATCTACGAATCCTCCATGAGGTAAATGAGAGGCCTGTCATAAAGGCATCCAAAACAGAGGCTTGCCTAGTCAGCTCAGCATCACAAACGTTGTACCTGAACAAACCAGTCAGCAGTAATAAGGTTTTACTCAAAGTTGTCAGAGTGCTCTTACACCATGGCAATTGCACACTGGACACATTCGCAATCCTTGATGATGGCTCTGAGCGCATGCTTCTTGCCAGAGGCAGCACAGAAGCTTGGCTTAAGAGGGACACAAGAAAGCTTAGCTCTGAGAACAATCCGTCATGATGTGCAAACCCTTGATGGAGCTTCAGTCTCATTCTCCATTTCTCCATACTACAATCCGAAGAAGCGATATCTCATATCCAGAGCCTTTACTGCCCCACAGCTTGATCTTGTTGATCACTCTTACCCAATTCCCAAGCTGCAGAAGCAATACAAACACTTGGTTGGACTACCACTGCAGTATTTTGAAAAGGCAAAACCTCTTGTCCTTGTTGGTGCAGATCAAACTGACATAATCTCACCAATTGAGCCAGTAAGACTTGGTCCCCCTGGGGTCCAGCTGCAATAAGAACCAAATTAGGATGGACACTCCAGGGCCCTACCAGCCTGTTGGAGCAGAGACTTGAGCCAAACCAGTGTCTCCACATATCCATTCCTCTCAGCACTACAGAACTGTTCAAGAATGTTGAAAGGCTATGGCAAGTGGATGTTTTGCCATTTCAGAATGAAAGGGAGTGCACAAGATCCAAGCAGGACCAAAAGGCCATTGAGTTACTGGAAACCAAGACCGGTGTAGAGGTAGATGGAATACGCCGCTATGCAACACCCTTGCTGCGCAGGTGTGACATGCCCTGTCTTCATGCCACTATGGAAGCTGTTATGCCACGCCACGAAGTACTGAGAGGAAACTTGCAAGAGACCAAACAAGCTGAAGCTTATTCCTCAGAAATCCAGAAACTGGTTCAGTCCGAGCTATCAGAAAGATCCTTCCAAAGGATATGGAAAGAGATGGTGAATCCTGGTTCATTCCACACCATATGGTGCGCCACAATGAAAAGAATCGTGTGGTGTTTGATTGTTCTTTCAGTTCAGTGGCCTCAGTTTAAATGATTCACCGCTGGGCCCACCTTGGGTTCATCACTTGGGGTCTTACTCAGATTCCGTGAGCATGCAGTGGCCATCAGTGCAGACATCCGGGGCATGTTTCATCAGGTCCGCCTTCTTCCAGAAGATAGACCACTTCTTCGGTTTGTCTGGCGTGACTCAAAGGAGAAGGGTCCACCTGAAGTCTTTGAATGGCAAGTTCTGCCATTTGGCACAACCTGCAGCCCCTGCTGTGCTACCTTTGCCTTACAACGGCATGTGAAAGAACATAGCCAACCTGATGAAGACGTGAGATTCTCAGTCGAACGGTGCTTCTACGTTGACAATTGCTTGCAGAGCTTGTCATCACCAGAGGAGGCTAAGCAGTTGGTTGACAAGCTGAGGGAGCTGTTAGCTGAAGGAGGCTTCGAGTTGAGACAATGGGCCAGCAACGTACCATCTGTCATTCACCATCTTCCACGTGAAGCCAGGTCGGATGGTCTTGAACTCTGGCTAGCCCATGAAAGGACAGATGTCCAGGAGTCCACTTTGGGTCTTAGCTGGAATTGCCCTGTGGATGTCCTGACGTACCGTCACCGGTCCATAAATCATGGTGCTCCTACCATGAGGATTATCTATAAAGTTTTAGCAAGTCAATACGACCCCCTGGGCTATATCCTGCCATTTACCACCAGGGCTAAAGTACTGGTCCAACAACTGTGGAGCAAGCAGCACAGCTGGGATGACACCAAACTTCCCCAAACTCTAGTCCAGAGCTGGAACGAATGGGAAGGTGAGCTGCAGTCCCTTCATAAGATCAGTTTCTCAAGGTCATATGTACCAGCTTCAGTAGATCAAACCAGATCTGTTACAGACCTTCATGTATTCAGTGATGCCTCAGAGAGTTCATATGGAGCAGTCACTTACCTGCGCACCGAAGATCAGCTTGGTAATATCCATCTCTCATTCGTACTGGCACGTTCTAGAGTAGCACCAAAAAGAGTCCTGTCAATGCCCCGTTTGGAGCTCTGTGCTGCTGTAATTGGTGCTCAGTTGGCAAATCTGTTGAAGAAAGAGTTAACTTTGTCACTTCGCCACACAGTTCTTTGGACAGACTCCACCACTGTGCTGTCCTGGATTCAATCAGAGTCCTGCCATTTTAAAGTCTTCGTCGGCACAAGAGTGGCTGAAATCCACGAGCTTACCAACTTCACTGCCTGGCGATATGTGAATTCAGGTCAAAATCCCGCAGACGACCTCACAAGAGGGAAGACTCTGAAAGAACTTGCTAAGCCCAACAGATGGAGCCAGGGGCCCCCCTTCCTGCTCCTTCCACCTGAAAGCTGGCCCGCAAACCCTACAGAGCGCCCTGAGATTGACAAGTCTGAGCTTAAGAAATCTGCATTCTGTGGAGTAGTAGCTGTAGATGAACCAACTGGCAATAAGTACAAGACATGGACAGAATTAGTGAAGGCCACTGCACAGGAGCTACATGGGGCGGCTGGACAGTCCGGAGAACCTACAGCAAACGCGTATCAAGCAGCAGAGACATGCATACTCCAGAAGGTGCAAAATGAGAGTTTTCCTGAGGAATTGCAACGACTGAAATCAGGCAAGGCTCTTCAACATAATAACCGCCACTCACACTAGCTCCAGAATATGACACGGCTACCAATCTAATCCAGGTTGGTGGTAGGCTAAGACGTGCTGAAACCTTAGATCCTGCCTTGAAACATCCCATTGTGCTAGATTCTAAACATCCAGCTGTGAAGTTACTCCTCCAAGATTATGATAAAAGACTCTGCCATCCAGGCCCTGATCGGGTGTTTGCAGAAATAAGAAGACAGTTCTGGGTTCTAAGAGGAAGAGCAGCCATCCGCAGCTTACAGCATGCCTGTACAGAATGCCAACGTCTCAGAGCCAAACCTACCATTCCCAAAATGGCAGACCTTCCTTTAGCACGCTTGCGCCTCCACAAGCCAGCATTTCATTCAACTGGTATGGATTGCTTCGGTCCCTTCCTTGTGAAGATTGGTCGACGAGTAGAAAAGAGGTGGGGAATCCTCTACAAGTGTCTTACCACCCGGGCTGTACACCTAGACCTTCTGTACAGTTTGGACACCGATTCCTTTCTGATGTCACTTCGAAGGTTTATTGCACGTAGAGGCTCCCCTGTAGAACTACTGTCAGACCAAGGAACAAATTTCCGAGGTGGGGAAAGGGAACTCTGGGAAGCATTCCAGTGTATGTCACCTGATCTTCAGCAAAGACTTGCACCACAGAAGATCGCATTCCATTTTAATCCTCCCGCAGCACCACACTTTGGGGGAGTGTGGGAGAGGGAGATAAGATCCATTAAAATGGCACTATCTGCGACTATTGGAGCCCAAACAGTATCAGAAGAAGTACTCAGGACTGTGTTGGTTGAAGTGGAGAACATCCTTAATTCAAAACCCCTTGGGTATGTATCTTCTAATGTGGCTGATCCTGATCCGGTAACGCCCAATCTTCTTCTCATGGGGCGGCTCGATAACTCCCTGCCTGCAGTCATATACCCTAAAGAAGAAGGCTTAAGTCGTCGCCGGTGGAGACACTCCCAGGTGCTAGCTGACCACTTCTGGTCCTCCTTGTCCGCCATTACCTTCCGAACCTGCAGGCCAGACAGAAATGGCACCGCACCTTGCCTAATATAACTACGGGCACGATAGTCATGATAGTGGATCCCCAACAGTCCAGAGCACATTGGCCTATTGGAAGAGTTGTTCAAGTGCACCCCAGTCAAGACTCGCAAGTGAGATCAGTGGACGTCCAAGTTCAAGGGAAGGTTTATACTAGACCTGTGGCTCGACTGGTGGCTCTACCCCCATTCCGAAGATACCGAAGAGCCCAACACACCCACTGCAGCATCTGTAACTCACCGCAAACCATCTTAAATGTCAAATTGAACACAATTTGGGGCGGCTGTAGAAACGGCTTTATGGTGTGGCCCCTTTAAGACTTGTTGCCCTTTAATTGGTGACGCAAAGTGTTCTGTGAGGAAGAAATGCGAGCCGATCCAAGCTGGAGTGTTATACGTGTGCGTGCATCCTATAAAGTGAGTTAATTCTTATTAATATAGACTTAGGAGAAAGTTTGTTGTAATCTTGCATATAATGATTGATTGTTGGAGTTATTGTTACTAAATTTGAGTGTTTGATCGTGTTTAACTAACGATCGTTACATGCATGATCATATTAATCTGCCGTCGAATTATGCAATCACTTTATTATAATGCTGTCATATTTATGTTGAGAGAGAGATCATTTTTTCATGTTCTAGAAAGATGTCTGTAGTAAATTGCCACTATAAGTGTGAGTTGATTTAGTTAAAGCAGTTCGAGATCATAGTTGAATGGACTATCCAGATGCTAATATGGCTAATCAAGAAGCTATTGTATCACACTTATTTCAATTAATATTCCATTCAGATTGTGCTGTTGTTTACTATATTGGAGTGTTAAATAATTGGATCTGAAGTCTGTATTGTTTACTCATTGCAATTGTTAATTATCTTTGTACAGACCACACACAAAATCTGCTTCAGTAAAGGCATCAAAGGAAAGAACTGTGGTTGACTGAGTTCCTGGGTTCTGATAGGCCCATCCAGGGCGAGTGTTGCTTATCCTACAGTCCTTAAGAGAATAACATTCAGATTTCCAATTCAAAATCCAACACACCCACACCCCGATCTTCAGTAAACTGGCACCGTTGTTCACCCCAGTAAATGAAAATGGGCCGCCTCCTCCTCCACCAATCATCTGTACAGATGTTGGGTAGGGCATCTTCGAAGTAAATAGATCTGAAGGTTGTATCACAGAGCAATATTAACATTGGCAAATAAAAAAAACAGAATATTACACAACCCTTAAACACTATTTTTTATCGTTTTAAAGTCAATTACACTTTATTTTCTTTCTAAAGTATCACAATTGAAACTATATAAGTGCGTCCCAACTCTTTTTCTGGAGGCTTCCCCGCGGTAAATATTTATTTATTCCTTATTGAACCCTTTCATTTCACGTCTTAGAGTCTCTATTAAACTCATTTAGCACAGCAGTTTTTAACAGACAATATTCACTGTTGGCATGCATCTAGGAACATGGTTGGGAAACATGGCTGTCTTGTTAAAAAGTATAAGAAGCTGTAAACTATGAATTACATCTTAAGTGCTCATCACTAGAAACATACTTACACGTGGATGTAGTCTGATTAACTTTTTCTCAAGATCAGCTCCTCTGGTGATAGTCAGAAAAATGAAATGTGTTTGATCGCACTGCTGCTTAAATAGAGCTCCAAAGGGGGCAGAAGGTACCGTTACAAAGGATTTAATATGCTTAGGCAACACCCATTTAATTAGCATATTTTGCATTAGGCAACTATGTGACAAGCAGTGCTGCACGATATATATTGAATGTGATTGACATGCGCATCTCTTCAGTAAAGCCGGTTTTGTGATTAGTGTTAAATCTCCATCACCTGCTTTCCTACCCAGTAGATGGAGCAGCAGTTAATACACAGAGCCGTAGTTCACTGACAAACTACTCAACTCGCGCTCATAATCACAGATGAATCGCCTTCGATAATGAACGTGATATTGCGTAGCTTGTCAGTGAACTACGGCTCTGTGTATTAAATGCTGCTCCATCTGAAAGCAGGTGATGGAGATTTACTGCTAATCACGGAACCGGCTTTACTGACGAGATGCACATGACTATCGCGAGGAATGTATCGTGCAGCACTAAGGGAACAAGTTTTGTGTTTCCCATCAAATACGGTGGAAAAATATCTGTTTATTGTCCCTGATCTTGAGTTTCTTTGCTCTCAGTGCTCACAGAGACAATCTGTCAAACATATGCATTTTCAAGCTAGTTGTATAATTAACCGGTGATTTATTCAGACTAGTTAGAGCTGCAGATCACCTTGAAGCAGTATCAAACCATTTCCCAAGTCAGTTGTGTTGCATTTCAACAGCAGCATACATATTATTGCCCTTTTTTTTGTTCATTATAAATATGTAAGAATAACTTGAGCCTGACATTAACATGAACAAAGCCGAATCTCTCTTGTTATAAAAAATAAGTACAAAAGTGCAGATCTGTATGCAAATGTAAGATGGAAATGGGACTTTTTTGTAGATTTGAAGTGGAACATTGTTATAAGGTTTATATATTTCACCCTTTGAGATTCTTGTGATGCCACGATATATTGCAACAATTATATGCTCATTATTAGTTTTCATAATTAGTCCTATTTTTTCTTGATGATCTGTCTTGCTTGGTAAGTAAAATGCCAGTAAAAAAAATAAACATCTGTGTATTAACTGCTGCTCCATCTACTTGGTAAAGCAGGTGATGGAGATTTAACACTAATCATAGAACCGGCTTTACTGAAGAGATGCGCATGACAATCACATGCTATATATATCGCGCAGCTCTTCTTGCCTGTTGTGAAATGCAAAAGATGCTAATTAAATGGGTGGTGCCTAAGTAAATTAAATCCTGGTACCTTCTGCCCCCTTTGGAGCTCTATTTAAGCAGCAGTGCGATCAAACACATCTCACTTTTCTGACTATCACCAAAGGAGCTGATCTTGAGAAAAAGTTAATCAGACTATATCCACGTGTAAGAATGTTTCCAGTGATGAGCACTTAAGATGTAATTCATAGTTTACAGCTTCTTTTACTTTTGAACAAGACAGCCATGTTTCCCAACCATGTTCCTAGATGCATGCCAACAGTGAATATTGTCTGTTAAAAACTGTTGATTGAGTTTAATAGAGTTGAAGACTAATAGAGAACCTGAGATCTAAAATGAAAGGGTTCGATATGGAAGAAAGAAAAAAACTCTTTACTGCGGATAAGCCTCCAGAAAAAGGGTTAGGAAACGCTTCTATAGATTTATATAGTTTCAATGGTGATACTTTAGAGAGAAAATTTAAATAAATTCAAAGTGTCCTTAAAATGCTTATTAATTTTACCAATTATAATGCAAGTGACATTTAATATAATATTGTTTATTTTTTTTATTGCCAATGTTAATATTGCTCTGATATAACTTTCAGATCCATTTACTCCGAAGATGCCCTACCCAACAACTGTAATGGATAATTGGTGGTGGAGGAGGCTATCGGTTTTCATTTACTGGGGAGAACAACGGTGCCAGTTTAGAGAAGATCGGGGTGTGGGTGGGAGAATGGCAGGTGAAGGCTGTCAAGGTTTGGCTTTCAGATGGCAGAAGTGAGACCTTTGGCAATCCATCCGGACCGCATCAAGAGCACGCTTTCAAGCCTGGTGAGTGTTTCACCTCACTGTCCCTCTGGGGGAACGGAGCAGGAACACGTCTTGGAGCCATCAAATTCAAGACCAACCAGGGTGGACAATTTTTTGCAAAGATGACGAGCTGGGGCTTAAAACAGAATATCCCATTGATGTCGGCTCTGGGTTTTGTTTGGGAGTTGAAGGAAGATCTGGTTCAGATATTGACTGCATGGGATTCATGTTTCTCAATGCAGTTCAATCAACAGTTCTCACCAATGTCAACTATCCCACAATAAACCAACTGATACCACAGGTGACCGTGGAAGAGATCAAATCCATAATTTTCAAAAACGACTCCTCTGTCGAGCAACCGCAAACAATCGAATCCTCAAAGAAAGTGACCAAAAAATCTTCATGGTCGATGAGTAACAGCTTCACGGCAACATTTAAAATGGAAGTGAAGGCAGGGATTCCAGAGGTTATAGAAGTTTCTACAGGATTCACTTTCAGTGTAGGAACAGTAAGCACTCATAGTCTGGAGGAAACGGATGAGAGAACCGAAACTCTGTCTAACACTATAAAAGTACCGCCTAAAAAGAAGGTGCATGTTTGCATCACCATCGGCAGAGCCACGTTTGACATGCCTTACACTGGCACAGTGAAGATCACTTGCAAGAACGGCAGTGTGCTTCAGTATGAAACCAAGGGCCAATACAAAGGTGTCACTTACACTAAGATCAAAACGAATATTCAAGAATCTGATCTGTGTTGATTTATCTTTAAAGGTAAAATCAGATAATGTAACCGTTGTTTTACATTTAACTGTTTTGTCTGCGCTTTTCTTCCTCTGGTCCAAATGGTTTGCTGTACTTCACATAAGAATTTCAAACGCATTTACTGTGACATTTAATAAAAGCATTGCATGAGCCCTGTGTGTCCGTGTATAACTTTCTCTATTTAATATTGTTGGTTTGTGTACAACAATGGTTTCATTGAAAGTATTATGATTACACCGTAAACATATCTAGTTTTCAAGGATTTTTTTTTTGACTCATTCAGTTTCTGAATTTGTACATTCAACTTAAAATTAAGCTTTCACGGTCTCAACTAGATGTAAGTTAACTTTGCATATGTAAGACACATTTTAGGATGTTTGCTAATCTACAATACGTCAGATGTCAAACAGACATTTATTAGACTGCATATAAAACTGCTTCGGAGACCCTTATCAAATTACAAGACCGATGTTTTCCAGATCTTTAGCAGACGTCTTACAGATTTACATGTGCTGTCTGGGTAGTTGAGATGCAGAAAAAAACTTTTAAATTAGGTAGGCTAATACTTAAAGCTTGGAAGTGCTGGGAAAAGTTGTGAGAAGCATTAGAAAACAGAAAACAGACCCTTTCTGCCACAAGTTGTTCCTGTAGTTATGTTAAATCCATGGTGAATGGTGGAGATTTGTGTTTACTGAACAATGTTTTTCCTGGTTTCCACGTCAAGTCACCTTTATTTATACAGCGCTTTTAACAATACAAATTGTAACAAAGCATCTGCAAAATAGGAAAATAGTGTCAATAATGTACAGGATTTAATACTCAATTTTCAGCTGAAGGCATTTTATTATTGAATTTAGTGATGGCATTGTCCAGCTCAGTTCAGTTTAAATAATATCTGTGCAATCAAGTCGATGATTTTGCTGGAAATGAAGATTCCCCAACTAAGCAAGCCAGAGGCGACAGCGGCAAGGAACCAAAACTCCATCGGTGACAGAACGGAGAAAAAACCTTGGGAGAAACCAGGCTCAGTCGGGGGGGCAGTTCCCCTCCGGCCAGACAAACCAGTAGTTTGTTCCAACTGCAGCAAAGTTTGATTGTAAGGGCTCCACTGGTTCCAGGGGTCTTTCCCCGGTGGATGTCTAGGTGACGAGTTCCTCACTGGAGATCTGTCTCTGGGGCTCATCTACAGTGGGGCAAAAAAGTATTTAGTCAGCCACCAATTGTGCAAGTTCTCCCACTTAAAAAGATGAGAGAGGCCTGTAATTTGCATCATAGGTTTACCTCAACTATGAGAGACAAAATAAGAAAAAAGAATCCAGAAAATCACATTGTAGGATTTTTAAAGAATTTATTTGCAAATTATGGTGGAAAATAAGTATTTGGTCACCTACAAACAAGCAAGATTGCTGGCTCTCACAGACCTGTAACTTCTTCTTTAAGAGGCTCCTCTGTCCTCCACTCGTTACCTGTATTAATGGCATCTGTTTGAACTCGTTATCAGTATAAAAGACACCTGTCCACAACCTCAAACAGTCACACTCCAAACTCCACTATGGCAAAGACCAAAGAGCTGTCAAAGGACACCAGAAACAAAATTGTAGACCTGCACCAGGCTGGGAAGACTGAATCTGCAATAGGCAAGCAGCTTGGTGTGAAGAAATCAACTGTGGGAGCAATTATTAGAAAATGGAAGACATACAAGACCACTGATAATCTCCCTCGATCTGGGGCTCCACGCAAGATCTCACCTGGGGTCAAAATGATCACAAGAACTGTGAGCAAAAATCCCAGAACCACACGGGGACCTAGTGAATGACCTGCAGAGAGCTGGGACCAAAGTAACAAAGGCTACCATCAGTAACACACTGCGCCAGGGACTCAAATCCTGCAGTGCCAGACGTGTCCCCCTGCTTAAGCCAGTACATGTCCAGGCCCGTCTGAAGTTTGCTAGAGAGCATTTGGATGATCCAGAAGAGGATTGGGAGAATGTCATGAAACCAAAATAGAACTTTTGGTAAAAACTCAACTTGTCGTGTTTGGAGGAGAAAGAATGCTGAGTTGCATCCAAAGAACACCATACCTACTGTGAAGCATGGGGTGGAAACATCATGCTTTAGGGCTGTTTTTCTGCAAAGGGACCAGGACGACTGATCTGTGTAAAGGAAAGAATGAATGGGGCCATGTATCGTGAGATTTTGAGTGAAAACCTCCTTCCATCAGCAAGGGCATTGAAGATGAAACGTGGCTGAGTCTTTCAGCATGACAATGATCCCAAACACACCGCCCGGGCAACGAAGGAGTGACTTCGTAAGAAGCATTTCAAGGTCCTGGAGTGGCCTAGCCAGTCTCCAGATCTCAACCCCATAGAAAATCTTTGGAGGGAGTTGAAAGTCCGTGTTGCCCAGCGACAGCCCCAAAACATCACTGCTCTAGAGGAGATCTGCATGGAGGAATGGGCCAAAATACCAGCAACAGTGTGTGAAAACCTTGTGAAGACTTACAGAAAACGTTTGACCTCTGTCAAGGTCAACAAAGTATTGAGATGAAATTTTGTTATTGACCAAATACTTATTTTCCACCATAATTTGCAAATAAATTCTTTAAAAATCCTACAATGTGATTTTCTTTTCTTATTTTGTCTCTCATAGTTGAGGTAAATCTATGATGAAAATTACAGGCCTCTCTCATCTTTTTAAGTGGGAGAACTTGCACAATTGGTGGCTGACTAAATACTTTTTTGCCCCACTGTATGTGTCCTAGACTTCGCTGACGGTCAGGGCTGTCTCTAGGTGCTGATCCACCATTTATGGCAAAATTTGGTTAATTCAGTATAATTACTTATGGTTGCCTTCCTCTGAGGTCCTACGAGGGGTTGTCATCTTTTCTCAGGTGTTCGGTCATCTCAGATAATTTAAGGGTTGGATCCAGACTGAATCTTGTGTAATTATGGGATGTTAATCCCGTGGCAGAAACAAATAAAGACAATTAGCGTAGCAGTTGTTCCATCCAGGAACAACCCTGGATTAAATTATCAGATCAACCCAAGCTAAAGCATAATAATGTGCGTTTGATCAGATATACCTGCAGTACAAAATTGTGAGCTGCATTATATGAATGCTTGGCTAAAGAGATGTGTCTTTAATCTAGATTTAAATAGAGAGAGTGTGTCTGAACCCTGAACGTTATCAGGAAGGCTATTTCAGAGTTTGGGAGCCAAATATGAAAAAGTTCAACCTCCTTTAGTGGACTTTGCTATCCGAGGTACTACCAAGAGTCCAGAGTTTAGTGATCTTAGGGAGCGGGTTGGATTGTAGCGTGATAGAAGATTAGTTAAGTACGCAGGAGCTAAATCATTTAGAGCCTTATAGGCAAGTAATAATATTTTGTAACTTAATAGGTAGCCAGTGCAGAGACTGTAAAATTGGAGTAATATGATCATATTTTCTTGATCTAATAAGGACTCTAGCCACAGCATTTTGTACTATCTGTAGCTTGTTTATTGAAGATGCAGGACAACCACCTAGCAGTGCATTACAATAGACCAGTCTAGAGGTCATGAATGCATGAACTAACATTTCTGCATCAGAAACACTTCACATGTTCCGTAGCTTGGCAATGTTTCTAAGATGGAAGAATGCTGTTTTTGTAACATTGGAAATATGATTTTTATGATTTATGAACTACAGTTTTTAGGTCCAATAAGTAGTATCTCTGTCTTATCTGAATTTAATAGGAGGAAATTACTGGTCATCCAATCTTTTATATTTTTAACACACTCTGTTAGCTTAGATAGTTTAGAAGTTTCATCTGGTCTTGTTGAGATATAAAGTTGAGTGTCATCAGCACAACAATGGAAACTAATCCCGCATTTTCTAATAATATTACCAAGGGGCAACATGTATAATGAAAATAGCAGAGGACCTAGGACAGATCCTTGTGGTACTCCATAATTTACAGGTGATAATTGAGATGCCTCCCCATTTAAATAAACAAAGTGGTAGAGATCGGACAGGTAGGATCTAAACCATCTTAAAGCCTGCCCTTGAATACCTGTATAGTTTTGTAATCGATCTATCAGTATGTCATGATCTATAGTGTCGAACGCAGCACTAAGATCAAGTAAAACTAGTAACGAGATGCAGTCTTTGTCTGACGCAAGAAGTCATTTGTAATTTTAACAAGTGCAGTTTCTGTGCTGTGGTGGGGCCTAAAACCTGACTGAAATTCTTCATAGATATCATTTTTTAGCAAGAAGGAGCACAATTGAGCAGACACAACTTTTTCAAAAATTTTGACATAAACGGAAGATTTGAAATGGGTCTGTAATTTGCCAGTTCACAAGGATCTAGTTTTGGTTTCTTAAAAAGAGGCTTAATAACCGCCAGCTTGAATGGTTTTGGGATGTGACCTAAAGATAACGAGGAGTTAATAATATTGAGAAGCGGTTCTTCTGCTACAGGTAACAACTCTTTCAATAGTTTAGTGGGTACAGGATCTAATAAACATGCTGTTGGTTTAGATGCAGTGATGTGTTTATTTAGCTCATCCTGTCCTATAGTTGTAAAGCAATTAAGTTTTTCTTTGGGTGCGATGAATGAAGCTGAAGTACTAGACGCTGTAGAATCTACATTTGTTATTGTATTTCTGATGTTATCTATTTTATCAGTGAAGTAATTCATAAAGTCATTGCTATTAAACTGTGAGGGAATATTTAGATCGGGTGACATCTGTTTATTTGTTAATCTAGCCACTGTGCTAAATAAAAACCTTGGATTGTTTTGGTTATCATCTATGAGTTTGCGGATATGCTCGGTTCTTGCAGTTTTTAGAGCCTGTCTATAGCTGGACATACTGTTTTTCCACGCAATTATAAAGATTTCCAAGTTAGTTTTTCTCCATTTGCGCTCAAGATTACGAGTTTCTTTCTTGAGAGAATGGGTTTAACTGCTGTACCATGGCGCAGCACGTTTTTTCTCTAACCTTTTTTAATTTGATGGAGGCAACAGTTTCTAACATATTAGAGAAGATAGTTCCCACGTTGCTAGTAATTGTGTCTAGATCATCTGTAGTTATGGGTACACAGAGCAGTTGAGATAAATCAGGCAGGTTATTGGTGAATCTGTCTATAGTGGCTGGAACAATAGTTCTGCCTGGACGATAACGCGGAGCCTTTTAGTTATTTTCAGTAATATGCAGCATGCACGATACAAGGAAATGGTCAGTAACATCATCACTTTGAGGTAGAGACAGGTCAGTGTGGGTTGGTGGTCAGCTGCAGAATTGAGGGACGTGATGGATGTCTTTGTTGCCACAGTTTGGAAGTGCCTTTTTCTCTTCTAAAGAAGGGGGTGTTCCAGAACTTTTGTCCAGAATGTCCAAGTCATTGCTGTTTGGTGATGAATTTTTAATTGGATTATTATCATTTGATTATTATCATTTGATTATTATCATTGGATTTTAATGGATTATTATTAGTATTGCTGCTTTACATACACACCACATTTAACAAACTTACAAACATCAGTGTGTACTATTTAACAAAATTATTTTAGCTAGTAATTCATTTAAATGTCTGAAACTAAATTTGATATGGTTGAAAACCAAATCATTGTGAAATAAGGCTAAAAAACACAGAGCGCATTTATTTTTGGATCAGCGCCAAACAAACACGAAAGAACTTTGAATTTGTTAATGTTGTAAATACACAGTGATCATCAGCATCAAATTATTAAAATTAAGGATGTTAATTTCGGTTATTTTTCCTAACCTACAGCTGATGCTCGTTAGTCGATTATTAACCGTTAACCAACTAGATTATTTTAAATTAGAATTGACTTAAATTAGAAAGGATAAGTGTCTGTGACCCGTTAAAAATATGCTACTATAACATTTGTTTTCTGGGGATTAATTTTACATTCGCAAAAACCAGCAAACCACAGAACAGGAGGGTTTACATGGACATCATATCACAGTTTAAATATGTAATCAAATCTGTGCCGTTAAGCGTTATCACCGTACCCATGATGTTAGCAAAACATTTTGTTTTACGTGGATATTGGAACGCCAGTGAAGTAGCTACATAAATAATAGTTTGACATCCAAATACATTTTGTCAAATGAGAAACTCGACTTTGGTTTCAGTTTCATTTTCATTTTAGTCTAAATTCGTTTTGGCTTGTCATTTATAGCTAGCTTCTTATATTTTTATTTATTGTTCTTTTCTAAATACTGTTAAATTGATAGGATTTGTTGTGGAGTGAGGGGAACTAAAATGGCCTAGCTGTTTACAGTGTTGATGATAATGTTTGTGATTGTGGTGAAATGCAGTTATTGCGGGGGTTTTGCCACTGTCTGGTTGATCACACCCCTAAGTAATTGTGTTATTGCATAATAGTTAGGGGAATGTACAGTCTTATCTCATGTTTATGCGTAGGTATAAATACATAACATTTACTAGCACAAAACGTACATTTTTGTATGCTTTTTTATGCTAAAACGTACAATTTAGACTTATATCAATGTTTAAAATGTACACATCAATATGTATTTTTAGTTAAAAAACGTAAAAATATTAACGTATCTATTATATCATTAAGATATTCGTATCAATGCATTTTTATAATTTTATGAATACGCTATTTAGATTTTTAGGCCCCTTACCCCAAACCTACCAATTTTACAGCGAATTAGCATTTTAATAATTTTGTTAATAAGCAATTTAGATGTTATACCCCTTAATCTACCCCCAAACCTAAACCTACCAATTGTATAGCGAATATAAAAGGATATAAAACGCAATTTACCGAAATATGCAGTAAAATAACCGTTTTAGTAACAATTTAGCATTAAAAATGTTTTTATATTCGCTAATCCCACTCCTACATCTAAAACTAAACATAGCTATTTCTGTACAGTATCAGAAAAAAAACATGACAGACAGCTAAATGCAATTACAATCATTTATTGCTAAATTATCCAAATTATTTTCCTAATCCTCTGGCTCAGTGAACTGGTGAAGGCCGCACGTGCTTGGCTGCTTGCATCATTCAAACGTAACTGCCAGAAACACGGCATGTCGCAATCTGTGACGAATGCAGGCGAGAGCCAATGAGCGTTCGATTATCCTGCCGTGAAACATGTCGTTTGAAGCGGCAACATTTGAATCCGTGAGCGAACGCGTCAGTTAATGGGGCTTTGCAGTTTATGGTCACTGCAGATAACTTGCTGTTCGGGACGGAGATGAAGATCGTCGAATGAAGGCTTGGATTTGGGTTTGTTCCTCGCAGTTGTATGGATTACAGCACACAAATAAAATTGTTTCATGTAATCATGCTGTGGTTTTGGTGTTTTTTTATAGTTCTATTGTCAGTCACAGCATGTGGAGAAAACGCTTTTTGTGGCTATGGCAAACATGATAAGTAAAGGTTAACCGATTTCAAATATTTATTTTAAGGTATAAAGTGAAGTCTTTTTAACATTATGTAGGCCTTTTATTGGAAATGAACTGGCAGCAGAAATCACACAACAAAACAAAATGTTATAATTTTATATGAAGTAAACCAGTAACAATTAATTGCAAATGATGCAATTATTGCAAGGCAATTGATATGAAAACTAAAAACAACAAATAATAAAATTAATCCCGCGATTTCAATATTCATAAGAATTCATTTTTAGAGATTGATATCTCAGTATTGTACATTTTAGTGCCTGTAAAAACGTAATTAAATGTACGTTTTATAGAACCACATTTTACGTAAAATACATACGAATTATGAGTTCACGGTTAATATGAAGGAATATTTATTTTTGATTTTTCATAGGTTTAACCTATATTTTAAATTACGCATTGTATTTTGTGTTTCAGATTACAGTAGATAATGTCTTGGAAAGTTACTAGTACCGTCTCCATTTTACTAAATCCTTTTCTTGCAGTGTAACCTCCAAACTGATTAACAATAACATGAACAAGATGTATCAAAATGAACAATTATGGTTTTTAAATTGAATAATTGCAAATAGCAGCTAACTTAATGTATGTGATGTGTGTACAGCTAGGCATCTTATGTTTCCTCTTCTTGAGTAAAGTAGATGGAAAATGCGTGACTTTATCTTTTGAGTAACTTGCTGAAAGTTGCCAAATAAATAAAAATAGCTAAATTTGTTGCTAGGTGCTTTTGGAAGAAAAAAAAAAAGTTGCTAGGGTAGTGTGAAAAGTTGCAAAATTTAACAACAAAATTGCCAAGTTGGCAACACTGCTTATGCTGTTCTTAGACAGGATACATATTTTTACACGGATTAAAAATATTTACTTGCCAAATTTGTATATTTTAGAACATTTTCAAACTTTGTGGAGAAGCTCACCAAGCTCACTGACAACCGTCTTCTCTTCTGACTGCAACGGCCTTCATAAGATCTCTGATAAGTGATGTTATAAAAGCAATTCTTTTTTTTTTTTTTTTTTTAAGTTGAGAGGACAAATGCTCTAGTTCGGTCAACTTACAACTAGTTGAGACATTAAACATTTAATTTAACTGAAAAAAAAATCTGAAACTAAAAGTGGTCAACAAATCACTGAAACCACTAAACTGCCATTTTTTTTTTTACTGCGTAATCGGAAGACGTCAAATGAAACCATCGTTGTTAATACATTATTAAATAGAGAAACTTAGGTCTACAGACATGGCTCAAGTAATGCTTTTATTAAATGTCACAGTAAAAACATGTGAAATTCAATTGCCATTCAATGCGATTGTTTGACATTTCTTTGAGGTTGACTGTTTGCAGTAGTCGTTTCTTTAAGTGATGGATTTGAGCTTTTCCACGGTCACCTGTGGTATCAGTTGGTTTATTGTGGGATAGTTGACATTGGTGAGAACGGTTGATTAACCTGGATTGGTAAACATGAATCCAATGCAGTCAATATCTAAACCACATCTTCCTTCAACTCCCAAACAAAATCCAGAGCCGATATTAATGGGATATTCTGTTTTTAAGCCCCAGCTCGTCATCTTTGCAAAAAATTGTACACCCTGGTTGGTCGTGAATTTGATGGCTCCAAGACGTGTTCCTTCTCCGTTCCCCCAGAGGGACAGTGAGGTGAAACACTCACCAGGCTTGAAAGTGTACTCTTGATACGGTCCGGCTGGATCGCCAAAGGTCTGACTTCTGCCATCTGAAAGCCAAACCTTGACAGCCTTCACCTGCCATTCTCCCACCCACACCCCGATCTTCTGTAAACTGGCACCGTTGTTCTCCCCAGTAAATGAAAATGGGCCGCCTCCTCCTCCACCAATCATCTGTACAGATGTTGGGTAGGGCATCTTCGAAGTAAATAGATCTGAAGGTTGTATCACAGAGCAATATTAACATTGGCAATAAAAAACACAGAATATTACACAACCCTTGAACACTAATTTTTTATCGTTTTAAAGTCAATTACAATTTATTTTCTTTCTAAAGTATCACAATTGAAACTATATAAGTGCTTCCCAACTCTTTTTCTGGAGGCTTCCCCGCAGTAAATATTTATTTATTCCGTATTGAGCCCTTCCATTGCAGGCCTCAGAGTCTCTATTAAACTCAATCAGCGGTATTTGACAGACAATATTCACAGTTGGCATGCATCTAGGAACATGGTTGGGAAACATGGCTGTCTTGTTAAAAAGTATAAGAAGCTGTAAACTATGAATTACATCTTAAGTGCTCGTCACTGGAAACATACTTACACGTGGATGTAGTCTGATTAACTTTTTCTCAAGATCAGCTCCTCTGGTGATAATCAGAAAAGTGAGATGTGTTTGATCGCACTGCTGCTTAAATAGAGCTCCAAAACGGGGCAGAAGGTACCGTTTCAAAGGATTTAATTTGCTTAGGCAACACCCATTTAATTAGCATCTTTTGCGTTAGGCAACGTGACAAGCAGTGCTGCACGATATATATTGAATGTGATTGACATGCGCATCTCTTCAGTAAAGCCGGTTTTGTGATTAGTGTTAAATCTCCATCACCTGCTTTCCTACCCAGTAGATAGAGCAGCAGTTAATACACAGAGCCGTAGTTCACTGACAAACTACTCAACTCGCGCTCATAATCACAGATGAATCGCCTTCGATAATGAACGTGATATTGCGTAGCTTGTCAGTGAACTACGGCTCTGTGTATTAAATGCTGCTCCATCTGAAAGCAGGTGATGGAGATTTACTGCTAATCACAGAACCGGCTTTACTGACGAGATGCACATGACTATCGCGAGGAATGTATCGTGCAGCACTAAGGGAACAAGTTTTGTGTTTCCCATCAAATACGGTGGAAAAATATCTGTTTATTGTCCCTGATCTTGAGTTTCTTTGCTCTCAGTGCTCACAGAGACAATCTGTCAAACATATGCATTTTCAAGCTAGTTGTATAATTAACCGGTGATTTATTCAGACTAGTTAGAGCTGCAGATCACCTTGAAGCAGTAACAAACAATTTCCCAAGTCAGTTATGTAGTATTTCAACAGCAGCATACATATTATTGTCCTTTTTTGTTCATTATAAATATGTAAGAATAACTTGAGCATGACATTAACATGAACAAAGCCGAATCTCTCTTGTTATAAAAAATAAGTACAAAAGTGCAGATCTGTATGCAAATGTAAGATGGAAATGGACTATTTTGTAGATTTAAAGTGGAACATTGTTATAAGGTTTATATATTTCACCCTTTGAGATTCTTGTGATGCCACGATATATTGCAACAATTATATGCTCATTATTAGTTTTCATAATTAGTCCTATTTTTTCTTGATGATCTGTCTTGCTTGGTAAGTAAAATGCCAGTAAAAAAAATAAACATCTGTGTATTAACTGCTGCTCCATCTACTGGGTAAAGCAGGTGATGGAGATTTAACACTAATCATAGAACCGGCTTTACTGAAGAGATGCGCATGACAATCACATGCTATATATATCGTGCAGCTCTTCTTGCCTGTTGTGAAATGCAAAAGATGCTAATTAAATGGGTGGTAACTAAGTAAATTAAATCCTGGTACCTTCTGCCCCCTTTGGAGCTCTATTTAAGCAGCAGTGCGATCAAACACATCTCACTTTTCTGACTATCACCAGAGGAGCTGATCTTGAGAAAAAGTTAATCAGACTACATCCACGTGTAAGTATGTTTCCAGTGATGAGCACTTAAGATGTAATTCATAGTTTACAGCTTCTTCTACTTTTTAACAAGACAGCCATGTTTCCCAACCATGTTCCTAGATGCATGCCAACAGTGAATATTGTCTGTTAAAACCGCTTGATTGAGTTTAATAGAGTTGAAGATTATTAGAGACCTGAGATCTAAAATGAAAGGGTTCGATATGGAAGAAAGAAAAAACTCTTTACTGGATAAGCCTCCAGAAAAAGGGTTGGGAAACGCTTCTATAGATTTATATAGTTTCAATGGTGATACTTTAGAGAGAAAATAAATATAAATTCAAAGTGACCTTAAAATGCTTATTAATTGTACCAATTATAATGCAAGTGACATTTAATATAATATACTATATTGTTTATTTTTTTTATTGCCAATGTTAATATTGCTCTGATATAACTTTCAGATCCATTTACTTCGAAGATGCCCTACCCAACAACTGTACGGATAATTGGGGGTGGAGGAGGCTATCGGTTTTCATTTACTGGGGAGAACAACGGTGCCAGTTTAGAGAAGATCGGGGTGTGGGTGGGAGAATGGCAGGTGAAGGCTGTCAAGGTTTGGCTTTCAGATGGCAGAAGTGAGACCTTTGGCAATCCATCCGGACCGCATCAAGAGCACGCTTTCAAGCCTGGTGAGTGTTTCACCTCACTGTCCCTCTGGGGGAACGGAGCAGGAACACGTCTTGGAGCCATCAAATTCAAGACCAACCTGGGTGGACAATTTTTGCAAAGATGACGAGCTGGGGCTTAAAACCGAATATCCCATTGATGTCGGCTCGGGTTTTGTTTGGGAGTTGAAGGAAGATCTGGTTCAGATATTGACTGCATGGGATTCATGTTTCTCAATGCAGTTCAATCAACAGTTCTCACCAATGTCAACTATCCCACAATAAACCAACTGATACCACAGGTGACCGTGGAAGAGATCAAATCCATCACTTTCAAAAATGACTCCTCTGTCGAGCAACCGCAAACAATCGAATCCTCAAAGAAAGTGACCAAAAAATCTTCATGGTCGATGAGTAACAGCTTCACGGCAACATTTAAAATGGAAGTGAAGGCAGGGATTCCAGAGGTTATAGAAGTTTCTACAGGATTCACTTTCAGTGTAGGAACAGTAAGCACTCATAGTCTGGAGGAAACGGATGAGAGAACCGAAACTCTGTCTAACACTATAAAAGTACCGCCTAAAAAGAAGGTGCATGTTTGCATCACCATCGGCAGAGCCACGTTTGACATGCCTTACACTGGCACAGTGAAGATCACTTGCAAGAATGTGCTTCAGTATGAAACCAAGGGCCAATACAAAGGTGTCACTTACACTGAGATCAAAACGAATATTCAAGAATCTGATCTGTGTTGATTTATCTTTGCTGGTAAAATCAGATAATGTAACCGTTGTTTTACATTTAACTGTTTTGTCTGCGCTTTTCTTCCTCTGGTCCAAATGGTTTGCTGTACTTCACATAAGAATTTCAAACGCATTTACTGTGACATTTAATAAAAGCATTGCATGAGCCCTGTGTGTCCGTGTATAACTTTCTCTATTTAATATTGTTGGTTTGTGTACAACAATGGTTTCATTGAAAGTATTATGATTACACTGTAAACATATTTAGTTTTCAAGTGTTTTTTTTTTTTTTGACTCATTCAGTTTCTGAATTTGTACATTCAACTTAAAATTAAGCTTTCACGGTCTCAACTAGATGTAAGTTAACTTTGCATATGTAAGACACATTTTAGGATGTTTGCTAATCTACAATACGTCTCCTGTCAGATGTCAAACAGACATTTATTAGAATGCATATAAAACTGCTTTGGAGACCCTTATCAAATTACAAGACCGATGTTTTCCAGATCTTTAGCAGACGTCTTACAGATTTACATGTGCTGTCTGGGTAGTTGAGATGCAGAAAAAAACTTTTAAATTAGGTAGGCTAATACTTAAAGCTTGGAAGTGCTGGGAAAAGTTGTGTGAAGCATTTAAAAACAGAAAACAGACCCTTTCTGCCACAAGTTGTTCCTGTAGTTATGTTAAATCCATGGTGAATGGTGGAGATTTGTGTTTACTGAACAATGTTTTTCCTGGTTTCCACGTCAAGTCACCTTTATTTATACAGCGCTTTTAACAATACAAATTGTAACAAAGCATCTGCAAAATAGGAAAATAGTGTCAATAATGTACAGGATTTAATACTCAATTTTCAGCTGAAGGCATTTTATTATTGAATTTAGTGATGGCATTGTCCAGCTCAGTTCAGTTTAAATAATATCTGTGCAATCAAGTCGATGATTTTGCTGGAAATGAAGATTCCCAACTAAGCAAGCCAGAGGCGACAGCAAGGAACCAAAACTCCATCGGTGACAGAACGGAGAAAAAACCTTGGGAGAAACCAGGCTCAGTCGGGGGGGCAGTTCCCCTCCGGCCAGACAAACCAGTAGTTTGTTCCAACTGCAGCAAAGTTTGATTGTAAGGGCTCCACTGGTTCCAGGGGTCTTTCCCCGATGGATGTCTAGGTGACGAGTTCCTCACTGGAGATCTGTCTCTGGGGCTCATCTACAGTGGGGCAAAAAAGTATTTAGTCAGCCACCAATTGTGCAAGTTCTCCCACTTAAAAAGATGAGAGAGGCCTGTAATTTGCATCATAGGTTTACCTCAACTATGAGAGACAAAATAAGAAAAAAGAATCCAGAAAATCACATTGTAGGATTTTTAAAGAATTTATTTGCAAATTATGGTGGAAAATAAGTATTTGGTCACCTACAAACAAGCAAGATTGCTGGCTCTCACAGACCTGTAACTTCTTCTTTAAGAGGCTCCTCTGTCCTCCACTCGTTACCTGTATTAATGGCATCTGTTTGAACTCGTTATCAGTATAAAAGACACCTGTCCACAACCTCAAACAGTCACACTCCAAACTTCACTATGGCCAAGACCAAAGAGCTGTCAAAGGACACCAGAAACAAAATTGTAGACCTGCACCAGGCTGGGAAGACTGAATCTGCAATAGGTAAGCAGCTTGGTGTGAAGAAATCAACTGTGGGAGCAATTATTAGAAAATGGAAGACATACAAGACCACTGATAATCTCCCTCGATCTGGGGCTCCACGCAAGATCTCACCCCGTGGGGTCAAAATGATCACAAGAACTGTGAGCAAAAATCCCAGAACCACACGGGGGGACCTAGTGAATGACCTGCAGAGAGCTGGGACCAAAGTAACAAAGGCTACCATCAGTAACACACTGCGCCGCCAGGGACTCAAATCCTGCAGTGCCAGACGTGTCCCCCTGCTTAAGCCAGTACATGTCCAGGCCCGTCTGAAGTTTGCTAGAGAGCATTTGGATGATCCAGAAGAGGATTGGGAGAATGTCATGAAACCAAAATAGAACTTTTTGGTAAAAACTCAACTTGTCGTGTTTGGAGGAGAAAGAATGCTGAGTTGCATCCAAAGAACGCCATACCTACTGTGAAGCATGGGGGTGGAAACATCATGCTTTGGGGCTGTTTTTCTGCAAAGGGACCAGGACGACTGATCTGTGTAAAGGAAAGAATGAATGGGGCCATGTATCGTGAGATTTTGAGTGAAAACCTCCTTCCATCAGCAAGGGCATTGAAGATGAAACGTGGCTGGGTCTTTCAGCATGACAATGATCCCAAACACACCGCCTGGGCAACGAAGGATTGGCTTCGTAAGAAGCATTTCAAGGTCCTGGAGTGGCCTAGCCAGTCTCCAGATCTCAACCCCATAGAAAATCTTTGGAGGGAGTTGAAAGTCCGTGTTGCCCAGCGACAGCCCCAAAACATCACTGCTCTAGAGGAGATCTGCATGGAGGAATGGGCCAAAATACCAGCAACAGTGTGTGAAAACCTTGTGAAGACTTACAGAAAACGTTTGACCTCTGTCAAGGTCAACAAAGTATTGAGATGAAATTTTGTTATTGACCAAATACTTATTTTCCACCATAATTTGCAAATAAATTCTTTAAAAATCCTACAATGTGATTTTCTTTTCTTATTTTGTCTCTCATAGTTGAGGTATACCTATGATGAAAATTGCAGGCCTCTCTCATCTTTTTAAGTGGGAGAACTTGCACAATTGGTGGCTGACTAAATACTTTTTTGCCCCACTGTATGTGTCCTAGACTTCGCTGACGGTCAGGGCTGTCTCTAGGTGCTGATCCACCATTTATGGCAAAATTTGGTTAATTCAGTATAATTACTTATGGTTGCCTTCCTCTGAGGTCCTACGAGGGGTTGTCATCATCTTTTCTCAGGTGTTCGGTCATCTCAGATAATTTAAGGGTTGGATCCAGACTGAATCTTGTGTAATTATGGGATGTTAATCCCGTGGCAGAAACAAATAAAGACAATTAGCGTAGCAGTTGTTCCATCCAGGAACAACCCTGGATTAAATTATCAGATCAACCCAAGCTAAAGCATAATAATGTGCGTTTGATCATATATACCTGCAGTACAAAATTGTGAGCTGCATTATATGAATGCTTGGCTAAAGAGATGTGTCTTTAATCTAGATTTAAATAGAGAGAGTGTGTCTGAACCCTGAACGTTATCAGGAAGGCTATTACAGAGTTTGGGAGCCAAATATAAAAAAGTTCAACCTCCTTTAGTGGACTTTGCTATCCGAGGTACTACCAAGAGTCCAGAGTTTAGTGATCTTAGGGAGCGGGTTGGATTGTAGCGTGATAGAAGATTAGTTAAGTACGCAGGAGCTAAATCATTTAGAGCCTTATAGGCAAGTAATAATATTTTGTAACTTAATAGGTAGCCAGTGCAGAGACTGTAAAATTGGAGTAATATGATCATATTTTCTTGACCTGATAAGGACTCTAGCCACAGCATTTTGTACTATCTGTAGCTTGTTTATTGAAGATGCAGTGCATTACAATAGACCAGTCTAGAGGTCATGAATGCATGAGCTAACATTTCTGCATCAGAAACACTTCACATGTTCCGTAGCTTGGCAATGTTTCTAAGATGGAAGAATGCTGTTTTTGTAACATTGGAAATATGATTTTTATGATTTATGAACTACAGTTTTTAGGTCCAATAAGTAGTATCTCTGTCTTATCTGAATTTAATAAGAGAAAATTACTGGTCATCCAATCTTTTATATTTTTAACACACTCTGTTAGCTTAGATAGTTTAGAAGTTTCATCTGGTCTTGTTGAGATATAGAGTTGAGTGTCATCAGCACAACAATGGAAACTAATCCCGCATTTTCTAATAATATTACCAAGGGGCAACATGTATAATGAAAATAGCAGAGGACCTAGGACAGATCCTTGTGGTACTCCATACTATACAGGTGATAATTGAGATGCCTCCCCATTTAAATAAACAAAGTGGTAGAGATCGGACAGGTAGGATCTAAACCATCTTAAAGCCTGCCCTTGAATACCTGTATAGTTTTGTAATCGATCTATCAGTATGTCATGATCTATAGTGTTAAACGCAGCACTAAGATCACGTAAAACTAGCAACGAGATGCAGCCTTTGTCTGACGCAAGAAGTCATTTGTAATTTTAACAAGTGCAGTTTCTGTGCTGTGGTGGGGCCTAAAACCTGACGGAAATTCTTCATAGATATCATTTTTTAGCAAGAAGGAGCACAATTGAGCAGACACAACTTTTTCAAAAATGTTTGACATAAACGGAAGATTTGAAATGGGTCTGTAATTTGCCAGTTCACAAGGATCTAGTTTTGGTTTCTTAAAAAGAGGCTTAATAACCGCCAGCTTGAATGGTTTTGGGATGTGACCTAAAGAAAAAGTTAATAATATTGAGAAGCGGTTCTTCTGCTACAGGTAACAACTCTTTCAATAGTTTAGTGGGTACAGGATCTAATAAACATGCTGTTGGTTTAGATGCAGTGATGTGTTTATTTAGCTCATCCTGTCCTATAGTTGTAAAGCAATTAAGTTTTTCTTTGGGTGCGATGAATGAAGCTGAAGTACTAGACGCTGTAGAATCTACATTTGTTATTGTATTTCTGATGTTATCTATTTTATCAGTGAAGTAATTCATAAAGTCATTGCTATTAAACTGTGAGGGAATATTTAGATCGGTGACATCTGTTTATTTGTTAATCTAGCCACTGTGCTAAATAAAAACCTTGGATTGTTTTGGTTATCATCTATGAGTTTGCGGATATGTTCGGTTCTTGCAGTTTTTAGAGCCTGTCTATAGCTGGACATACTGTTTTTCCACGCAATTATAAAGATTTCCAAGTTAGTTTTTCTCCATTTGCGCTCAAGATTACGAGTTTCTTTCTTGAGAGAATGGGTTTAACTGCTGTACCATGGCGCAGCACGTTTTCTCTAACCTTTTTAATTTGATGGAGGCAACAGTTTCTAACATATTAGAGAAGATAGTTCCCACGTTGCTAGTAATTGTGTCTAGATCATCTGTAGTTATGGGTACACAGAGCAGTTGAGATAAATCAGGCAGGTTATTGGTGAATCTGTCTATAGTGGCTGGAACAATAGTTCTGCCTGGACGATAACGCGGAGCCTTTTAGTTATTTTCAGTAATATGCAGCATGCACGATACAAGGAAATGGTCAGTAACATCATCACTTTGAGGTAGAGACAGGTCAGTGTGGGTTGGTGGTCAGCTGCAGAATTGAGGGACATGATGGATGTCTTTGTTGCCACAGTTTGGAAGTGCCTTTTTCTCTTCTAAAGAAGGGGGTGTCCCAGAACCTTTGTCCAGAATGTCCAAGTCATTGCTGTTTGGTGATGAGTTTTTAATTGGATTATTATCATTGGATTATTATCATTGGATTTTAATAGATTATTATTAGTATTGCTGCTTTACATACACACCACATTTAACAAACTTACAAACATCAGTGTGTACTATTTAACAAAATTATTTTAGCTAGTAATTCATTTAAATGTCTGAAACTAAATTTGATGTGGTTGAAACCAAATCATTGTGAAATAAGGCTTAAAAACACAGAGCGCATTTATTTTCGGATCAGCGCCAAACAAACACGAAGAACTTTGAATCTGTGAATGTTGTAAATACACAGTGATCATCAGCATCAAATGATTAAAATTAAGGATGTTAATTTCGGTTATTTTTCCTAACCTACAGCTGATGCTCGTTAGTCGATTATTAACCGTTAACCAACTAGATTATTTTAAATTAGAATTGACTTAAATTAGAAAGGATAAGTGTCTGTGACCCGTTAAAAATATGCTACTATAACATTTGTTTTCTGGGGATTAATTTTACATTCGCAAAAACCAGCAAACCACAGAACAGGAGGGTTTACATGGACATCATATCACAGTTTAAATATGTAATCACATCTGTGCCGTTAAGCGTTATCACCGTACCTGTGATGTTAGCAAAACATTTTGTTTTACGTGGATATTGGAATGCCAGTGAAGTAGCTACATAAATAATAGTTTGACATCCAAATACATTTTGTCAAATGAGAAACTCGACTTTGGTTTCAGTTTCATTTTCAATTTAGTCTAAATTCGTTTTGGCTTGTCATTTATAGCTAGCTTCTTATATTTTTATTTATTGTTCTTTTCTAAATACTGTTAAATTGATAGGATTGTTGTGGAGTGAGGGGAACTAAAATGGCCTGGCTGTTTACAGTGTTGATGATAATGTTTGTGATTGGGGTGAAATGCAGTTATTGCGGGGGTTTTGCCACTGTCTGGTTGATCACACCCCTAAGTAATTGTGTTATTGCATAATAGTTAGGGGAATGTACAGTCTTATCTCATGTTTATGCATAGGTATTAATACATAACATTTACTAGCACAAAACGTACATTTTGTATGCTTTTTATGCTAAAACGCTTACAATTTAGACTTATATCAATGTTTAAAATGTACACATCAATATGTATTTTTAGTTAAAAAACGTAAAAATATTAACGTATCTATTATATCATTAAGATATTCGTATCAATGCATTTTTATAATTTTATGAATATGCTATTTAGATTTTTAGGCCCCTTACCCCAAACCTAAATAGACCAATTTTACAGCGAATTAGCATTGGAATCATTTTGTTAATAAGCAATTTAGATTTTATACCCCTTAATCTACCCCCAAACCTAAACCTACCAATTGTATAGCGAATATAAAAGGATATAAAACGCAATTTACCGAAATATGCAGTAAAATAACCGTTTTAGTAACAATTTAGCATTAAAAATGTTTTTATATTCGCTAATCCCACTCCTACATCTAAAACTAAACATAGCTATTTCTGTACAGTATCAGAAAAAACATGACAGACAGATAAATGCAATTACAATCATTTATTGCAAAATTATCCAAATTATTTTCCTAATCCTCTCGCTCAGTGAACTGGTGAAGGCCGCACGTGCTTGGCTGCTTGCATCATTCAAACATAACTCGCCAGAAACACGGCATGTCGCAATCTGTGACGAATGCAGGCCAGAGCCAATGAGCGTTCGATTATCCTGCCGTGAAACATGTCGTTTGAAGCGGCAACATTTGAATTCGTAACGAGCGAACGCGTCAGTTAATGGGGCTTTGCAGTTTATGGTCACTGCAGATAACTTGCTGTTCGGGACGGAGATGAAGATCGTCGAATGAAGGCTTGGATTTGGGTTTGTTCCTCGCAGTTGTATGCAGCACACAAATAAAATTGATTCATGTAATCATGCTGTGGTTTTTGTGTTTTTTTATAGTTCTATTGTCAGTCACAGCATGTGGAGAAAACGCTTTTTGTGGCTATGGCAAACATGATAAGTAAAGGTTAACCGATTTCAAATATTTATTTTAAGGTATAAAGTGAAGTCTTTTTAACATTATGTAGGCCTTTTATTGGAAATGAACTGGCAGCAGAAATCACACAACAAAACAAAATGTTATAATTTTATATGAAGTAAACCAGTAACAATTAATTGCAAATGATGCAATTATTGCAAGGCAATTGATATGAAAACTAAAAACAACAAATAATAAAATTAATCCCGCGATTTCAATATTCATAAGAATTCATTTTTAGAGATTGATATCTCAGTATTGTACATTTTAGTGCCTGTAAAAACGTAATTAAATGTACGTTTTATAGAACCACATTTTACGTAAAATACATACGAATTATGAGTTCACGGTTAATATGAAGGAATATTTATTTTTGATTTTTCATAGGTTTAACCTATATTTTAAATTACGCATTGTATTTTGTGTTTCAGATTACAGTAGATAATGTCTTGGAAAGTTACTAGTACCGTCTCCATTTTACTAAATCCTTTTCTTGCAGTGTAACCTCCAAACTGATTAACAATAACATGAACAAGATGTATCATAAATGAACAATTATGGTTTTAAAATTGAACAATAGCAGCTAACTTAATGTATGTGATGTGTGTACAGCTAGGCATCTTATGTTTCCTCTTCTTGAGTAAAGTAGATGGAAAATGCGTGACTTTATCTTTTGAGTAACTTGCTGAAAGTTGCCAAATAAATAAAAATAGCTAAATTTGTTGCTAGGTGCTTTTGGAAGAAAAAAAAAAGTTGCTAGGGTAGTGTGAAAAGTTGCAAAATTTAACAACAAAATTGCCAAGTTGGCAACACTGTTTATGCCGTTCTTAGACAGGATACATATTTTTACACGGATTAAAAATATTTACTTGCCAAATTTGTATATTTTAGAACATTTTCAAACTTTGTGGAGAAGCTCACCAAGCTCACTGACAACCGTCTTCTCTTCTGACTGCAACGGCCTTCATAAGATCTGGTGATAAGTGAGGTTATAAAATCAATTCTTTTTTTTTGTTTGTTTTTTTTAAGTTGAGAGGACAAATGCTCTAGTTCGGTCAACTTACAACTAGTTGAGACATTAAACATTTAAATTTAACTGAAAAAAAAATCTGAAATTAAAAGTGGTCAACAAATCACTGAAACCACTAAACTGCCATTTTTTTACTGCGTAATCGTAAGACGTCAAATGAAACCATCGTTGTTAATACATTATTAAATAGAGAAACTTAGGTCTACAGACATGGCTCAAGTAATGCTTTTATTAAATGTCACAGTAAAAACATGTGAAATTCAATTGCCATTCAATGCGATTGTTTGACATTTCTTTGAGGTTGACTGTTTGCAGTAGTCGTTTCTTTAAGTGATGGATTTGAGCTTTTCCACGGTCACCTGTGGTATCAGTTGGTTTATTGTGGGATAGTTGACATTGGTGAGAACGGTTGATTAACCTGGATTGGTAAACATGAATCCAATGCAGTCAATATCTAAACCACATCTTCCTTCAACTCCCAAACAAAATCCAGAGCCGATATTAATGGGATATTCTGTTTTTAAGCCACAGCTCGTCATCTTTGCAAAAAATTGTACACCCTGGTTGGTCGTGAATTTGATGGCTCCAAGACGTGTTCCTTCTCCGTTCCCCCAGAGGGACAGTGAGGTGAAACACTCACCAGGCTTGAAAGTGTACTCTTGATACGGTCCGGCTGGATCGCCAAAGGTCTGACTTCTGCCATCTGAAAGCCAAACCTTGACAGCCTTCACCTGCCATTCTCCCACCCACACCCCGATCTTCTGTAAACTGGCACCGTTGTTCTCCCCAGTAAATGAAAATGGGCCGCCTCCTCCTCCACCAATCATCTGTACAGATGTTGGGTAGGGCATCTTCGAAGTAAATAGATCTGAAGGTTGTATCACAGAGCAATATTAACATTGGCAATAAAAACACAGAATATTACACAACCCTTGAACACTATTTTTTTTATCGTTTTAAAGTCAATTAAAATGTATTTTCTTTCTAAAGTATCACAATTGAAACCATATAAGTGCTTCCCAACTCTTTTTCTGGAGGCTTCCCCGCAGTAAATATTTATTTATTCCGTATTGAACCCTTTCATTTAACGTCTTAGAGTCTCTATTAAACTCATTTAGCACAGCAATATTTAACAGACAATATTCACTGTTGGCATGCATCTAGGAACATGGTTGGGAAACATGGCTGTCTTGTTAAAAAGTATAAGAAGCTGTAAACTATGAATTACATCTTAAGTGCTCGTCACTGGAAACATACTTACACGTGGATGTAGTCTGATTAACTTTTTCTCAAGATCAGCTCCTCTGGTGATAGTCAGAAAAGTGAGATGTGTTTGATCGCACTGCTGCTTAAATAGAGCTCCAAAGGGGGCAGAAGGTACCGTTACAAAGGATTTAATTTGCTTAGGCAACACCCATTTAATTAGCATCTTTTGCGTTAGGCAACTATGTGACAAGCAGTGCTGCACGATATATATTGAATGTGATTGACATGCGCATCTCTTCAGTAAAGCCGGTTTTGTGATTAGTGTTAAATCTCCATCACCTGCTTTCCTACCCAGTAGATAGAGCAGCAGTTAATACACAGAGCCGTAGTTCACTGACAAACTACTCAACTCGCGCTCATAATCACAGATGAATCGCCTTCGATAATGAACGTGATATTGCGTAGCTTGTCAGTGAACTACGGCTCTGTGTATTAAATGCTGCTCCATCTGAAAGCAGGTGATGGAGATTTACTGCTAATCACAGAACCGGCTTTACTGACGAGATGCACATGACTATCGCGAGGAATGTATCGTGCAGCACTAAGGGAACAAGTTTTGCGTTTCCCATCAAATACGGTGGAAAAATATCTGTTTATTGTCCCTGAGCTTGAGTATCTTGGCTCTCAGTGCTCAGTGCAGAGACAATCTGTCAAACATATGCATTTTCAAGCTAGTTGTATAATTAACCGGTGATTTATTCAGACTAGTTAGAGCTGCAGATCACCTTGAAGCAGTAACAAACAATTTCCCAAGTCAGTTATGTAGTATTTCAACAGCAGCATACATATTATTGTCCTTTTTTGTTCATTATAAATATGTAAGAATAACTTGAGCATGACATTAACATGAACAAAGCCGAATCTCTCTTGTTATAAAAAATAAGTACAAAAGTGCAGATCTGTATGCAAATGTAAGATGGAAATGGAAACTTTTTTGTAGATTTGAAGTGGAACATTGTTATAAGGTTTATATATTTCACCCTTTGAGATTCTTGTGATGCCACGATATATTGCAACAATTATATGCTCATTATTAGTTTTCATAATTAGTCCTATTTTTTCTTGATGATCTGTCTTGCTTGGTAAGTAAAATACCAGTAAAAAAAATAAACATCTGCGTATTAACTGCTGCTCCATCTACTGGGTAAAGCAGGTGATGGAGATTTAACACTAATCATAGAACCGGCTTTACTGAAGAGATGCGCATGACAATCACATGCTATATATATCGTGCAGCTCTTCTTGCCTGTTGTGAAATGCAAAAGATGCTAATTAAATGGGTGGTGCTTAAGTAAATTAAATCCTGGTACCTTCTGCCCCCTTTGGAGCTCTATTTAAGCAGCAGTGCGATCAAACACATCTCACTTTTCTGACTTTCACCAGAGGAGCTGATCTTGAGAAAAAGTTAATCAGACTACATCCACGTGTAAGTATGTGTCCAGTGATGAGCACTTAAGATGTAATTCATAGATTACAGCTTCTTCTACTTTTGAACAAGACAGCCATGTTTCCCAACCATGTTCCTAGATGCATGCCAACAGTGAATATTGTCTGTTAAAAACCGTTGATTGAGTTTAATAGAGTTGGAGATTATTAGAGACCTTGAGATCTAAAATGAAAGGGTTCGATATGGAAGAGAAAAAAAACTATTTACTGCGGGTAAGCCTCCAGAAAAAGGGTTGGGAAACGCTTCTATAGATTTATATAGTTTCAATGGTGATACTTTAGAGTGAAAATACTAATAAATTAAAAGTGACCTTAAAATGCTTATTAATTTGACCAATTATTATGCAAGGGACATTTAATATAATATACTATATTGTTTTTTTTTATTGCCAATGTTAATATAGCTCTGATATAACTTTTCAGATCTATTTACTTCGAAGATGCCCTACCCAACAACTGTACGGATAATTGGGGGTGGAGGAGGCTATCGGTTTTCATTTACTGGGGAGAACAACGGTGCCAGTTTAGAGAAGATCGGGGTGTGGGTGGGAGAATGGCAGGTGAAGGCTGTCAAGGTTTGGCTTTCAGATGGCAGAAGTCAGACCTTTGGCAATCCATCCGGACCGCATCAAGAGCACGCTTTCAAGCCTGGTGAGTGTTTCACCTCACTGTCCCTCTGGGGGAACGGAGCAGGAACACGTCTTGGAGCCATCAAATTCAAGACCAACCAGGGTGGACAATTTTTTGCAAAGATGACGAGCTGGGGCTTAAAAACCGAATATCCCATTGATGTCGGCTCCGGGTTTTGTTTGGGAGTTGAAGGAAGATCTGGTTCAGATATTGACTGCATGGGATTCATGTTTCTCAATGCAGTTCAGTCAACAGTTCTCACCAATGTCAACTATCCCACAATAAACCAACTGATACCACAGGTGACCGTGGAAGAGATCAAATCCATCACTTTCAAAAACGACTCCTCTGTCGAGCAACCGCAAAAAATCGAATCCTCAAAGAAAGTGACCAAAAAATCTTCATGGTCGATGAGTAACAGCTTCACGGCAACATTTAAAATGGAAGTGAAGGCAGGGATTCCAAAGGTTATAGAAGTTTCTACAGGATTCACTTTCAGTGTAGGAACAGTAAGCACTCATAATCTGGAGGAAACGGATGAGAGAACCGAAACTCTGTCTAACACCATACATGTGCCACCTAAAAAGAAGGTGCATGTTTGCATCACCATCGGCAGAGCCACGTTTGACATGCCTTACACTGGCACAGTGAAGATCACTTGCAAGAACGGCAGTGTGCTTCAGTATGAAACCAAGGGCCAATACAAAGGTGTCACTTACACTGAGATCAAAACGAATATTCAAGAATCTGATCTGTGATCTGTTGAGATTGTCTTTGCTGGTCAAATCAAATAACGTAACCGTTGTTTTTGAGCTTTTTCTTCCTCTGATCCAAATGGTTTGATGTACTTCACATAAGAATGTAAAACCTGTTTACTGTGACCTTTAATAAAAGCATTACATGAGCCCTGTGTGTCTGTTATCTCTATTTAAAATTGTGTTTTTTTTGTATATATGTACAACAATGGTTTCATTGGCAGTATTATGACTACACTGTAAAAAAAATAGCAGTTTAGTTTTCAATGATTCTTTCTGTTGAGACTTTCAGTTTCTGAATTTGTTCATTCAACTTAAAATTAAGTGTTTCAATGTCTCAACTAGATGCAAGTTAACTGAACTAGTGTCTTTGTCCTTAACTTCAAATGTGTTTAATCAATTCAATAACATCACGTTCTCTACGGAACTTATCGCGAGATCTCGTGAAGGTGAGCTTCTCCACAAAGTTTGGATATTTCTCAACTACACCAATTTGGCAAGTAAATATTTGTATTTTTTTGGCTTAATGTGTAAAAAAATATATTTGTAAAATATAATGTGTGTGTATATATATATATATATATAAAATCTTGTCTAAGAAGAGTAGGCTAAGTATGGTTTAAGGAGTCGTATCTAAATCTATGCCAGTGTTAGTTTCGCGGCACTCTGAAGCCTCAAAATATATACAGTTACGAAATATTTCCTTAATACTGAGCTGAAATTATTGAGAACGATAAAAATACAGTTGGGTAACGTGTTATTTGAGCCCAGTGCTGCGTTAGAGACGTTCAAACAGAGCAATGATAACTGTATGGATTTAGAGCGGCGGGAATTTAAGAACTTTAAACCTGACAGCATTTTATAATCAGTAAAGACATCCATCTGATAAAATGATTGCTACTCGAACTGTCTCTTTTCTGCAGGTTGTAAGGGAGCACGTTCATTTGATATTTCTGGCATAAGCTTGGTTCAGATGAAGTTCTGAAGGAAACTCTTCTCAGTTTTCAGAAGAAATCGTTCAAGCGCTTCACCAGAACCCATTGTAATTGTTGATATTGCATTAAGCATACGTTCAAAACTATACATTTTGAATAACAGTAATATCTTAGCTGTATATAAAACAAAAGCATGCAATAAGGATAGACACAAATTTGTTAAATGTATTTTTATTTTGTTATAATTTCATGTGATATGTAATATAAAAGCCTCGTCTGGGTTGTACAGTTGGGCTTTAGTAATTTAAACAAACTTGTCATGACATTTGACTAACTGTAAATAATTATTCATATATTTGTTTATTTTAGTGTTGTTTTAATGCGTTTCTTTTCTTTTTTAATGTTTATGATATTTTGTAATGCCCGAAGATCAGCGCAGAATTCAATAATCTTGTGGATGGGCCACAGCAAGTCCTTTTGCAGTGTTCTATATAAAACACTCTCAGATTTTAATTGGATTATTATTATTGGATGTTAAGGGATTATTATTGCTGCTTTACATACACACCACATTTAACAAACGTACAAACATCAGTGTGTACTATTTAACAAATAATTTTTAGCTAGTAATTCATTTAAATGTCTGAAACTAAATTGTATGTGGTTGAAAACCAAATCATTGTGAAATAAGGCTAAGAAGCACTGAGCGCATTTATTTCTGGATTAGCGCCAAACAAACACGAACGAACTTTGAATTTGTGAATGTTGTAAATACACAGTGATCATCAGCATCAAATGATTAAAATTAGGGATGTTCATTTCGGTTATTTTTCCTAACCTAGAGCTGATGCTCGTTAGTCGATTATTAACCGTTAACCAACTAGATTATTTTAAATTAGAATTTACTTAAATTAGAAAGGATAAGTGTCTGTGACCCGTTAAAAATAGGCTACTATAACATTTGTTTTCCCAGGATTCATTTTACATTCGCAAAAACCAGCAAACCACAGAACGCGAGGATTCATTCGGACATCATTCAAGAGTTTTATTCATCACATACACAATTATACAGAATATAACCAGCAGTGAAATATAAATCGTGTCCTCTCCATGGACAGTGCAGTTATATGAAATACAAACACAAGAGAATATACATAAATATTTGTATGGAAAAAAAATAAGGAAAAAAGTAAAAAAAAAAAGAATAAAAAATATGAAAATAAAAAATATATATTTACAGTATACTGTAGATTAATAAATAATAATACAAGCAGGAATGTGCAAGAAGAATGTGCAAACAGGTTGTACAAGGTATATACATTGCAGAAATATGGATGGTGGAGAATACTGAATATCTGACTGATTATTAAGTGATTATTAAATGGAGTCATGTTGATGTTATGAGACTGAGTTTGAGTTTTGGAGCCTGATGGCCTGAGGGAAGAATGCTCCTCCTCAGTCTCTCAGTTTTTGCCATCATGCTCCTGAAGCGCTTGCCAGATGGCAGCAAAATGAAAAGACAGTTGGGTGATTTGTGTTTTTGATGATTTTAGCAGCTCTGCTTTTACAGCGTTTGAGGTAGATGTCCTGCAGACCCTGAGATGCGCTCAGCTAAGCGCACGACTCTCTGCAGGGCTTTGCAGTCCTGATTGTGGTTTCCATACCACACTGAGATGCACTGAGTCAATACACTTTCTATGGCCCCTGAATAGAAAGTTTTCAGGATTGCTGGCGAGACCCTGAATTTCCTCAGCTGTCGCAGATGGTACAGTCTTGGCCTGGCTTTCTTAACCTGTGTTTGAATGTGTGCAGTCCAAGTCAGGTCCTCAGAGATGTTTACACCGATGTATTTGAAGCTGCGCACCCTCTCCACATGTGTCACACTGATCATAAGAGGAGTGTAGGGCCGCTGCTGTCTCTTCCTGAAGTCCACGATCAGCTATTTAGTTCTGCTCACGTTCAGAGAGAGACAGTTGTCCTGGCACCATGATGTAAGTCTCTCTACCTCATCCAAGTATGCGGTCTCATCATTGTTGGAAATGAGGCCCAGAACCACAGTATCATCAGCAAATTTGATAATAGAAGTGGAGCTGAGAGAGGACACGCAGTCGTGTGTGTAGAGAGAGTAGAGCAGGGGACTCAGGACACAGCCCTGTGGTGCTCCTACGTTCAGGGTTATGGAGTTGGAGGTGAACTGGCCCATTTTCACCACTTGTGGTCTGGCGGTGAGGAAATCTTGAATCCAGTCGCAGAGTGAAGAGTTTAGGCCGAGGTCTGAGAGTTTGACAGCTAGCTTGATGGGGAATATAGTATTGAAAGCTGAGCTATAGTCAATGAATAGCAGCCTTACATAGTTACCATTGTTGCTGTCAATGTGTGTGAGGGAAGAGTGCAGGACGTGAGAGATGGCATCATCATCGCCTTGCAATTCACTGCTGGTTATATTCTGTATAATTGTGTATGTGACGAATAAAAAAAAATCTTGCAAATCTTGAATCTCGGTAGATCTATTTGGGCGATAGGCAAACTGAAGAAGGTCCAAAGTAACAGGGATGGAGGAGCAAATGGGGTTCTTTAAAAGCCTCTCAAAAACCTTCATGACTGTTGATGTGAGGGCAACTGGACGATAGTCATTCAGGCAAGAGGGTTTACTGTTCTTACACAGGGATGATGACAGATATTTTAAAGAAGGTGGGAACAACAGAGGTACCAAGGGACTCATTAAAGATGGATGTAAACATATCACATTACATTATATCACAATACACACCTGCTTCTGCTAGCGGAGAATATGTAGGCTATATATTTATATAAAACAAAATAAAAAAGCCTATACGATAAATATATCTTTACTTAAGTAATAAATTGTTGCAACAAGTAGCTAGTAGTTTCGTTTCATGTTTGTGCTGCGCAAAAGGAAACGGCAGACAGCAGCATCCTATTTTTCTTTAGGCGTATTTTACTAAAACACAAAGATTTGTTTGTAGTGTGAATGTACACAAATAAAAGCAAACCTTTTACAATTCTCACACACCTCAAAACATTAGATTTATCCACGCTGGAGCCGTGCCGGAGCACATCACACGCAAGCAAAATAATTCCCCACACAGCTGCAATTCGGGTTTTCAGACAGAGATGGCGACAAAGAGGCAAAATTAAGGACTGCAACTTTAAATGTATTGAGTTTTAACATTAATTTTAGTGCTGTCAAACGATTAATCGCATCCAATATAGTTTTTTTTACAAAATATATGTATGTGTTCTGTGTATATTTCTTATGTATATATAAATACACACACATGCATATATATATATTTCAGAAAAATATGTTATTTTTATATATTAAATATTAATTTATAATCGAAATTATATGAATGTAAATTATTGTCCAAATATATACTATATGTGTGTCTATTTATATATACATATTCAATATACACAGAACACACACATATATCATTTAAAAAACGTGTATTTCGGATGCAATTTGATTAATCGTTTGACAGCAATAACACTTTATTTGATTTAGTGATTCCTCCGAGTACCACTAGTGGTACTAACCAATTATTTATATATATATATATATATATATATATATATATATATATATATAGGGAAAAAAAATTGGTATATATATATATATATAATGTGTACAAAACAGTAACTAATAGCTCAAAAATCTGAACATTCATGTTTATCTGAATTCATGATTCAGGCCAATCTGAGGCGTTGCTCTGGGTTGCGTGCATTTTGCTAAACTTACTGTTATTCCAGTCTATTCGGAAACCATAGGCTCTCAAGCCATAGCCTATATGGATATTTTAATGAATAGATCGACGGAAGGAAAAATAAACCAAACAATATTTACAACTTTTTCTCATCTATAATCAAAGCTCTGTGTCGATTTAATACAAAATCCATTTGTCATGTCCTATAGGCTATAATACACCAACCAATAATGATCTGGCACAAGTTCAAATTTAATTGGACAATAATTTGGAGCGGTCTTTTTCGTTCTTATTCATAAATCGATTATTCATAAATCGGTTGGTCTTTATTCACTTATTCATAAATCGGTTGAAAATGACATGGACAGAAGAGCTTATTTGTGGAGAGATCTGGATCTGCGGTTTGTCTCATTTTATGAATCAAAGTACATCGCTGAGAAAATGGACTGCACGCACAAATGGATGCAAGCAATGCACAAAACCCCGCCAAAAAACGCAATAATGGTAATAAGTATAAGTAATAAGTCAATTAACTTTTGTATTAATTATACACCCATGAAACTATAATTTGAAGCCCAAGTACCACCTACAACAGGTCCATTACGAGAAGTGTAGGCTAGCGAAATGGAGAATATGAAAGGACTTTATTATTAGGGATGTAAATCGGATAGTTCGTCACGATTCGATACTATATCAATTATCATACCCAGCGATACGATATTTGCCGAAATATATAACATGAACATAAATCTAAAAATGCTATGGGCTCAGTGCTAAACATCTTTTCTACAGATAACCAAATTACAAGCAATTGCAGAAAATAAATACAATAGAAGACACGAGTTCAATAAACAGTGCTTTTCAGGTTTTTCAGCTCAGTCTAAAATACATTTTCAGGTACGCTAGAAATCTATTAATCAAATGTAAAATAACTGCATAGTCTTCACTGAATAAAATAAATAGCCTGTAAATGAATACTTTTTGATGTTACAAAGGTTATTTAGACAGCATTAGATTTATTAGTTTGCTTTCACTTTAAGAATGAAAGCACAGATTTAATTTACTGATACACATGCCTTTCTTCTCCACTGTTTACATTAAGACATATGCTTTTCTTAAACTACTGTTTACACGGATATTAGCCAAAACATGCATTTTGATGTAGTTTTGTCTGTATTTATTCATCCATGCACAAAAAAGCGGAGGAGAGCTCAGTATTCGCGCAGAGTTGACGTGGCTGTCTGTGTGCGTGCACTTCAGATGTGTGCGTGCGCGCGCTTCAGATGTGTTCGTGGAAAACTTCTCACACAGCGCGCGACTGTTCCGCCAACAATCCCGAGCATTTTATAAGCTCGCCTTGTTCCTTCGGGCAGTCCTTATATCGAGTCCTGATACGTGAGATTGAACGAGAATGCACGCGTTGGTCGTAATGCTTAGATGGACATTATATGAAAATGTGGACAGTGCCAAAATAAAGGTGCCTTTTTATACTACAGATATCGACATTTCACGCGTGGGATCGATGAATCAACATTGTATCGATAAATCGATCCATATCATGAATCGTTACACCCCTATTTATTATATTACCATATTTTATTATTATGCAGCATTATGCCTTATGTTCATCAAGCCTGCATTTATCTGATAATAAATACAGAAAAAAACTGTAATATTGTGAAATATTATTACAATTTAAAATAATGTTTTTCTATATTAATATACTTTAAAATATAATTTATTCCAGTGATCAAAGCTGAATTTTCGTCATTAGACCACTCCAGTCTTCAATGGGCTAATATGGTTGTCCATGTTTCAGAATTTGCTGTGGGTGTATGGGATGGGGATGGCCTGGATGAGTGTGAGACTTCCCGGCCTGAAATGTTTTCCCAGTCCACCACTGACCGTATACATGTGTATGCCCTCCACTACACCACTGGATGTCCAGAAAGCAGGTTATGTGACATACCAGGGTATGTTTCAGGATAAGAAAGATAAACTGATAAACTCAGCTTTCAGTTCCAAAAATGGAGGTAACTTTCAGGGTATGTAAGCATAGTCATAAGCCCGGTTTCACAAACAGGGCTTAGACTAAACCAGGATTAGGCCATAGTTCAATTAGGACATTTAAGTAATTTTTATAAACATGCTTAGAAAAAAATTACTGTGTAAAAAATTATAGTGTGCATCTTAAAGACAAAAAAGGCACTGATATATTTTGAGATCAGTCAGTGCAAGTGCAAGTCAGTGCAAGTCGAAACAGCTACAATTTACATTTATAATTATATAATAATTTGAGCTCAGATGAGCTTTATTTGTCACATACACAATTAAACAGAGTATAACCAGCAGTGAAATGTGTTCTCTGCTTTTAACCCATCCAAGTGCACACACACCTGGAGCAGTGGGCAGCCAACGCTACGGCGTCCGGGGAGCAGTTGGGGGTTCGTCCGTGGAGCAGTTGGGGGTTCGGTGCCTTGCTCAAGGGTCTCACCTCAGTCGTGGACAATTCCTGCCGGAGCCGAGTTTCGAACCCACAACCTCAGGTTACAAGTCCAACGCTCTATCCATTAGAGCCACGACTGCCATTTTAGTCATTATAGCAACTCTCTGAAAATAACCTGCTCCGGAGTAGGTTCTGTTTCAGGATTAGTTCACTTCAGAACTATCAGCGCATGTGTGGCCTATTTCCGAGACTCCAGTGAACGTGACAGTAATACAAGTAATATATAAGGTAATGTATTATTCTAATATGAGAAAGGGCATCTCAGGAACCGCACTCCAGTGGTTTGAGTCTTACCTCTCAGATAGGTCCTTCAAAGTATCTTGGAGAGGTGAGGTATCCAAGTAGCTACAGGGGTGCCACAAGGCTCAGTTCTTGGACCACTTCTCTTTTCTGTCTACATGGCTTCACTAGGTTCTGTCATTCAGAAACATGGCTTTTCACATCACTGCTATGCTGATGACACTCAACTCTACCTCTTATTCCATCCTGATGATCCGACTAAAGCTGCTCGCATCTCAGCATGTCTAGCAGACATTTCTTGCTGGATGAAGGACCATCACCTTCAACTCAACCTAGCTAAGACAGAACTGCTTGTGGTTTCAGCAAACCCATCGTTTCATCACAATTTCACTTTCCAATTAGGCTCATCAACCATAACTCCTTCAAAAACAGCCAGAAACCTTGGAGTTGTGATTGATGATAAGCTGAATTTCTCAGACCACATTACTAAAACTGCCCGGTCCTGTAGATTTGTGTTATATATATATATATAGAAGATCAGGCCCTTTCTCTGGGAACATGCAACACAACTCCTTGTTCAGGCTCTTGTTCTGTCCAGACTTGACTATTGCAATGCTCTCTTGGAAAGTATTCCAGCCAGTTCCATCAAACCTCTACAATTAATCCAAAACGCTGCTGCAAGATTAATCTTTAATGATCCGAAAAGAATGCACGTCACACCTCTGTTCATCAGTTTGCACTGGCTACCAATAGCTGCTCACATTAAATTCAAGGCATTAATGTTTGCCTACAGAACCACCTCTGGCTCTGCACCCCTTTACCTAAATTCATTACTTCAGACTTATATGCCCTCTAGAAGCTATGCGTCTGCAAGTGAACGACGATTACTGTACCATCCCAAAGAGGCACAAAATCACTTTCACAGACTTTTTCATTAACTGTTCCCATCTGGTGGAATGACCTGCCCAACTCAATCCCAGCAGCTGACTCCTTATCCATCTTCAAGAAACGGCTAAAAACACACATATATATATATATATATATATATATATATGTATGGAATGATTTAAGCATTACATCAAATATACCAAATTAACGTGTGTTTTACTTATAATGCAGGACAGATCAAAAATAGCACAAGATATGTTTGGTTGAAATACAATAATAATGTTCATTTTGATCCCTGCTTCAGAAAAAGTTGTTTCATTAGACATTATGGAAAAGGTAGCTTTACCCAATTTAATATTTAATCTTAATTATATGTATTTTTTAAAATGGACATAAATAGTTATCTTTTGAAAACAAACAAACGCACATTGCCAGGTGACCATCTTACATTTGCATACAGATCTGCACTTTTGTACTTATTTTTTATAACAAGAGAGACTCGGCTTTGTTCATGTTAATGTCATGCTCAAGTTATTCTTACATATTTATAATGAACAAAAAAGGACAATAATATGTATGCTGCTGTTGAAATGCAACACAACTGTTTTGGGAAATGGTTTGATACTGCTTCAAGGTGATCTGCAGCTCTAACTAGTCTGAATAAATCACCGGTTAATTATACAACTAGCTTGAAAATGCATATGTTTGACAGATTGTCTCTGTGAGCACTGAGAGCCAAGAAACTCAAGCTCAGGGACAATAAACAGATATTTTTCCACCGTATTTGATGGGAAACACAAAACTTGTTCCTTAGTGCTGCACGATACATTCCTCGCGATAGTCATGTGTATCTGTCAGAAGCCGGTTCTGTGATTAGCAGTAAATTCCATCACCTGTTAGATGGAGCAGATTTAATACACAGAGCCGTAGTTCACTGACTAGCTACGCAATATCACGTTCATTATCGAAGGCGATTCATCTGTGATTATGAGCGCGAGTTGAGTAGTTTGTCAGTGAACCACGGCTCTGTGTATTAACTGCTGCTCCATCTACTGGGTAGGAAAGCAGGTGATGGAGATTTAACACTAATCACAGAACCGGCTTTACTGAAGAGATGCGCATGTCAATCACATGCTATATATATCGTGCAGCTCTTCTTGCCTGTTGTGAAATGCAAAAGATGCTAATTAAATGGGTGGTGCCTAAGCAAATTAAATCCTTTGTAATGGTACCTTCTGCCCCCTTTGGAGCTCTATTTAAGCAGCAGTGCGATCAAACACATCTCACTAAACTATCAAAGTGGTTTTAGGAAAGGGAGGAGTACCATGGATTCGGTTATAAGACTAGAAAATGAAATAAGAAAGGCTCAGGCAAATAAGGAATCAGTCATTACAGTGTTTTTTGATATAGAAAAAGCTTATGACATGATGTGGAAGGAAGGATTGTTGATAAAGTTGCACTTGATGGGTGTAGGTGGAAGAGTTTTTAATTGGATAAAGAATTTTTTGTTTGGAAGAAAAATTGAAGTACGAATAGGGTCAGACATATCAAGTCAGTTCGATGTGGGCAATGGAACACCTCAAGGCAGTGTGATAAGTCCGCTACTTTTTATCATCATGATTGATGATGTCTTTACAAAGGTGCCAATGGATATAGGGAGGTCACTATTTGCGGATGATGGGGCTTTGTGGAAAAGGGGAAGGAATATGGAGCATGCAATCAGGAAAGTACAAGGAGCAATTGATGAGGTGGTGGAGTGGGGATATGATTGGGGGTTTAAGTTCTCAATAGAAAAAACTCAAACAGTCTTTTTCACCAAGAAACAAATTAAGGAAGGGATGAAGTTAAATATGTATGGGAAAGAATTAGAAAGGGTTGGAAGATTCAAATTTTTGGGAGTTATTTTCGATTCACGGTTAACATGGGCAGATCATATAAAGAAAATAGAAGGAAAATGCAAAAAGTAATTAATGTGATGAGATGTTTGACAGGTAGGAATGGGAGCTTGTTGCTCTGCATTAAAAACAATATATGTGGCATTGATTAGATCTGTGTTGGATTATGGCAGTGTAGCTTGTGGGTCAGCAGCCAAATCTCTATTAAAGAAACTAGATAGGATCCAGGCACAGGCATTAAGAGTGTGTAGTGGTGCTTTTAAAACTCTCACCAGTACCTGCACTGCAGGTAGAAATGGGAGAAATGCCATTAGCATTAAGAAGGAGGCAGTTGATGACAAATTATTGGGCTAATTTGCAGGGTCATAATGATTTCCACCCCACAAAATAAGTGTTGCAGGAGACATGGGAGAATGCAAGATACAACGGAGATAATTTTAGTAGAATAGGCAATGAGGTAGCAAGAGAATTTGGAGTATTTTATATGGAGATGAGCCCTACTGTAGTATATCCGATGGTGGCTCCATGGTTACTTGTTTGGCCTGATATTGACTGGTATTTGTTAGAATTAAAAAGGAAAGAAAAAGATCAAATAGATTTGGTAAATGCATTTAAGTACCTTTATAAATAAAGATTATAAAGAATTTGTACATGTGTATACAGATGGTTCTAAGAAACCTGAGACAGGAGTGACAGGGTATGGGGTGGCAATACCGGCTAAAGGAATAGGAATTAATAGAAGAACATCAGATTTTTTAGGAGTATATACAGTGGAAATGGTGGCAGTATTAGTTGCGTTAAGGTGGGTGGAAAAAACAAGACAATAAAAGGTTCTGATATGCTCCGATTCATCCTCAGTCCTTGAGAGTTTAAGGTCTTTTCACTCAAAAAGCCGTCAAGATGTATTATATGAAGTCCTTCAGTCAGTAACAAGGATTACAAATCAAGGAGGACAGGTACAATTTATGTGGGTTCCAGCACATGTAGGGGTGAAAGGGAATGAGCAGGTGGATGAATTGGCAAAAAGGGCTTTAAAGAAGGGAAATATAGAAATTAAAATAAGTAAAGCAGAGGTCAAAAGTTTCATCTGGGTAAAAACTAACCAAATTTGGCAAGAAAGGTGGGACAGAGAGGAGAAAGGAAGGCATTTATATCAAATTCAAAAGAGTGTAAAAATAACTAGGTTAGGTGGTGGGCACAGGAGAGAGGAAACAGTAATGACAAGGTTAAGGCTGGGGCACGGTGCTCTAAACAAATCATTGAAAATGATAGGAAAACATGAGACAGGCTTGTGTGAGTGGTGTCAGGAAGAGGAGTCAGTGGAACATATAATTATAAGATGTAGAAGGTATGAGGTACAGAGAGTGATAATGAGGAATAATTTGAGGGAATTAGGGGTGCAGGAATTAACATTAAAAGGAGTGTTGAGCATAGGTGACAGAGCACAGGTTACGATATTGTTAACTTTCTTAAGGGAAACTGGTTTGTTTAATAGGTTATGAGGATAAAACAGGGATATGGGAAAGTGTGTTGGGTAATGAATGAATGTGTGTTATAAGATTATTATTTTCTTTTATTTCTTTTGTTTCTTTTTATGTGGAAACTAGATTGTAAGCCTGTTGTCTGATTCACACTCCGGAGCAGAAGGGGGCGGTAATGCACCAAAAGCTGGTTGCCAACCGCCGTTAAAAACAAAGAAGAAGAACACACCTCACTTTTCTGACTATCACCAGAGGAGCTGATCTTGAGAAAAAGTTAATCAGACTACATCCACGTGTAAGTATGTTTCCAGTGACGAGCACTTAAGATGTAATTCATACTTTACAGCTTAAACTTTTTATTTTTTACTTTTATTACAAGACAGCCCTGCTAAAAAAAAACAATAGAAAATGTAATAGTTTTAATGGACACTATAATGGTGTCTACTGGTATGTGATTTAATTTATTTTGGTTAGATGTTAAATCCTATTGGAAAAATGCCCAAAACACACTACAAAAGGGAATTTTGTAATGGTTTTACTGGACAAACGCTAATGATTCATAAAGGTATTTTAATGGAAACCATTAGAATTTCTGTGACGGTCCTATTGGGCTTCTGTATTTATTTATTTTTAGCAGGTAGCAATGTTTCCCAACCATGTTCCTAGATGCATGTCAACAGTGAATATTGTCTGCTAAATGCTGCTTATTGAGTTTAATAGAGACCCTGAGACCTGAAATGAAAGGGTTAGATAAAGAAGAAATCAAAAAATATTTAGTGCGGGTAAGCCTCCAGAAAAAGGGTTGGGAAGCACTTCTATAGATTTACAGTTTCAATGGTTATACTTTAGAGAAATAAAAATAAATTCTAAATCTTAAAATGCTCATCAATTTTTTAAATTACATGTGTAATGGACATGTATACTAGTTGTTGTTTTTTATTGCCAATGTTAATATCGCTCTGATATAACTTTCAGATCTATTTACTTCGAAGATGCCCTACCCAACAACTGTACAGCTAATTGGTGGTGGAGGAGGCGATCGGTTTTCATTTACTGGGGAGAACAACGGTGCCAGTTTAGAGAAGATCGGGGTGTGGGTGGAGAATGGCAGGTGAAGGCTGTCAATGGCTTTCAGATGGCAGAAGTGAGACCTTTGGCAATCCATCCGGACCGCATCAAGAGCACGCTTTCAAGCCTGGTGAGTGTTTCACCTCACTGTCCTCTGGGGAACGGAGCAGGAACACGCCTTGGAGCCATCAAATTCACGACCAACCTGGGTGGACAATTTTTGCAAAGATGACGAGCTGGGGCTTAAAACCGAATATCCCATTGATGTCGGCTCCGGGTTTTGTTTGGGAGTTGAAGGAAGATCTGGTTCAGATATTGACTGCATGGGATTCATGTTTCTCAATGCAGTTCAATCAACAGTTCTCACCAATGTCAACTATCCCACAATAAACCAACTGATACCACAGGTGACCGTGGAAGAGATCAAATCCATCACTTTCAGAAACGACTCCTCTGTCGAGCAACCGCAAAAAGTCGAATCCTCCAAGAAAGTGACCAAAAAATCTTCATGGTCGATGAGTAACAGCTTCACGGCAACATTTAAAATGGAAGTGATGGCAGGGATTCCAAAGGTTCTAGAAGTTTCTACAGGATTCACTTTCAGTGTAGGAACAGTAAGCACTCATAGTCTGGAGGAAACGGATGAGAGAACCGAAACTCTGTCTAACACCATACATGTGCCACCTAAAAAGAAGTTGCATGTTTGCATCACCATCGGCAGAGCCACGTTTGACATGCCTTACACTGGCACAGTGAAGATCACTTGCAAGAACGGCAGTGTGCTTCAGTATGAAACCAAGGGCCAATACAAAGGTGTCACTTACACTGAGATCAAAACGAATATTCAAGAATCTGATCTGTGATCTCTGATGAGGTTGTTTTTGGCTTGTCTTTGCTGGTAAAATCAGATAATGTAACCGCTGTTTTACATTTAATTGGGTTTGAGCTTTTCTTCTTGTCCAAATGGTTTGAATTTCGAACTTGTTTACTGGCTGTGACATTTAATAAAAGCATTACATGAGACTTGTCTGTTTATCTCTATTTAATGTTTTCTGTACAACAATGGTTTCACTGGAAGCATTATGATTGCACTATAAAAAAAAATATTTAGCAGTTTAGTTTTCAAAATGTTTTTTTGTTGACTCTTTCAGTTTCTGAATTTGTTCATTCAATTTAAATTAGGTTTTCACTGTCTCAACTAGATGTAAGTTGACTGAACTATAGAGTATTTTTCCTCAACTTAAAATGTGATTCAATAACATCACGTTCTCAACACCACGTATCGTGAGATCTCGTGAAGGTAGGATGGAAATTTCCATAACACCAAAAAGGAGGACACTTTGTGGCATTTAGTGAGGAAAGAATACACTGATAAAAATGATTTTGTGGTTAAGTAAATACTACAGCAAAACAAATGTAATTTCTACATTAAATTTAGTTCAGACAAGAATTTAAATAAAAGATTACATTCAATATCAGTACTCAATTTAAGCTTGTAGAATTTAAAGGTTGAACTTATAAATATATTTTACTTGTAATTGTTGTTTTTACAAATATTGTTTAAGAAAATATCAACATGATCCCTTTGTTCCCATCATGCACTTGGGCATGCATAAATAAGTCGTTTTGTGACCTGGAGTTAATTTTTTTTACTCCAAATGACCCATTCATACTCCAACACTATCTACTGATTGTCACCATCACCATGTGTCAAGTATTCAGGTCTCTGTTCATTCGGGTAATAACTATTTTTGAGCTAACATTTTATCTTAAAATGAATAATGATCAATCTACTTGTTTATTAACCACATACTTTGTAGGCTTTTTATTTAAATGTTGTGTTGATTTAATATAGTTTACAAAATGAGTGAAATGTACTTAAGTATTGCACGGTAAACTTAAAATAATTAAGTAGAAATTACTCCTCAGACTCTACCTGGGCACATTAAATTGTCTCATTTCGTTTACTAATTTTAGATAACTTAGTTAAGTACATTAACCTAATTCCGTATTTAAATTTTACTTTAAAAATATGCGTGCAAAAACTTGCCAAATAAAAATTAAGTAAATTTAACTCGTAACTTTTTATTTTCTTATAACTTCTTACTATTTCAGCGAAATAGTGTGCAAAATCCATGAAAAGTGTCGACGTTTTGGCAGGTTAACATTATGATATGACGTAGCCAGCACGTGGAGGCTTGTTTACGTTTTTAACCAATGATATATCAGATATTTATTTGACACCGCTTTCAGCCAATCATTTGTTTAACCAGAGATCTTACGGCATTAGACGCTATACTGCTGCGTCCCAATAAAGATTCTAGAGCGGGTTTTTTTAGGCTGATTCAGCGTTACTCCAAAAAGGAGGACAAATGAGTGACCGGCTTGAGACTGCGCCGGACGCCGGACAGGGGGCTTAAAATCCGGACTGTCCGGCCAAAATCTGGACGTATGGCCACCCTACGTGAAGGCCATTGCCGTCAGAAGGTCTTCACTGCGGTCAGGCCAGCCTCCACTTTGAAAAACGCAGTCATTCTAGCCGCCACGTTATTTTCTGGTGCGCGCGTATACTATGCGTTGCGGTAATAGCGTGTACAAACTCAGATCACAGGAAAAGCGATCTCTGGCATTCATTTATTGAGGCAGTTTCACTGTCAATAACTAATAAACGAATTAACTAATAGATTATTCCACTACCCCAGGGTGTCACTCAAGCCGTTTCCAGACGATCTAAAGTTGTATTGCATAATAAAAGCTCTCCAAATCTCATATTCCACCTCTTCTGTCTGTGATTTTGGATAGCTTTAAAAAATAGAACTCCCTGCTTCCACAGACCAATTTCAATTCAGATTGACAGTTCACTACCCCAGAATGACACTCAAGCAGTTTCAAGACAATCTGATGTTGTATTACATAATAAAAGCTCTCAAAATCTCACATTCTACCTGACCTGTCTTTGATTTTGATTGGCTCTAAAAATAAAAGTCCCTGCTTCCACAGATCAATTTTAATTCAGATTGACAGTCCACTACCCCATGATGACACTCAAGTAGTTTCAAGACAATCTGATGTTGAATTACAAAATAAAAGCTCTCCAAATCTCACATTCTACCTGACCTGCCTTTGATTTTGAATGGCTCTAAAAATAAAAGTCCCTGCTTCCACAGACCAATTTTAATTCAGATTGACAGTCCACTACCCCAGGATGACACTCAAGTAGTTTAAAGACAATCTGATGTTGTATTAAATAATAAAAGCTCTCCAAATCTCACATTCTACCTGACCTGCCTTTGATTTTGAATGGCTCTAAAAAGGAAACTCCCTGTTTCCACAGAACAATTTCAATTCAGATTGACAGTCCACTACCCCAGGATGACACTCAAATAGTTTCAAGACAATCTGATGTTGTATTAAATAATAAAAGCTCTCCAAATCTCGTATTCCACCTCTTCTGTCTGTGATTTTGAATGGCTTTAAAAATAATACCCCTGTTTCCACAGAACAATTTCAATTCAGATTGACAGTCCACTACCCCATGATGACACTCAAGCAGTTTCAAGACAATCTGATGTTGTATTAAATAATAAAAGCTCTCCAAATCTCACATTCTACCTGACCTGCCTTTGATTTTGAATGGCTCTAAAAAATAAAAGTCCCTGCTTCCACAGACCAATTTTGATTCAGATTGACAGTCCACTACCCCATGATGACACTCAAGTAGTTTCAAGACAATCTGATGTTTAATTCCATAATAAAGGCCCTCCAAATATCATATTCTACCTGTTCTGTCTGTGATTTTGAATGGCTCTAAAAATAAAAGTCCCTGTTTCCACAGAACAATTTCAATTCAGATTGACAGTCCACTACCCCAGGATGACACTCAAGCAGTTTCAAGACAATCTGATGTTTAATTCCATAATAAAGGCTCTCCAAAACTCACATTCTACCTGATCTGTCTTTGATTTTGAATGGCTCTAAAAATAAAAGTCCCTGCTTCCACAGACCAATTTTAATTCAGATTGACAGTCCACTACCCCAGGATGACACTCAAGCAGTTTCAAGACAATCTGATGTTGTATTAAATAATAAAAGCTCTCCAAATCTCATATTCCACGTCTTCTGTCTGTGATTTTGGATGGCTTTCAAAAGAAAAATCCCTGTTTCCACAGAACAATTTCAATTCAGATTGCCAGTCCACTACCCCAGGATGTAACTCAAATAGTTTCAAAACAATCTGATGTTTAATTCCATAATAAAGGCCTCCAAATATCATATTCTACCTGTTCTGTCTGTGAATTTGAATGGCTCTAAAATAAAAGTCCCTGTTTCCACAGAACAATTTCAATTCAGATTGACAGTCCACTACCCCAGGATGACACTCAAGTTTCAAGACAATCTGATGTTTAATTCCATAATAAAGGCTCTCCAAAACTCACATTCTACCTGATCTGTCTTTGATTTTGAATGGCTCTAAAATAAAAGTCCCTGCTTCCACAGACCAATTTTAATTCAGATTGACAGTCCACTACCCCAGGATGACACTCAAGTAGTTTAAAGACAATCTGATGTTGTATTAAATAATAAAAGCTCCAAATTTCATATTCCACCTCTTCTGTCTGTGAATTTGAATGGCTCTAAAATAAAAGTCCCTGTTTCCACAGAACAATTTCAATTCAGATTGACAGTCCACTACCCCAGGATGACACTCAAGCAGTTTCAAGACAATCTGATGTTGTATTAAATAAAAAGCTCTCCAAATCTCACATTCTACCTGACCTGCATTTGATTTTGAATGGCTCTAAAAATAAAACTCCTGTTTCCACAGAACAATTTTAATTCAGATTGACAGTCCACTACCCCAGGATGTAACTCAAATAGTTTCAAGACAATCTGATGTTTAATTCCATAATAAAGGCCCTCCAAATATCATATTCTACCTGTTCTGTCTGTGATTTTGAATGGCTCTAAAAATAAAAGTCCCTGTTTCCACAGAACAATTTCAATTCAGATTGACAGTCCACTACCCCAGGATGACACTCAAGCAGTTTCAAGACAATCTGATGTTGTATTAAATAATAAAAGCTCTCCAAATCTCATATTCCACGTCTTCTGTCTGTGATTTTGGATGGCTTTAAAAAGGAAACTCCCTGTTTCCACAGAACAATTTCAATTCAGATTGACAGTCCACTACCCCATGATGACACTCAAGTAGTTTCAAGACAATCTGATGTTTAATTCCATAATAAAGGCCCTCCAAATATCATATTCTACCTGTTCTGTCTGTGAATTTTGAATGGCTCTAAAATAAAAGTCCCTGTTTCCACAGAACAATTTCAATTCAGATTGACAGTCCACTACCCCAGGATGACACTCAAGCAGTTTCAAGACAATCTGATGTTTAATTCCATAATAAAAGGCTCTCCAAAACTCACATTCTACCTGATCTGTCTTTGATTTTGAATGGCTCTAAAATAAAAGTCCCTGCTTCCACAGACCAATTTTAATTCAGATTGACAGTCCACTACCCCAGGATGACACTCAAGTAGTTTCAAGACAATCTGATGTTGTAATTAAATAATAAAAGCTCTCCAAATTTCATATTCCACCTCTTCTGTCTGTGAATTTGAATGGCTCTAAAAATAAAAGTCCCTGTTTCCACAGAACAATTTTAATTCAGATTGACAGTCCACTACCCCAGGATGACACTCAAGCAGTTTCAAGACAATCTGATGTTGTATTAAATAATAAAAGCTCTCCAAATCTCACATTCTACCTGACCTGCCTTTGATTTTGAATGGCTCTAAAAGGAAACTCCCTGTTTCCACAGAACAATTTCAATTCAGATTGACAGTCCACTACCCCAGGATGACACTCAAGCAGTTTCAAAACAATCTGATGTTGTATTAAATAATAAAAGCTCTCCAAATCTCACATTCTACCTGACCTGTTTGATTTTGAATGGCTCTAAAAGGAAATCCCTGTTTCCACAGAACAATTTTAATTCAGATTGACAGTCCACTACCCCAGGATGACACTCAAGCAGTTTCAAGACAATCTGATGTTTAATTCCATAATAAAAGGCCCTCCAAATATCATATTCTACCTGTTCTGTCTGTGATTTTGAATGGCTCTAAAAATAAAAGTCCCTGTTTCCACAGAACAATTCAGATTGACAGTCCACTACCCCAGGATGACACTCAAGCAGTTTCAAGACAATCTGATGTTGTATTAAATAATAAAAGCTCTCCAAATCTCATATTCCACGCCTTCTGTCTGTGATTTTGAATGGCTTTAAAAAGAAAATCCCTGTTCCACAGAACAATTTCAATTCAGATTGACAGTCCACTACCCCATGATGACACTCAAGTAGTTTCAAGACAATCTGATGTTTAATTCCATAATAAAAGCCTCCAAATATCATATTCTACCTGTTCTGTCTGTGATTTTGAATGGCTCTAAAATAAAAGTCCCTGTTTCCACAGAACAATTTCAATTCAGATTGACAGTCCACTACCCCAGGATGACACTCAAGCAGTTTCAAGACAATCTGATGTTTAATTCCATAATAAAGGCTCTCCAAATCTCACATTCTACCTGATCTGTCTTTGATTTTGAATGGCTCTAAAAATAAAAGTCCCTGCTTCCACAGACAATTTCAATTCAGATTGACAGTCCACTACCCCAGGATGACACTCAAGTAGTTTCAAGACAATCTGATGTTGTATTAAATAATAAAAGCTCTCCAAATCTCATATTCCACCTGTCTTCTGTCTGTGAATTTGAATGGCTCTAAAAAAAAGTCCCTGTTTCCACAGAACAATTTTAATTCAGATTGACAGTCCACTACCCCATGATGACACTCAAGCAGTTTCAAGACAATCTGATGTTGTATTAAATAATAAAAGCTCTCCAAATCTCACATTCTACCTGACCTCTGTCTGTGATTTTGAATGGCTCTAAAATAAAACTCCTGTTTCCACAGAACAATTTCAATTCAGATTGACAGTCCACTACCCCAGGATGACACTCAAGCAGTTTCAAACAATCTGATGTTGTATTAAATAATAAAAGCTCTCCAAATCTCACATTCTACCTGACCTGCCTTTGATTTTGAATGGCTCTAAAAAGGAAACTCCCTGTTTCCACAGAACAATTTCAATTCAGATTGACAGTCCACTACCCCAGGATGACACTCAAGCAGTTTCAAGACAATCTGATGTTTAATTCATAATAAAAGCCTCCAAATATCATATTCTACCTGTTCTGTCTGTGATTTTGAATGGCTCTAAAAATAAAAGTCCCTGTTTCCACAGAACAATTTCAATTCAGATTGACAGTCCACTACCCCAGGATGACACTCAAGCAGTTTCAAGACAATCTGATGTTGTATTAAAAATAAAAGCTCTCCAAATCTCATATTCCACGCCTTCTGTCTGTGAATTTTGAATGGCTCTAAAAATAAAAGTCCCTGTTTCCACAGAACAATTTCAATTCAGATTGACAGTCCACTACCCCAGGATGACACTCAAGCAGTTTCAAGACAATCTGATGTTGTAATTAAATAAAAAGCTCTCAAATCTCACATTCTACCTGACCTGTCTGTTTGATTTTGAATGGCTCTAAAATAAAAGTCCCTGTTTCCACAGAACAATTTCAATTCAGATTGACAGTCCACTACCCCAGGATGTAACTCAAATAGTTTCAAGACAATCTGATGTTTAATTCCATAATAAAGCCTCCAAATCTCATATTCCACGTCTGTCTGTGATTTTGGATGGCTTTAAAAGAAAATCCCTGTTTCCACAGAACAATTTCAATTCAGATTGACAGTCCACTACCCCATGGATGACACTCAAGCAGTTTCAAGACAATCTGATGTTTAATTACATAATAAAAGCCTCCAAATCTCATATTCTACCTCTTCTGTCTTTGATTTTGAATGGCTCTAAAAATAAAAGTCCCTGTTTCCACAGAACAATTTCAATTCAGATTGACAGTCCACTACCCCAGGATGACACTCAAGCAGTTTCAAGACAATCTGATGTTGAATTACATAATAAAAGCTCTCCAAATTTCACATTATACCTGATCTGTCTTTGATTTTGAATGGCTCTAAAAAATAAAACTCCCTGCTTCCACAGACCAATTTCAATTCAGATTGACAGTCCACTACCCCATGATGACACTCAAGCAGTTTCAAGACAATCTGATGTTGAATTACATAATAAAAGCTCTCCAAATCTCATATTCCACGTCTTCTGTCTGTGATTTTGAATGGCTCTAAAATAAAACTCCCTGTTTCCACAGAACAATTTCAATTCAGATTGACAGTCCACTACCCCAGGATGACACTCAAGCAGTTTCAAGACAATCTGATGTTGTATTAAATAATAAAAGCTCTCCAAATCTCACATTCTACCTGACCTGCCTTTGATTTTGAATGGCTCTAAAAATAAAAGTCCCTGTTTCCACAGAACAATTTTAATTCAGATTGACAGTCCACTACCCCAGGATGACACTCAAGCAGTTTCAAGACAATCTGATGTTGTATTAAATAATAAAAGCTCTCCAAATCTCACATTCTACCTGACCTGCCTTTGATTTTGAATGGCTCTAAAATAAAACTCCCTGCTTCCACAGAACAATTTCAATTCAGATTGACAGTCCACTACCCCATGATGACACTCAAGCAGTTTCAAGACACGATGTTGAATTACAAAATAAAAGCACTCCAAATCTCATGTTCCTCAGCCTTCTGTAAAATAAAAGTCCCTGTTCCACAGCCACAGATTGACCTTTAGCTAGATGTCACTCACAAACAGTTTCAAGACTATCTGATATTACATTAAATTGATGCTGTTTAACTCATTCTACCTGACCTGTGATTTCAGATTTATTAAAAGAACCAGTGGTTTAAATAATTATAAAACACCCATAAAATGGTTTCCAGATCCATTTTCTGATTAATAACAAAAGTTTTCCGATCTGTCTTTGATTTTAGAACTTGGCCTCCAACGAATGCACGAAGTCATCGCCTGTTCCGAAGTGCTCGACTCTGACCCATGTTCAACTGCTGTTCACATGGAACCCTTCTCCCATCTTGTTTGAATATTTGCTACTACCACCAAGAGAGAGCAGTGTGTGGGGGCTCCACCCACGCCTCTAGCATTCGTCACGCACGCTGCTCCACCTGCCGGTGTGGGCGAGACTTGCCGTGGTGGTGCCTCCATGGGGATGGGCAGTGATCCCACCTGAGCAGGCTCTGGGCCTTCACCTTCATTGCGCCTATGGGGGGCTCGTGGACACCCTTGACTTGTGCATTAGACCTTGGTCCGTGGTATGGGCACAATGGTTAGTGGGTGGGTGAAGCCATGGGAACCACAGACAGAGCACCCTTTACGAAGGCCTGATCCTCGCTAGCTGGAAGCGCGCGGGTCGGAGACGGACCTGGAGGACAGTCCATCTGTCAACGCACGTGCCGGTGACGCAGCGATGTTCACCTCAATGTGTCCTGAATTAGGATCGCCAGCCGCTCTTCATCGACAGAAAGTGATCTGAAGGTCCACTTTGCTGCAACCATCACGTGCGGCGATCTTTCCGGTCTCGCGTGCAGCCCGGCCTCGCAAACACCCGCCTCCACCGCGTTATGGCTCGCCCATCCGGTGAAGGCAATACCAACTTTCATCCAATCGATTTAGTAGCCCTGACGAGCGATGTGTCCAAAGGGCATGACTTAATCAACGCCAGCTTATGACAATGCCGGAGGTTCTCGCTTGATGGAAATAGTTTCAACTTTGTTTTGTATTGTCAGGTAGATACACGCTGATCTCCTGACAGGGTGCGTGCAGCCCTGGCATCTGTCACAGACCTGTTGCTCCAGATTTGAACAGACTTGTCCCTGACAAGGAGCTGAATCGACCGCATCGGGTCGCGTAATCCACGGTTTGGTTGGGGTAGTCTCGGATTGTTTTTATCGAATGAACCAGACAAATCTGGTCACCAACTGAAGAAACACGTTGACCACCACCCAGAATCGAGAATATGGCCTCATCAATCTGTCAATCCTTTCCAGTCCACGTGATCAAAACAGGTCCTGTAGTATGGAGTCCGATTGGTCCTGCCGCAGGCTCCATCCTGAAATCCCGGCCTTCACATTTCAGTTTCAGCTTGCCTACTCCCCGAACCCGAAGACTCGTGGTCAGGTAATAACGCCGCCAGAAAGGTGGGCCGAGTCGGCACTTGTACGGTCGGAGGGGTAACAATTTATCTGATCGCCTTTACGAACCTCTCAGCGTGTTGATGGTGGCGTGTTGAAAAGTATTTTGGCAATGCTTTATGAAGTTATCTCAGACATTCCAAGCATCTCACCAGCGGCGAATAAAAGGGTTTAATGGGTTTTGGGTGCCGTCCACTACTTAATCATGGCCTCGGAATTCCATAAACCCACAAAATAGTAACTTCCGAACTGGTTCAGGATCCTTAGCTTGGGGACTGATTCAGCGGCGACGGGCGCTTCCAGATTTTGAACACTCAACTTTACGATGGTACTTTAGCGCCTCCATGGTGACCACACGGTAGCAGGGAATCCGGGAGTTCCGATTCTGGAGGGTTCCGGGACAGGCTACCACATCATGGAAGGCAGCAGGCGCCAAATTACCCATTTCCAACTACGAGAGGTTTTAACTGCAGCAAAAATAACAATACAGGTCTCTCACCGCTGTAATTGGAATGACTATCCTAAACCCATGCAATGAGGACCCATTGCAGGCATAGTCTGGTGCCAACAGGGATTCCAACTCCAATAGCCTGTATTGTTATTTTTGCAGCCACTACCTCGTAGTTGGATCTCAGGAATGGGCTGGCTGGCGCCTGGTGCCTTCCCTGATGTGGGAACCCTGCCTCTCAGGCAATCCCCGGATGCCCCTTAACTGGGTGCCGTGGCGTTTATGAAAAAAAAGTTGAGTGTTCAAAGCAGGCCGCTCATCGCCGCTGAATGCCGCCACGCTGGTCGGGGATAATGGAATAGGACTCGGTTCCTGAACCAGTGCGCCTTTCAGGGCGACGCTATGCTTATGCCCGTAGCGGAGGGGCGGACATAAAACACTACGCCTTAATCATGGGTGAAATTCTTGAAAGCCAACTTCTGAGGCACTAAAAAGCATTTGCAAGAATGTCATTATCAAGAACAAAGTGAGAGGTTCGTGACGATCAGATACATCCGTAGTTCCCCCCTTCGGACGCATAGAGTCCCTCACCACCTTTCGTTAAAATCGATCACTCTTCCGGGTCTGCCCTGCCTGCTTATTGCAGAAACTGAAACTGTGAAGCATTGCCTCGGACAGTCCTGAGTCACCACCAGGATGGAGCCTACAGGACTGTTAATTTGACTCACGCGGACTGGAAACCTCACCGGCAGCCGGTTCTGAAAGGATTGACAGAGGCATATTCGATTCTGTGGTGGTGGTCATGGGAGTTGGTGGAGGATTTGTCTGGTTCATTCCACAAAACAACGAGACTCGGCAAAAAGTGATCACAGGTACGATGCGCTCGTTCAACTGTCAGGGACAAGTGGTGTTAAAACACTGATGATGGATCAAGCTGCAGGTCTGGAGATCCACTTCAAAGCAGCCACACAACCCACAAAAGCGGATCATTTCAACAACAACAACCTCGAAGCATGTGGCAGGGCATTAACAACTATCACAGACTTTAAAGGAATTCCCAAATTAGCTACTGGGTCATTGCTCGCGTTGATTAATCACCCTTTATGTCAAGCCGGAGGCTGATAACTACCACACAGGTTTAGAGGTCCTCGGATCGACTGTGACAGCCAAAAGGTGAGTCCTGGGTCACGCTTTGCTCGCGGGCTGTAACCCGAGACCTTCAAACGGGTGATCATCCGCCCGGAAAGCCGTAGCACAGATGGTATTCCAGATGTCGTGTCGTGAAAAGCGCAGCTAGCTTCCAGCAATAATAATGGGTGCAGGACACATTGGTCAATCTGTCCACTTGAGCTCTGTCTGTGGTCTCTCAGCCATGCTTCAAAAAATCCAGGGCGGACTGTGCCCAGTCCGTCTCCGAAAAATAAAATCACAGCTTGAATGACTGGAGGCTTGTCACCTATCTTGCGAGTGTTTTGAGAAGCCGTCAGAGACCCACCAACTGTCTTCCAGGACCACTACCCTATGCACAATTTGCATATCAGTCCCACGAGCCCCCATGGCGATGCTATGAAGGCCTAGCGCACTGCCCTCTCACCTGGAAAATAAGATCCCCATGTAGGATGCTGTTCGTGGATTATAGTCTTTAACACCAAGTGCCTGGGCCACACTAGTTGATTTAAGTGTTGCACTTCAGAACATAAGAATGACTTCTTCTTGTGCATCCTCTGTCATCTCCACTTTTAGAGTGTCTTGCAAATGTTGGAAACAAAACTATTACCAACTTTTTAGTTCTAAAAAACCTTCTGAAAAGGATAAAATCATCTGTAAAAACAGGAAAACTTGTATTATTAATCAGAAAAATGGGAGGCGATGGCCTCCATGTGACCCATATGACATTTTATGGGTGTTTTATAATTATTTGTATTGTTTAATTCATCGCCAACCACTGACTGAGTGGATACTGTGTAATTCAATATCAATCTGAAATGAAAAGGGTCTTTAAAATGAGAAGTAATGAGCTTGTAAACAGCATAAATTTTTAGAGCCATGTAAAATCAGATAGTCTTGAGTTTGGGTGAGTGACATCTAGGCTAAAGTGTTCACAGGAGAGTCTTCTATCAATCTGAATTGAAACTGGTCTGTGGAACTAGGGAGTTTTTATTTTTAGAGCTATCCAAAATCACAGGCAGAGGTAGAATATGAGATTTGAGAGTGCTTTTATTATTTAATTCAACATCAGATTGTCTTGAAACTGCTTGAGTCATCCTGGGGTAGTGGACTGTCAATCTGAATTGAAATTGTTCTGTGGAAACAGGGACTTTTTATTTTTTAGAGCCATTCAAAATCACAGACAGAAGAGGTGGAATATGAGATTTTGGAGAGCTTTATTATGTAATTACAACATCAGATTGTCTTGAAACTGCTTGAGTGTCATCCTGGGGTAGTGGACTGTCAATCTGAATTGAAATTGTTCTGTGGAAGCAGGGAGTTTTATTTTTAAAGCCATTCAAAAATCACAGACAGAAGAGGTGGAATATGAGATTTGGAGAGCTTTTATTATGTAATTCAACATCAGATTGTCTTGAAACTGCTTGAGTGTCATCTTGGGGTAGTGGACTGTCAATCTGAATTGAAATTGTTCTGTGGAAACAGGAGTTTTTATTTTTAGGAGCTATTCAAAATCACAGACAGAAGAGGTAGAATATGAGATTTGAGAGCTTTTATTAATTAAACATCAGATTGTCTTGAAACTGCTTGAGTGTCATCCTGGGGTAGTGGACTGTCAATCTGAATTGAAAGGTGTTCTGTGGAAGCAGGGGAGTTTATTAAAGCCATTCAAAATCAAGACAGATCAGGTAGAATGAGATTTGGAGAGCTGCTTTATTATGTAATTAAACATCAGATTGTCTTGAAACTACTTGAGTGTCATCCTTGGTGTAGTGGACTGTCAATCTGAATTGAAATTGGTTCTGGAAGCAGGGACTTTATTTTAGAGCCATTCAAAATCACAGACAGAAGAGGTGGAATATGAGATTTGGAGTGCTTTTATTATGTAATTCAAACATCAGATTGTCTTGAAACTGCTTGAGTGTCATCATGGTGAGTGGACTGTCAATCTGAATTAAAATTGGTCTGTGGGAAGCAGGGACTTTTATTTTTTAGATTATCAAAATCACAGACAGAAGAGGTCAGGTTAGTATTTGGAGGGCTTTTATTTTGTAATTCAACATCAGATTGTCTTGAAACTGCTTGAGTGTCATCCTGGGGTAGTGGACTGTCAATCTGAATTGAAATTGTTCTGTGGAAACAGGGATTTTATTTTTAAAAGCCATTCAAAATCACAGACAGGCAGGTCAGAATATGAGATTTGGAGAGCTTTTATTATTTAATACAACATCAGATTGTCTTGAAACTGCTTGAGTGTCATCCTGGGGTAGTGGACTGTCAATCTGAATTGAAATTGATCTGTGGAAACAGGGATTTTCCTTTAAAAAGCCATTCAAAATCACAGACAGAACAGGTAGAATATGATATTTGGAGAGCTTTATTATGGAATTAAACATCAGATTGTCTTGAAACTGCTTGAGTGTCATCCTGGGGTAGTGGACTGTCAATCTGAATTGAAATTGTCTGTGGAAACAGTGATTTTCCTTTTAGAGCCATTCAAAATCAAAGGCAGGTCAGGTAGAATATGAGATTTGGAGAGCTTTTATTATTTAATTAAACATCAGATTGTCTTGAAACTGCTTGAGTGTCATCCTGGGGTAGTGGACTGTCAATCTGAATTGAAATTGTTCTGTGGAAACAGGGATTTTATTTTTAGAGCCATTCAAAATCAAAGACAGGTCAGGTAGAATGAGATTTGGAGAGCTTTATTATTTAATACAACATCAGATTGTCTTGAAACTGCTTGAGTGTCATCCTGGGGTAGTGGACTGTCAATCTGAATTGAAATTGATCTGTGGAAACAGGGACTTTTATTTTAGAGCCATTCAAAATCAAAGGCAGGTCAGGTAGAATGAGATTTGGAGAGCTTTTATTATTTAATACAACATCAGATTGTCTTGAAACTGCTTGAGTGTCATCCTGGGGTAGTGGACTGTCAATCTGAATTGAAATTGTTCTGTGGAAACAGGGATTTTCCTTTTAGAGCCATTCAAAATCAAAGGCAGGTCAGGTAGAATATGAGATTTGGAGAGCTTTTATTATTTAATACAACATCAGATTGTCTTGAAACTGCTTGAGTGTCATCCTGGGGTAGTGGACTGTCAATCTGAATTGAAAATTGTTCTGTGGAAACAGGGATTTTCCTTTTAGAGCCATTCAAAATCAAAGGCAGGTCAGGTAGAATGAGATTTGGAGAGCTTTTATTATTTAATACAACATCAGATTGTCTTGAAACTGCTTGAGTGTCATCCTGGGGTAGTGGACTGTCAATCTGAATTGAAATTGTTCTGTGGAAACAGGGACTTTATTTTTAGAGCCATTCAAAATCACAGACAGAAAGGCAGGTCAGGTAGAATGCGAGATTTGGAGAGCTTTTATTATTTAATACAACATCAGATTGTCTTGAAACTGCTTGAGTGTCATCCTGGGGTAGTGGACTGTCAATCTGAATTGAAATTGTTCTGTGGAAACAGGGACTTTTATTTTAGAGCCATTCAAAATCAAAGGCAGGTCAGGTAGAATGAGATTTGGAGAGCTTTTATTATTTAATACAACATCAGATTGTCTTGAAACTGCTTGAGTGTCATCCTGGGGTAGTGGACTGTCAATCTGAATTGAAATTGTTCTGTGGAAACAGGGATTTTCCTTTTAGAGCCATTCAAAATCAAAGGCAGGTCAGGTAGAATGAGATTTGGAGAGCTTTTATTATTTAATACAACATCAGATTGTCTTGAAACTGCTTGAGTGTCATCCTGGGGTAGTGGACTGTCAATCTGAATTGAAATTGATCTGTGGAAACAGGGACTTTTATTTTTAGAGCCATTCAAAATCACAGACAGAAGAGGTGGAATATGAGATTTGGAGTGCTTTTATTATGTAATTAAACATCAGATTGTCTTGAAACTGCTTGAGTGTCATCCTGGGGTAGTGGACTGTCAATCTGAATTGAAATTGATCTGTGGAAACAGGGACTTTTATTTTTAGAGCCATTCAAAATCACAGACAGAAGAGGTGGAATATGAGATTTGGAGTGCTTTTATTATGTAATTAAACATCAGATTGTCTTGAAACTGCTTGAGTGTCATCTTTGGGGTAGTGGACGTCAATCTGAATTGAAATTGATCTGTGGAACCAGGGACTTTTATTTTTAGAGCCATTCAAAATCAAAGGCAGGTCAGGTAGAATGCGAGATTTGGAGAGCTTTTATTATTGTAATTCAACATCAGATTGTCTTGAAACTGCTTGAGTGTCATCCTGGGGTATTGGACTGTCAATCTGAATTGAAATTGTTCTGTGGAAACAGGGACTTTTTATTTTTAGAGCCATTCAAAATCAAAGGCAGGTCAGGTAGAATGAGATTTGGAGAGCTTTTATTATATAATTCAACATCAGATTGTCTTGAAACTGCTTGAGTCTCATCTTGGGGTAGTGGACTGTCAATCTGAATTGAAATTGTTCTGTGGAAACAGGGATTTATTTTTTAGAGCCATTCAAAATCAAAGACAGATCAGGTATAATGTGAGATTTGGAGAGCTTTTATTATGTAATTAAACATCAGATTGTCTTGAAACTGCTTGAGTGTCATCCTGGGGTAGTGGACTGTCAATCTGAATTGAAATTGTTCTGTGGAAACAGGGATTTTCCTTTTAGAGCCATTCAAAATCAAAGGCAGGTCAGGTAGAATATGAGATTTGGAGAGCTTTTATTATTTAATTACAACATCAGATTGTCTTGAAACTGCTTGAGTGTCATCCTGGGGTAGTGGACTGTCAATCTGAATTGAAATTGTTCTGTGGAAACAGGGATTTTCCTTTTAGAGCCATTCAAAATCAAAGGCAGGTCAGGTAGAATGCGAGAGTTGAGAGCTTTTTATTTAATACAACATCAGATTGTCTTGAAACTGCTTGAGTGTCATCCTGGGGTAGTGGACTGTCAATCTGAATTGAAATTGATCTGTGGAAACAGGGATTTTATTTTAAGAGCCATTCAAAATCACAGACAGAACAGGTAGAATATGATATTTGAGGGCCTTTATTATGGAATTAAACATCAGATTGTCTTGAAACTGCTTGAGTGTCATCCTGGGGTAGTGGACTGTCAATCTGAATTGAAATTGATCTGTGGAAACAGGGATTTTCCTTTTAGAGCCATTCAAAATCAAAGGCAGGTCAGGTAGAATGAGATTTGGAGAGCTTTTATTATTTAATTACAACATCAGATTGTCTTGAAACTGCTTGAGTGTCATCCTGGGGTAGTGGACTGTCAATCTGAATTGAAATTGTTCTGTGGAAACAGGGATTTTCCTTTTTAGAGCCATTCAAAATCAAAGGCAGGTCAGGTAGAATGCGAGATTTGGAGAGCTTTTATTATGTAATTCAACATCAGATTGTCTTGAAACTGCTTGAGTGTCATCCTGGGGTAGTGGACTGTCAATCTGAATTGAAATTGATCTGTGGAAACAGGGACTTTTATTTTTAGAGCCATTCAAAATCAAAGGCAGGTCAGGTAGAATGAGATTTGGAGAGCTTTTATTATTCAATACAACATCAGATTGTCTTGAAACTGCTTGAGTGTCATCCTGGGGTATTGGACTGTCAATCTGAATTGAAATTGTTCTGTGGAAACAGGGATTTTCCTTTTAGAGCCATTCAAAATCACAGAAAGGCAGGTCAGGTAGAATGAGATTTGGAGAGCTTTTATTATTTAATTACAACATCAGATTGTCTTGAAACTGCTTGAGTGTCATCCTGGGGTAGTGGACTGTCAATCTGAATTGAAATTGATCTGTGGAAACAGGGACTTTTATTTTTAGAGCCATTCAAAATCACAGACAGAAGAGGTGGAATATGAGATTTGGAGTGCTTTTATTATGTAATTAAACATCAGATTGTCTTGAAACTGCTTGAGTGTCATCCTGGGGTAGTGGACTGTCAATCTGAATTGAAATTGATCTGTGGAAGCAGGGACTTTTATTTTTAGAGCCATTCAAAATCACAGACAGAAGAGGTGGAATATGAGATTTGGAGTGCTTTTATTATGTAATTAAACATCAGATTGTCTTGAAACTGCTTGAGTGTCATCTTGGGGTAGTGGACTGTCAATCCGAATTGAAATTGATCTGTGGAAGCAGGGACTTTTATTTTTAGAGCCATTCAAAATCACAGACAGAAGAGCTGGAACATGAGATTTGGAGTGCTTTTATTATAATTAAACATCAGATTGTCTTGAAACTGCTTGAGTGTCATCATGGGTAGTGGACTGTCAATCTGAATTGATAATTGGTCTGTGGAACCAGGGAGTTTTGTTTTTAAAGCTATCCAAAATCACAGACAGAAGAGGTGAAATATGAGATTTGGAGTGCTTTTATTTTGTAATTCAACATCAGATTGTCTTGAAACTGCTTGAGTGTCATCCTGGGGTAGTGGACTGTCAATCTGAATTGAAATTGTTCTGTGGAAACAGGGATTTTATTTTAAAAGCCATTCAAAATCACAGACAGAACAGGTAGAATATGATATTTGGAGGGCCTTTATTATGGAATTAAACATCAGATTGTTTTGAAACTGCTTGAGTGTCATCCTGGGGTATTGGACTGTCAATCTGAATTGAAATTGTTCTGTGGAAACAGGGATTTTGTTTTAGAGCCATTCAAAATCAAAGGCAGGTCAGGTAGAATGTGAGATTTGGAGAGCTTTTATTATGTAATTCAACATCAGATTGTCTTGAAACTGCTTGAGTGTCATCCTGGGGTAGTGGACTGTCAATCTGAATTGAAATTGTTCTGTGGAAACAGGGAGTTTCCTTTTAGAGCCATTCAAAATCAAAGGCAGGTCAGGTAGAATATGAGAGTTGGAGAGCTTTTATTATTTAATTACAACATCAGATTGTCTTGAAACTGCTTGAGTGTCATCCTGGGGTATTGGACTGTCAATCTGAATTGAAATTGATCTGTGGAAACAGGGATTTTCCTTTTAAAAGCCATTCAAAATCACAGACAGAACAGGTAGAATATGATATTTGGAGGGCCTTTTATTATGGAATTAAACATCAGATTGTCTTGAAACTGCTTGAGTGTCATCCTGGGGTAGTGGACTGTCAATCTGAATTGAAATTGATCTGTGGAAAACAGTGACTTTTCCTTTTAGAGCCATTCAAAATCAAAGGCAGGTCAGGTAGAATGCGAGATTTGGAGAGCTTTTATTATTTAATACAACATCAGATTGTCTTGAAACTGCTTGAGTGTCATCTTGGGGTAGTGGACTGTCAATCTGAATTGAAATTGTTCTGTGGAAACAGGGATTTTCCTTTTTAGCCATTCAAAATCAAAGGCAGGTCAGGTAGAATGCGATGAGTTGGAGAGCTATTATTATGTAATACAACATCAGATTGTCTTGAAACTGCTTGAGTGTCATCCTGGGGTAGTGGACTGTCAATCTGAATTGAAATTGATCTGTGGAAACAGGGATTTTTATTTTAGAGCCATTCAAAATCAAAGGCAGGTCAGGTAGAATATGATTTGGAGAGCTTTTATTATTTAATACATCAGATTGTCTTGAAACTGCTTGAGTGTCATCCTGGGGTAGTGGACTGTCAATCTGAATTGAAATTGTTCTGTGGAAACAGGGATTTTCCTTTTAGAGCCATTCAAAATCAAAGGCAGGTCAGGTAGAATATGAGATTTGGAGAGCTTTATTATGTAATTACAACATCAGATTGTCTTGAAACTGCTTGAGTGTCATCCTGGGGTAGTGGACTGTCAATCTGAATTGAAATTGATCTGTGGAAACAGGGACTTTTATTTTAGAGCCATTCAAAATCACAGACAGAAGAGGTGGAATATGAGATTTGGAGTGCTTTTATTATGTAATTAAACATCAGATTGTCTTGAAACTGCTTGATTGTCATCCTGGGGTAGTGGACTGTCAATCTGAATTGAAATTGATCTGTGGAACCAGGGACTTTTATTTTTAGAGCCATTCAAAATCACAGACAGAAGAGGTGAAATATGAGATTTGGAGTGCTTTTATTATGTAATTAAACATCAGATTGTCTTGAAACTGCTTGAGTGTCATCTTGGGGTAGTGGACTGTCAATCCGAATTGAAATTGATCTGTGGAAGCAGGGACTTTTATTTTTAGAGCCATTCAAAATCACAGACAGAAGAGGTGGAACATGAGATTTGGAGTGCTTTTATTATGCAATTAAACATCAGATTGTCTTGAAACTGCTTGAGTGTCATCTTGGGGTAGTGGACTGTCAATCTGAATTGAAATTGATCTGTGGAAGCAGGGACTTTTATTTTTAGAGCCATTCAAAATCACAGACAGAAGAGGTGGAATATGAGATTTGGAGAGCTTTTATTATGTAATTCAACATCAGATTGTCTTGAAACTGCTTGAGTGTCATCATGGGGTAGTGGACTGTCAATCTGAATTAAAATTGGTCTGTGGAAGCAGGGAGTTTCCTTTTTAAAGCTATCAAAAATCACAGGCATGTCAGGTAGAGTGTGAGATTTGGAGAGCTTTTATTATGTAATACAACTTTAGATCGTCTGGAAACGGCTTGAGTGACACCCTGGGGTAGTGGAATGTATTAGTTAATTCGTTTATTAGTTATTGACAGTGAAACTGCCTCAATAAATGAATGTCAGAGATCGCTTTTCCTGTGATCTGAGTTTGTACACGCTATTACCGCAACGCATAGTATACGCGCGCACCAGAAAATAACGTGGCGGCTAGAATGACTGCGTTTTTCAAAGTGGAGGCTGGCCTGACCGCAGTAGGTCTTCAGCAGTGCTGGTGAGCTTCTCCACAATGTTTGGACATTTTCTCATCCATACAAATTTGGTAAGTAAATATTTATATTTCTTGGCTTAATATGTATAAAAAATATGTATCTTGTCCAAGAAGAGTACAAGTATAGTTTAAAAAGTTGTATTTCTAGTTCCATGCCAGTGTTAGTTTCACGGCACTCTGAAGCCTCAAAATACATGCAGTTCTGAAGTATTTCCATAGAAATATTCTCTCATGCGGTACTGAGCTGAAGAATGATAAAAATACAACTTGGTAACGTTGTGTGTTATTTGAGCCCAGTGCTGCGTTAAAACAGCATGAGCGAAGAACAATGATAACTGTATGGATTTAGAACGGCGGGAAAATTAACTACTTTAAACCTGACAGTGTTTTATAATCCGTTAAAACATTCGTCTGATAAAAAAACCATCCCAGTTGCTCAAAAAAAAAAGTGATAGCTACTCCTGCAACCACTCGCATCTCATGTTTGAGGCTGAATGCAGATTATCATAATTGTTGGACAACTATGCCCCTGAAAATGCATTAGCCTATATAAAAACAATGGCCACCCTGCTGAAAAAAAAACTATGGAACCATCACAATTTTTTTAATACCATCACAAATTAATCGCACATAAATCACAAATGCCATTTCAAACCATAAAGTTTTACCCATTAAAACCATAAAAAAATGGTTTTCTATAGTGTGTTTTGGGGTTCAAGGTTCAAGGTTCTTTATTATTCGTCACATACACAATCATACAAGTATAATCAGTAGTGAAATGCAAGTAGAATTGAAGAAAAATACAGCATTTACATGAGGAAAGGGAGGAGAAAAAAATAACTCCCAGACTATGCTCCTTGGGGAGTACAGTGTGAGAACAGGAAAAACACCTCAGCAACACAAAAGCACATACACGACATAGCCACAGGGGAAGTGAATCCGGCCCAGCAAGCAGCCATCTGATCCGCAGCCACTGATCCGGGCTGGTCAGACCCGCTTGACCAGGCCAGCGGATCAAGCGAACAGAGGCGAATGGTCGGGGGGCAATGTCTGTAATGTCTGTAGGGTGGGGAGGAACGCAGAGTGTCTCACTGCATTGCACTCCCGGGTTTTTCCAGCAACAGCCTTGCCAAGGCCACTGTAGGGGAGCCAGAAAAGATAAGATTGTTTTGTCTTTGGGCATTCAATTTTGCAGGCTACTCTCTGTCCATTTTGGTCTCCATTTTAATCAATTTCCTTTGTAAAGCCGTGAACTTCTCCTTGGTAGAATCCATATTGAGATTATAGTTCAGTCTCAATGCTGACCGCTCTTCCCACAGCTTCAATCATACGGGCAGCCTTGTGGGGCTTTGGACAGCTGTTCCCGTTTTCTGAATTCTTCGATAACCCAGGGAAAAGCCTAATCCAATCAGCAAAATACCTGTTATCATGGTTCAATAGGTAGATATCAATGTCCTCCACGGAAAGAGCAAAGACACACGATTCGCCACCTCTCCCATGCGCCATCGTATAGCCGGAGCTGCGAACGTTCCGTCAGGGCAGTCAGGTTCCCCGAAACCCAAGTTTCCATAGTGTCAATTGCATTAAGAGACCAGTTAATCCATAATATTTTAGTTTGGAGAGCAGTGCAGAGAGAGTCTCTCACGAGACAAGGGAGCAAAGCAGGGAAGATAAGGGTGAGGACGGGGAGAGAAAGCGACCGCCTCCGTTGAGAGCCAGAAGAGAAGAGGGACTCTTCTGAAGAGCCAGAAGAGAAGATGGGACATATTCAATTAGGATGTATTGGTTTTAACAAGCCACCAATAGAAGGTGACCAATTACCAGTAGAGGCCAACGAGGTCCATTACAGTTTCCAATAAAAGCAATACAAGTCCCATAATAACCAGTAAAACCATTCAAATATTGTGATGTTGTCTATCATTTTGTTTTGTTTTTCAACATTACACGTTGCCTGTAAATGGCGCCAAAGACCTGGTAATTTCCGTTGTTACACTTACAGGACAATCATATCCTTGTTTAATAGACTATTGATCAAACATTTCATTTAAATATCAGCTTAGTCTTTCATTTTTGGCCTCCTTTTTGCTATAGATGACACAGCCTCTATAATTTCAACAAAAAACATATGGACATCATAAACCTTACAAAAATTAGCCATGGTTTTCGTAGTAAATCTACTTAATTTTATTTTCCGTGATTTCTGAATACCTGAAACCATAAGGTCAATCAGACAATGGCAGGTAACTGTCTAGACTTTTGTTCAAAAGGCTCTTGAACCTTCTTCGTGTGACCAATAAACATTTTCATGTGTATCACGTGCCATCAGGAAGTGGAGCAGGTGCACTGAGCAGACATGCAGAACGTGAACACTTTCCATGAGCGATCAGCTTCAGCTTATATTTGTCTGCAACATCTCAAACTTACTGATGTAATATAGTTGTGCGAGCATATAAAAACCACAACTTTTGCCATCAGTAAACACCTTAATGAGATCCTGAAGTCTGGGGTGAATTATTCAAGTTAGGTGTCATTATACAGTTCTGACCGACTGTCTGCAAGGGTTCGAATCCACCTGAATCAGTGCTAAAATTTCAAACCTCAACTATAAGTTGTAATCTGTAAATAATAACATTTGATAACTATTTATTTATTTACTTTTATATTTTATTAAAGTTAGATTTTGACCCCTATGATAGGTGTTTTTCTTTTTTCTTCTTTTTTTATCGTATTTGAGGGAGGGGGTACAACAAAAAAATCTTGCTTTGGGCACCGAATTGGCCAGCAGCGGCCCTGATAAAATGTCTCAATTTTACGCAGTTCTGGCGCCGCCATATCAATATTGCTATACAGCGCCACACACATTCACATCAGTGTTTACTCAGCGGTAGAGTTACTCTCATGGGACACTGCACTTATTCACACTCACAAAAGTAAATTATTTGAATCTGCTTTAAAGGGGCCATCGGATGCAAAATTAACTTTACAAATAGTTTGAATAAAAATGTGTTGGAAGTGTGTGTACACATCCATCGTATAATGATAAAAATCCACCCAGTGTTTTTTTATTTATCCCTATTTTAAAATCTCCTTTCTCAAATCACGCTGTTCTGAGAGTCCTGTCAGAATGACGTAGTTCTGTACAGGCCCCTCCCACAATAGTTGATTGACAAAACCATCTTACTTTAGCCCCGCCCTGAGTGAGCGGTCATCCGTCTGCCATTGTGTCGACTCCGGTGCAGGGGAAGACAAGAACGTCTCCGATTAAGCGACTGAAGTGTTTTGTTATTGGATGTAATAATGAATATAGCAGTTATCATTAACTCCTGACATCTAAGCCACTGAAGAGGCAGACGATTAACGTTACTTTCACTTTGAAGTTAATACACCGATCCCCGATCTATTTGTTCACCCGAATCATTCATGATCCAGCTTTATCTACAGAAGTGAGTAAAATGTTTTTTATGAATCTTTGCAAATCCAGTTAGCCAGTTTCGCGGCTGAAGTTTATTATGCTCAATAGATATATATACCTAGATACCTCATTATCGACTGTTTCTATGGGCCATGCTATGTAAGCCATCTGCCATTTTCGGAACGGTCTGCGAATCTTTGAGCGCATTGACTGTGTGCGTCTACAACAGCAAGTTATACGCTTGTAAATCTTTGAATATTCATTGATTATTATGGTAAATGCAAGATAGCTGACCCGTCAATGTATCTGAAGCAGTCTAATAGGGATTCTACAATTTGGAAATTTTAACCTCAGTATGTTGTTACAGACCCTAAAGAATCATATCAACTTGTTTAAAATGGACATCCGATGACGAACATTTAATTTGTGTGCTGTTCTTACATGTGCTTTTTCTGAGCTCATACACCCAAAGCACTCGCACTAAAAAGCCGTCAAACAGTGACTGATTACTGAACTAAGTTATGTTTTGTGCTAATACTGTCACACAAGGCTTATGTATAGACTCAGCTGGTTATGTCTAAAATTAAAGTAAACAGCATCTACCTGTATTTTAGATGCGCGCAGACTTAAAGGGACAGTAGGCTACTAAACATGCATGCCGACTGTAATTAAGTGACGTGACATACAGCCAAGTAATCATTTTTAATCGTGTTTAATGACAGTAACATGTCCCAGTGACCATTTGCATTGACATTTACTGCTTTCATAAAAAAATAAAACAGAATGTTTTTGCTGCTATTTTTTTTAACTAACGAGCCTGGAAAAAGTCAATCTGTCTGGAGGAGATGTGAAGTTACAGACAACACACCCAGTAATATATTTTATCCAGTGATGCTCACTTGTGTAGCAAACAGCTTGATATTTTGCAAGAGGTCATTAAACTTTATCTATTTATCTATCTTATTGCAGGACATATAATAGGGTATACGTGTCAGTAAATGGGAAGGAAAAGCAAAGATTGGACAGATTTTTGAAGATGTGTAAAGATGAAGCACTAATAAAACGTTAATATGTTCAGTCTTGGAGTTTTTTAAACTAACAATATAAAGGTTATTCTATGATTACTTTATAAAAGTCCATTACCACATCCATCCACCATCTGAAGGTGTATGTCCTTACGATTATAAGACCTTTTATTTGCTTTAAAAAAAGTATCAATCAGACGACAAGAGGCATTGTGTTCAACAGTTTTATCACCAAAGTTTTGATCATGTTGATAATTTAGAGGCTATAGAAATCTGTGTATGAAATAGGATGAAGCTAAACTTTATATGGTTAAGGGCAAAAATGCAAATCATGATATAGCCTACTGAAATCATACATTTCTTTTTGCTGTAAATTCCTTTATATATTTCATAAAATGAATTAATGTGTGTTTATTGCAAAGCTCCATGAAAAATTCCACAGGGAAAAAAAAGTCAGGTTTGGAATTAAAAAGTATGAGGGTGCACTAACATTATTAATTGGGCTCGTTTGTTGAACTGCAGTCCTGTGAGCACTAGGTGGCCCTGTTCTCTTCATTTATTTTTGTCTCGTTCACTTTCTCTCTTTGATTATCACTTGCTGTCAGTTGAGGGAGGCATCATCTGCTACAGGTCAAAAGTAAGGGCAGATACATAGGTTTAAAAAACAGCAGGATATGTGTGTATGCACTTATGCATGATGTGAAAGTCGCTGGTCTCAGGTGAGATGCCCGAAACAACCGAAACCACATGACCTCTCTGTGGGAAGTGAACACACTCGCCTCAGGGCCTGTAAACCGCGCAGAGAAGTAGCGCGGGGCAAAAGTTCAGGTCATGTGCGACTGTCTGTCATCACTTGACGAAAGATGTGTCTGAACTGTATACTTGCTCTCACATTCAGTTTAGTTAGAATATAATTAATGCACAGCTTTGATTTATTCGTCTTAAGTCGTTACCGAGATCTTTAGCACATTAGCACAGAGGTCAAAAGTTCAACTGCACCTGCACCCTCTAGTGGAAGAATTCAGCCCGTTATTATACAAATAATCATGACACGTAATTACAGCTTTAGAGTGCACACAAACACAAATATCCTCCATCTGTTTGTTTAATATTTGTCTTGGATCTGATTACTCTTGATCATTCTGACTGGATGGTGTCCAGTGCTACAAATACAAGCTTATTTCTGCTCAAACAGAGCTGTGTATGAAACATATTAGAGTTTATTTTGCACACTGCAGCTGCTGAAGAACATAATGCATCCTACAATTTAGATTTAACTATCTGTTGTGTGCATTTATTAAATGACTGTAATCAAACTAGGTCCTATGCTATTTTTATATCCAATAGGGCCGGTTATTGGCCCAAATTTAGCTTCCGCTGTTTGATGGCAGGTGTGACTGGTCTCTTCCTAAAAATCACAGTCTAGCACTGTCTAACACCCGTCCTCGTTTCTGCCACACGGAAATGTGTTTTTGACGAGCGGAGGGTAGCGGAGACGAAACACCCTCCATCTTGGTTTTATCTCAATTACCTGCATGAAATTTTGATGTTGGCTTTGAGAGTGCATGGTAGCAATTCAGTTTCTATGGAGCAGATTCAAGATTGATCATGTATATATAATGAGGTCTCGCCTGCAAGCGTGCTGGAGGAGGGAGCGTGAATGTGTTCATGCTGCGACCAAACACACAACAGACACAGTGTCTGCTAGAGGACCTATCTAGATCAGTTCAGCCATACTACAGTTCTTGCTAGGGCTTATTTCTCAATACATAACATAATATTAGAATTTAAGCTGCTACATATCTACAGCTATACCATATTGAAATATATTCAAAAAATGTAATACTATCAAAACAATTAGATGTGTCTACACAGGTGTTAGTCTCAATTCAGGAATAGCGCTGTAAACATGTACCATAATGCAGTGAATTCTATACAGAGCTGCTATTCTTGTTTTGTAAAGACATTTTACACAAGAAAACATTGCAATGCTATCTGTTGTTATGATTTAGGCCATCGTGTGTTTGTTGGGTGACAATCTTGACTAGTTTTATGGAAGGATAAGATGATTTGAAACAGCGTATTTGTAGTTTTAATGCATTTTGGATGTGAAATTGACTGCTGTGGCAAGACGAAGTTGGTGAGAAGAATTGTGTGGAGTTCTGGAAAAGTGACCTAGGTATTGATCAATGTTTCCTAAATGTTTTTCTTAATGTTTAACGTACTGTTAAACTTGTAACATTAACATTTTCTTAACGTTTGCTTTATTTTTTTTAGTATGTCAGACTTTGACCTCTTCACAACCCAGCATAGAGATATTATTCATCATGTCTTATATAATATAAACTTAAAAATAGAAGTTCCAAAGAAGTGTTTCAATAGAAGAACTATTTTTGTTTCATAAAGAACCTTTCAGTGAACAGTTCTTAAAAAGAACCTTTTGTGGAATGCAAAGATTATGTGGATGTTAAAGTTCTTCATCATCAGTGTCAGCAAAGAACCTATGCCAAAAATATTAAGAGTGTTGATTCTTGGGGTCTGTCAAATAGAACCTGAGGTTACATTTTAGTATTTCTCCTAATTGTTTCAGTGTAGGATTTGATTATTCAGATCAAGAAAAACTCTTGTTTGTTTAAGACAACTGAATTGCACAGGGGAAGCTTAGAACTAAGAAAAATGATGAATCAACAAGGCAGAGCATTAATATTCCATGAGAACTGTGCAGCGTAATGTGCGCGAGGTGGAGGGGAAGAATGGAGTTACACTGGAAACGCATTGACTCTGTGGAGGCCTGTGACGGCGCATCTCCGGGACGTCTGTTCAGATTGCTTTTGTTTTGATGTATCAGTGGCAGCGCATTTACGTGTGCCCGCCTGGGCCGGGGAGACCGACCAGGGCACAAAATGTCTCCTGGCAGTGTCCGATGCGCGGTGGATTTTATGAGTGATTTCACAACACATGCTCTCAGTGAAAATGGACTAATTACGCCGAGAGAACTGGCATGCGGGCCACGAGTCACTGAGCTGGAGTCGTCTTTTTAATGTTACCTTCCATGCATGCGGTCTTTTAATATAGGCGACACGATTTTAAAAGTGCATGTGCGCATGGAACATCCTGGCAAATAAATGCGCAACAAGTTAAACACAAATGGCAATTGCATGGTCCTCTGCCATAGATTTAGGCAAAGCTTCTGTTTGCCAACAGCCTAACTGATATTACGGTCAGCGCGTCTGTAACAAGTCTGATCTGATGAAAACACGCGCGTGGCTCGTAGCAATAAAAACAAAACCTGCAAAGAGGACGCGCGCACACAGTTGTCCGATCCATTACTGCGATTTCCTCGCAGGTTGATAGATCACATCGCATCACCTGAACCCCAGCATCTGCTGCTGTTGCTATAGAAACCCGTTACTAGATGCAGCTTGCGTCGACAGTTGACGTCTGCTCTCGGTTAATGCGTCCTGACCGTGACAGTGAACTATCGCACCCGTCCTTCGTTTGATAAACTTCTCACTGTGTTTCTAGATGTTTCACTCAAATATGTTACTCAATGTTGATGTCATGCCATTATAAAACAATGGAAATGATTTGTCCATTTTAATGTCCATTATACCTATATACTTTTTGCAGAATAATAATGCGTTATGGTTAGCCTATTGTTTTTAATAGCTCTTGTTAACAAAAAGACAAATAAATACTCGTTGCGAATTTACATTGTCATTACATTTGTGAGAAATAATGATTAAATACACAACCAATCTTAGGAGTATTATTAAGCCTAAATAAATACAACATTCCCTGTGACTTATATTATTATATTATATTATTATAATTATATTGTGAGGTTCATCAGGGAATTTATTTAAAACAAAAACCCTTGCAAGATTAAAGTCCGGAAATCTTACTTAAAAACATAAAAATGGCTTTGGTTGTGTCACACCAACACATAAAATGTCTTCATTTAAAATATTAAGTTTTAACTCAATTTCACACTTTTCCCTAAAAGTGTGGGTAATTACGTTAAACATGGGCAATTACCCTAAAATCAAGATGCATGTGTTGGAACTTCTTTCTTTTTTTAAAGCATTTGTTTAAAAGATAAATTGATTAATAAAATATGCCTTAGGTTAAGCATAATAATTAAACCAAGCTTAATGAAAAGTCAAATGTACAGTGTGCAAATCAAAAACAGCACAGCGTGTAGTCAGTCCATTTTTAAGACTATTTTTTTGTTATTTATATCTAAATATGGACTGCATTAAAACATCTTCTAATGCCTTTGTCCGCGTGTATAAATTATTCATGGGATCTCAGAATCTGGAAAAAGAAGAGATGTTTTTTAGGCGGTCAGAGAGGCTTTACGCCCATTTGAGTGTCCAGACGCGTCCGGATGCATCTCACAGAATCACGGACACGCGGGAGCTGAGCAAACAAGGTAAAGACTGCAGTTATATGTTATCCTTTGGCTATTTGCTGTAACAATATTTAGTTTGACTCGATTTGGCAATGCTTTCATTAAAATAAATATTCTTTAAATAAACGAGTGTGTTTTTTTTATTATTGTTATTTTTATTATTAGGTATATACATTTGTCTTTAGGCTTTATTTGAATAGGGTCACAAATGTATAACTGTGCTGTTCTCGTCTGTCAGTAATCGAGCGGAATATAGGACCATGAGCGGCAGAGCTTCATCTCCCCTTGCGCGGTGCATTCACAGTTCACGGGCGTCTGGACGCTAACGCGATGCGACAGGGGAACCTTTACAGCAACAAACGGGAGTATAGTATCAGGGAAGGCTGACCGAGCCGTGAACCGCGGCCCTAACACGGAGCAAATTAACATCAACAAAAATAGCGCTGCGTTTTCAGATCGCTTATGTGCGAAGCAGCAAATGCAGCCCGCGGTGTCAGCTCGTCTTTGCGCGGGGATGCATGGCTAATTCCCCCGCTTACCTGAGCAGGTGGCCCCGGGTCACGGCACTGGACCTGGATGATCCAGATCCAATCGATTTGCTATAGATGCATGCATGTTCCCAGAACTGAGTGTAAGTTTGAGTTGTAATGCCTGTTAGCCTAGGCCTTGTCAGATAAATTTGAGACCTCAAAAAGTTATCTTTTGTTTTTCTGGAAATAGACCAAACATACTGATGACAATGTATAGGCCTATATATATATATATATATATATATGTAGATATACAAACAAGTTTTCCAAATAGTTTATGGTGTACAGAGATCTAAATATTTGAAACGTTATGCTTAAAATTATTAGGAGTACGGATTGTTTATTGTAATTTTTTTTACTTTTTTGGCCCGTTCACTTAAAGTGAAAGTATTTCAGTAGTTGTGATGCTACTATATTGGTCAAAATCGGCCAAAACTTTGAAAGTTGTTTATAGTGCACAAAGACCTAAACCTAGTTTTAAATGTTACGTTTTGTTAGAGAAGGTGTACTATCTGTAAACATTATTATTTAGGCTAAGTTGTATTTAACAAATGCTTTAAATGCCTTAAAAAAGGTTACACGTCTTATTTGTGTATTCAATTCCCTCGAATCTCTTTCTGCAACTGTTGTGTTTGCCAACAAGACCAGGAATGTGTGCCTATTAATAAAATAAATAGAGTGACTTTTGAGTCATTTATTCGAGGACATCAATAAACCTTTTATTTACGCGCAATCATTGCATTCTTCACAATCACTCACATTTCTTTGTCTCATGAAATGTATAGAGAAAATACTGACGCACAAATAGCAGGTGGTTCAAGCTGGCATGACAGAAAAACGACATGCTCAGCCTCCAAAAATCGAGGCATGATTTTAAGAGACACGAGACCACGAGCACGTTGCGCTTGAGATACACGCGTGTGACGCTTCGGCGAAGAGAGAGCGATCAGAGGGCTAGTGATGAAATAGAGATAGCGACGAGCAGAGAGGCAGATGCGTTGAAGAAAAGCGGTCCATTAAGTCAAGGCAAGGGGGGGGGTCTTAAAAGCCTCTGCTGACTCTGAAGATGAGATGTCAGTGCGCGTTTGAGCCGAGCACATCTTACCCTCCTGAGCTCACATGCACCTCTGGCTCGGGACAGCTAAACCTTCAACACGTCACATCTATATTAGCACAAAACTTTGCTTACAGATCATAACTCCTAGGCGTATGAAAACGGGGCGGCTACAACACTTTCCTTCTTTGAAATATCATGTGGCTTCAGTCCAATTGAGAAAGTCTTATCTGGAGAGAATATCACACGAATGAGCGTTTGAATGGCACGGTTTTCTGTTTCTATTTGGAAAATAAAACTATTTATACGCAGAAATGGAGTTTGGCGTGCATATAATTTGCAATTTGTAGGTTTGGGGGTGTGGGGTATTATAGACTATATGTACGCCAAAATGCGTATTAAAACCACGTCAAAAAGTGCACAGCAAATGCACGCAAAAACCGCATGCAGTCAAACACGTGCATATAGTATTCACGCCAAAGTGAATTTGTGCATAAATAGCACGTAAGGTAAAAGACTGTAAACACGCTGACTGGTCAATGGCAAGTTATATTTACTGTGGAAAACCATAAACTGACATTCCCATAATTCTTTGTATGACACTTATGATTGACTGAATTTCTTTAAAATGTAAATAATTGTATTGTTGTTCGTTTTCATTATATATTTGTGTTTTATGTCCCTTATGATGTTTAATTAGGTCTAATGTTTACTGCATACTCTTAGTGTGTGTTTACCTCAGCTCGTGGAAAAACTCAAATTTATCACGTGTTTCTTTTACTGCCTGCACAGTGGTTATCGGATTTTTTTGGGGGGGGTGGGGGAGAGGTTAATCGCTTTTTTGGGGTTAAAAGTTAATCGCTTACCCCATGTGTTCCAAACCCATAAAACCTTCATTCATCTTCAGAACACAAATGAAGGTATTTTGGATTAAAACCGGGAGGCTTGTGACTGTCCCATTGACTGCCAAGTAGATAACACTGTCAAGGTCCAGAAAAGTATGAAAAGCATTGCCAAAATTGTCCATCTTCCATCAATGGTTCAACCGTAACGTTACGAAGCTACAAGAAAAGTATGCAAAGAAAATAAAAATAATGACTTTATTCAACAAGTTGTCTCCCCTGTAGCGCCATTTGGGATAGTATGTGCTGAACACAAACTGCTACGCTCTTCTGTGTCAGCCGCACCACACGGATACGTCTTCAATGTTCATTTACGCTTAGATTTGAATGAAGACAGCGTATCCAGTTTGCGGCTGATATGGGGTAAGTGATTAATGACAAAATTTTCATTTTAGAGCAGAGTAACCCTTTAATAAAGTATATTGTTTATTACCAAAAATTTTATTTAAGTTGTAGGCCTACATTATTTTTATGGTTTTGGTAACCATAACTGCCATTTTTACTGTAATTTTACTGTAATTTGTTTAATAGCCATCGCTTAGCATTGCACTAAAAACTACTCAAAACACACCTTACCAACTTCATAGAAATGTCTTGGCAACCATCTGAACCACAGCATCGTAGTGGCGAGATTTGTTGAGCCAACAACACTCATATTTTCATAAAAAGTGAAAAATCGAGTTTTGTGCATCCTGCTGTTATCACTGGAGGTATATTGAAATTAACATTTAATTATTTAGATTATGTGTTCATGAGTTATTTATTTGTCTGCTCAATTGCATTTTTGCAATTGCCTTTAGGACAAACAGAGGTGCCACTTTTGCAATCGTAGACTTGTGAAATTACAGCCTGTGGACTTATTAATCATCAAAAACTGTCTGGAGCCAAAACCTGAAGTCTTTTCTCCAGAATCGTGGGATGGTGGTGGTTTAGATTTATATACCATTATTTCTTCAAAATGACATTATCCACACAAGTGGGGATGCATCAGCGCGGTTCTTGTATTCACATCCAAATTTAGATGTAAGCATGTCCTTTCTAGACCACTAGCGAGTAAAAATGGCAAAACTGACCGTTTTCTGGACAAAAAAAAGTTAGTTGGAATACTTAAATGTTGAAATTCATATAGCTTTAAACTACTGCAATCAACCTTCGAAATACTCATAGCTATCGATCCACATTCACAGACGCTAAAAATATTTGAACTTACAACATGACACACTTCGCCTTGAAAGAAAAACTCTGTTCATAAACTCCCATTTTATCAAGCAGGCTTTTAATCCATTTTTTTCAGAATAAGGTCATCTATAATAAAGAAACAGAGAGAAACCAAGCTCTTTATATCTATTCTGGAGCCCCTTTTAAAGCCATGGCTGAGTGAAATGCTCTCTGAATGTTTTTCACACTTCCCTGCTGTCCATCACATTAGCACCTCCCCAAAGATGCATTACTGGAGCGCTTTGAGGATCTCCAGAGAAGCCCTGGACAGAGATATGGAGAGAGACAAAGCTGCTGTTTATTTGACTGAAAGAGACCTGAACATGAGGCATAGCCTATAGCAGTGACGGGCAAACTTGGCCCTTCCAGGCCACTTTCCTGCAAAGATTTGATCCAACCCCGATAAAGCTCACCTGCCTGTAGCCTTCTAGAAGTCTTGAAGACAGTGATTAGCTGGTTCAGATGTGTTAATTCGGGTTAGAGCTAGACTCTTAAGGAAAGTGGCCGTCCTTTGGGTGGTGCAACTGGTGCGGTTGCACCGGGCCCTGCCGCTGTGAGGGGGCCCCGCGACGAATGGACCGAGGGGACACCCCCACCCAATCCCCAAACCCACCTCCTCCCCCCCTCCCGGAACTTACCCCCCGAGTTTGCCCACCCCCTATATTTATATGAGCATGTGAAGGTGCTCTGTGTGATCTATCTGCGTTAGATATAGAATGTAACAAATTTTAATAAAATCTACTTTTTCTGTCGGAATTTGAATTTAAATGAATTAGAATTACACGAAGAGAAATTTGCTGAATAGTAATTCACACAAATACAACACAGCCATTTTGACAGAGGACTCAGAGGACTCGGTTTGACTCCAACAGAGGAGTTTTGCCACAGTTATGTCATTCATTTAGACTAATTATGCCAATTTATTGATATGTAGAAGACTGTCAACACAGCGAACAGTCAGCGAAACATGCGTTTGCCTTACAGCACCACAGAATGTCTATTGCGTTATTTTCAGAATGATTTGGGGTAACTTGGAGTGTTCATCCACATTTAAGTATTAAAATAAAGTTGAAAAGTTTGGGGTCAGTTTGGGGTTTTAAAGAAGTTCATACTTTTATTCAGCAAGGACGCATTAAATTAATCATGACAGTAAATACATTGATAATGTTGCATGTTATTTATATTGCAAATAAATGCTGTTCATTTGAAATTTCTATTCATAAAAAAATCCTGATGAAAAGGTTTCCACAAAAATGAAACAGCACAGCTGTTTTCAACATTGATAATAATCAGATATGTTTCCTGAGCAGTAAATCAGCATATTATGATTTCTGAATGATCATGTGACACTGAAGACTGAAGTAATGATGCTGTAAATACAGCTTTGATCACAGAAATAAATTACATTTTACAGTATAGTAAAATAGAAGCAAGTTGTCTTAAATTGCAATATTGCACAATTTTCCTGTTTTTTGTTCATCTTGATGAGACTTCTTTTGAAAAAAAAAAAATCCTACCAGACCTGAATGGTAAAGTACATAATCCATTTGAACTCTGCACAAGCCTCATGAGCTTGGATGTCTGTCTCTATCTGCTCAATCTGCTTCATCTGTAAACGGTAATCCATCTAATGTGGCTTAAACAGCAAACAGTGTTTGATACTATCTACAGCCCTAGAGAGAGAGAAAACGTATGCATAAATGCGCTCGTTTGAACGCTTGAAGGCATTATTAGTCATAAATGCGAAGTGTGCCTATAAGTGCCAGGTACAATTATAATCTAACAGCCGTGTCAGACATCCCTCCTCTCGCTCCACCTCTGATCCAATCATCTTCTCCTACATCTGTTCTCCACCAATCATATTGGCTCTCCTCACAGCAGACACCAAACCATGTACCTCCGAAGCCTGTGGGGGGATGATGGATGTCTAGCAGTTGTCAGGTCCTTTACCCCCAAATCTGGACAAGAAAATATTTTTCCCCCAAAATAGAGTCCAAATGCTACATCTAACTAAATAAAGTGTTTTTTTAAATTACATTTTAAAATAATACAAGACAGTTTTTCTGTTTTTGCATAATTGTAATGACTGTCAATTCTCTTTTTAGAATGCCTGAACTTCTCCTCCATTAATGTATGGATTAATGTATTAATGTATGTGAAGAAGAACTGTACCATTAGTGTCCGTCGTTGATTTCATATCACGGCCCTTCTGTCAGCATCGGTCTTGCTGATAAAGCAGATGTAGCTGAGTAAATAATTCATTAGATAATTAGATGAGTGTTTCCAGGGACAGATGTGACTGTGTATCTGTGAGTGGATCTCTCTGGATCTTGGCTCTGATTTTTTTCAGCCAATAGCCTTCAGAGTGTCAGACTTGATGACCAAACTGTTTACATATGCACATCATTTATATTTACACTTTTTGTCATTTAAAGAGAGTAACTAGACTCCCAAAATAAAAAAAAATAAAAAAAATGGTTTGTCATAGTAAGTAGCCTAAATAAAATATTTGTAAAAATGAGTAATATTAGTAAAGAAAAAATGTATTTGTGACCCTGGAGCACAAAACCATATATATTTGTAACAATAACCAAAAATATATTGTATGGGTCAAAATGATTGATTTTTATTTTATGCTAAAAATCATTAGGATATTAAGTAAAGATCATGTTCCATGAAGATATTTTTTACATTTCTTACTGTAAATATATCAAAACTTCATTTTTGATTAGTAATATGAATTACTAAGAACTTCATTTTACAACTCTAGAGATGATTTTCTAAATATTATGATTTTCTAAAGATTCCTAGATATTCATTTATTTGTATCTCGCTCAAAATATGGTTAGATCCTAAACCATACATCAATGGAAAGCTTATTTATTCAGATTTACCCATATGACATATTTTGTGGTCCAGGGTCACATTTAATGTATTTAGAACATATATATATATATATAATTTATACAAATACAATTTATTTGTAATGATTTAAAATGTAATAAAATCGTTTGTGAATGATTTTTGAATGGCCAGTTCTACCTACGAATAAACCATCATGATAGTAGCTATCTATCAATCAATCAACAGAAAACCCCACTGCAATATTGTCATGCAGAGTCAATAGATCAGCATGTTTCTGTCACAGCTGATTATACCTTTACAGTGACAGACTCACGGCACGATGTTCATGGCGCTTCCTGTCGGTTGACCTCCGGCTGACCTCACGATGCACGCTCTCTGACCTGAGCGGCGGCCCCGGTGCTAATGTTCGGTGACAGTGTTCACACGTCTGAAGCCGATCGCTGTAATCTGGACTGGCTGCTGAGAGTTGGGCTGGGCAGGAGTGTGATTGATTTCTCACAGGTGATTTTGTCATCTCTGCTTGCTGTCGTAGTCGTCCACTGCCTTGGATGATTATAGGGTTATATTTTATTGGCCAAGCAATTGATTATCATTAGCGATCTCTACTAGTTTAATAATTGGTGTGTTACTTAAATAGCCATAAAAATGAAGCATTAAAAGAATAGTTCACCTAAAAATTGAATTAGTCAGAAATGTGCTCACCCTTAGGCCATCAACAATGAGTTTGTTGTTTTATGGGAACAGATTTGAGAAATGTAACATTGCATCAGTGTCTCAGCAATGGATGCTCTGCAGTGAATGGGTGCCGTCAGAATGAGAGTCCAAACAGCTGATAAAAACATCACAATAACCCACAAGTAATCCAAACCTCTCCAGTACATCAGTTAATGCCTTGAGAAGAGAAAAGCTTTGTTTGTAAGAAACTTTTAACTTCAAAACATCACTTCTGGCTAAAATATGAGTCCATAATGAGTCCATATTACCAGTAAAATTAACCTCCTGTTGTCTTCTCACATCAAAATACTCAAACATATTTGTGTTTAAAACAGTTTTTTGCTTGAAAACGGTGCTTGGTCTCTGGATATTTCTCTCTTGATTTAGACAAGAAACGTTTCCGCTGGAGAAAGCAACATTAGGACTCAGCCTGCGTTATCCAAGAAGCAACAGAAAAATGTCTTGATGATGGTTTTGTTTCTTACAGACATGCAGCTTTTCACTTCTCAAGACATTAACTGATGTACTGGAGAGGTGTGGATTATTGTGATGTTTTTATCAGCTGTTTGGACTCTCATTCTGACGGCACCCATTCACTGCAGAGCATCCATTGCTGAGACACTGATGTAAGGCTACATTTCTCAAAATCTGTTTATATGAAGAAACAAATCTGCATTTTGCATGGCCTGAGGGTGAAGACATTTTCAGCAAATTTACATTTTTGGGCTGAACTTTTCTTTTAAGCACTAAACACTCACTGATTTTAAACACACACCAGACAGTGAATACTTGAATATATAGACCTTGAGCACACACACATACACACACACACACACACACACACACCATTCTGACATCCTTGGCACGTCAGAGACAAGCAGCCCAGGGCGACTTCACCCTCACCTTCTTTCTTCTTCTCCGATGCATCTGCTCCAAAATGTTGTGACACACACCATGTACCAACACATGCTCTCATTCAGATAGAACAAACACATAATATAACTACCTCAAGAATCACAAAATGAACTCAAACAGCACACATTTATCCACATGTGAGCAGAATCTCAGGACGATATGAACAGGAGCACATGTGATTGTGTTTTGGGAAATTAATCCTGGTAATGGGAGACAAAGAGGAATTGGAGGGGGAAATAAAAAGTAAGGGGATGAGGTCAAATGTCATTTGTTCTTGATGAAATACAAAGCACTATGGTTGAGCATGTTTTTCTGCATGGACTGACCATGGGGGAAGTTGGCCTACAGGCTCATCTACAGGTTTCAGTACTACTTACACATACAATATAAATACAGTACACAGCAGCAGTGCTTCAGATGAGACAACTGTCATTATTCTTTGTACAGTAAATACTGTAACACATGTTGTACACCCTCAAACTCAATACTGTTGAATTGATTTGTAGCCAAGTATTCCTTACATGTACTGTATTTGTGCAGAACTGAGAGACGACTGTCTAGACGAGGCATGGAAGTATTTTTTCAGAAGACTAAGAAACTGCTGTAACAAATAAGCATACTACCAATACTGTAATGCGATGTGTCTGAGGATGCTGACTGAATGAATGTATTATTCATTTACAGTACCTGACAGTGTATTCCAGTGTGTGTTTACTGTATATTCAGCTGTTTGGTCTTTGAACTTTTCTCTTCTAGTGCTTTTCATCTATTGTGAGATCTCTTTACAGCCATGTAATGAAAGTAAACTTTCTTAAAGTTTATTGCTGAATTTTACTGTATCAGCACCGCTCTATTTATGCCGTATACTGTAACAGACATTGACTAGCAAAATGACTCCTGATATCCCAAAAGCAGTTTTTGTAACAGTGTTTTAAATTGATCTCACTAGTGTTCGCTAGATAGAGAAGTATTCTGAGTATTTGACAGGTTTGTGTGTCATCTGAGGCCAAAGTTTGAGTCTGATAAAAGAGAACGTGTTTTTGACTAAACTATTTGATTTTGACCTGGAAGTTTGCATAAGTTGGTGTGTGTAATTTTGAGGTTATTTTTATAGTTGTGAGAAAATGGTGAATTGTTTCATGAATTAGCAATAGAGAAAAACTGTAAAAGTTGGATCTGTATATTTGTATAATCACTCTCTTTCCCACTTTGACAGCGAAATGGTTCATATTTGAGCTGTGAAGCTGCATAAATCATCCTTTTATTAGCTGGAACTTCAAGGTGGATGCATTAAACGGAATTGACATGAGTTTTGGCATGATATGAAACAATCATTTTTCTCTCCCTCTCTTTCGGTTTCTCCATATATATTATAGCTGGAGCTATCGAGTCCTTCGGGATGTCACGGAAGATGGGACACAGATGGGATGTTTGTCCTGCCGCCTGAAAGAAACCCATCAAAGATGTATCCCATGCACGCACGCGCAGGAGAGCGAGGAGGACACTATCTGCTTCTCCTTACTTCATGACACAACTCACTTCTGCTGTCTGAGATGCATGATAATAATCGACTGACTTCAAGAGGTCCTAACATTAGTTGATCTGAAAGTTCACAGTTTCTGCACTGCCACTCAAATCATCCTGTAAAGAAAATGTACATTTCTAGAATACAATGTAGTGCAAAACTCACCAGTGCCAGGATGTTGATGTTGCACGCAGCAGCAGTGCTTCTGAGGGGATTTTCTGTGTTTTGGCACATTGTAGCTGCTTGAGTGTTTTCAAACTTACGAATACAAGACATGTATATTTGGAGACCACATTGACATATTTTGTTCCATTCAAATTATACCTTAAATGTTCTTGGTCTTAAAAAGTAAGTCTTAAATGTACCGAATTCCTTAAACCTGCAGAAACCCTGTATTTAAGCATTTCATTCATGAAAGCATCTGATTGGACAAAATCTGGCAGTCAAGAAGAACCATTAATTTTTTTCTCATTTATCCTGAAAGAGAAAAACAAAACAAATGTAACATTCAGTCGCCATCTCTTTCTTTCTCTCTCTCTCTCTCTCTCTCTCTCTCTCTCTCTCTCTCTCCTCGCTCTCTCTCTCCTCTCTCTCTCTCTCTCTCGCCTCTCTCTTCCTCTCTCTCTCTGCCTCTCCTCTCTTCCTCTCTCTCTCTTCCTCCTCTCTCTCTTCCTCTCTCTCCTCTTCCTCTTCCTCTCTCTCTCTGTTGCTCTCTCCTCTTCCTCTCTCTCTCTCTCTCTCTCTCTCTCTCTCTTCTCTCTCTCTCTCTCTCCTCCTCTCTCTCTCTCTTCGGGTGGGGCGGGTGTGTGGGGTTGTTATATGGTCACTGCGCTTCACCAGGCTACACTGCGACTCAGAGCTGCAGAACATGCCAGTGTGCATTAGTTTAGGGCTGAACGGAGAGAGAGAGAGAGAGAGAGAGAGAGAGAGAGAGAGTATAAAACAAACAGGAGGATTCAAGGAGAGAGAGAGCGAACATCAGCGCACTTACATGAACCCAGCTCAGAATGAGCCCTGCAAAATGTGATTCATCAAATATAGATGAGCTTTGTGAGGATCTTTTTTACTGCTCGTGTTTCTATAAAGTTCAAGGAACAGCCATCCATCACTTCAGATTATTTTCACATTCAATTCAGTTTGAAATCGAAATGGATCCTGTTTTCTTTCTAAATGCTTTTTCTTGGTCCTACTGCAGTTGATTTGTTAGTACATGCTGCTCCAAAAACAATTATCTAAATAAATATCACAATATTTTACTTTTCAATTATGAGACCGACTCTCTAACCATTAGGCCACAACTTCCCCCAACTATGACTTTTTTTTTTTATTTGTCCATATACTTTTATTCATTTTATTTTATTGTAAACTAAATGAAAAAACTCACCTTGGCAACTAGTTGAAATAAAATAAGCTTGTTTTATTGTATTTTATTGCATTTCAGTTAAAGTTATTTATTTAAAGCAACACAAATGTTTGAATGGTTTTAGCTTTATTACACAGGCAGTGATAGACAGTTATTTTAGCATCATATAAATTTACTTAAGAAGATTTTGGATTTTAATTTTAGTTTGAGTCACTTTGATCTGTTTTCTCCCCCATTTTTATAAGGTTTATTTATTTTTATTTTTTTATGTCTTTGCAGTTTTTATTCATTGTTATTTCAGTTTTACCTTTGTATTATTTTAGTACGAGTTAAACAAAATATATCGCTGAAATGAAAAAAGTGTTAGGTTTTTATATATGCATAGGTTTTTAAGTTATCATCTGTTTTACTTCTATAGCAAAACATTTATGATTGTAGTTTTGATAACCCTGGCAATATCATAAAACGTTGGTTACGTATGGTTCTACGACTGGCGGAAGACCGTAACAGAGTGGAAAATCTTCCTGTCCTTCCCTTTGTCGAGAGCTTAGGGTGAATCCCATTTCTCTGTCTTACCCCTTTCCCTTAGTTTAGCGTGTTCACGTGAGAGTAAAAGCTGTCCCAATTCTGGTTTTGATCGAGGGGTAGGGGTAAGTGGAAGGGGTAGATACCCCTTAAAACCAAGAATTTTCGTGAGCTTACTTGAAACCAAGCGGTACCCAGAACACACTCTGATCATCCAGAGACTATTTTCATCTTAAATAATTTAATTTAAAATTACGACAGTCTTGCTTTGTTCTCTACACATTCCTGTAACTTACATATATATTTGCAACCTTGCTCTTAATTGAAACGTTTTTAAAAATCGCTATTTTTCCACGCTAACGTTACATTGCTGATTTGCACAACAGTCCCGCATTTCTCTGAATAGAGAAAACATCACTAAAACCCTCGACACACACACACTTTTAGACGGAGAGTTTGTGATCAAACACACACTTTTAGACGGAGAGTTTGTGATCAAACACACACTTTTAGACGGAGAGTTTGTGATCAAACACACACTTTTAGACGGAGAGTTTGATCAAACACACACTTTTAGACGGAGAGTTTGTGATCAAACACACACTTTTAGACAGGAGAGAGTTTGTGTTCAAACACACACTTTTAGACGGAGAGTTTGTGTTCAAACACACACTTTTAGACGGAGAGTTTGTGTTCAAACACACTTTAGACGGAGAGTTTGTGATCAAACACACACTTTTAGACGGAGAGTTTGTGATCAAACACACACTTTTAGACGGAGAGTTTGTGATCAAACACACACTTTTAGACGGAGAGTTTGTGATCAAACACACACTTTTAGACGGAGAGTTTGTGATCAAACACACACTTTAGACGGAGAGTGATCAAACACAGAGTTTGTGATCAAACACACACGGAGACGGAGTTTGTGATCAACACTTGTCTCTGGTAGCAGCAGCTAGCGACGATGTATGATGACGTAACAGTAGCCAAGTGACGTCTCATTTCATAGGGGTATGTTTTCACCCCTAGAGCTTACCACTCGGTTTCGAGGGACAAGGGGTAAAACGAAGGGGAAGGGGTAAGACAGAGAAATGGGATTCACCCTTAATATAAAAGTCTTCTCGTTGACCCGACTGCCATGCTGCGTACGTTATCTTCACTAAGGTGTTCTGAGTTTTGGCTGACAGACATCTCCCAATCAGCCAGCGTTGGAAGGGTCTTAGGTTCAGCCTAATCTGACCACGGGCGCCGCCGCGGCCTGCATTGCGGCAGGTGGTTTTATTTCCTCTACAGCATCTTTTCCCAGTAGTGTCTGAATTTACATGGAAATAACTCTGTGTTTCTCTGGGTTCGTCGTAATGGAAGAACAAATCCCAGTGTTTACAGGGGGCCGGCGACGAAATTGTAGACTGTAACCATGCAAAATAGTTTTTTAAATCCATTGATTTGTCGTTACTGAATGCCAACAATGATTTTGTGATGCTGAAAACCTGTTCGTCGCCGACCTTAGCGAGTCACCACTGTCTGCGAGCAGATTTGTTGTCTTTGGGGGGGGACGATTATCAGAGGCCGCCGTTGCGTGTCTCGAACGATGATATGGTCTCCCATATGGCTGGGATTGCTGAATTCTATATGATCTATTTGGCGGCAGGCCTTGCCCTGAAATTTGGCGGCGCGAGGGAAAAGTAGCCCTGTGGAACGAATAGGGCGAATAACCAGGCACTTTGAATGAAGCGCGCAGCTCCTGTAACTGACACCGTGCTTATAAAGCCACAAGCCTTCGGTCTAACGCCTCCTGAGATGCTGAACCAAATATCTGACCAGGAACCAGAGGAAGCTGACGCAGAGCGGCTCTGCAGGATTCAGATAAAGGCGTGCACTATCCAAACTTGACGGCGCACCTGGACCCCTTACCACAGTGACCCGCTATTAAACCCATTGATCACAGAGCTACATTAACCAATTTGGTGGCTGTAGTGTCTGGTGAGCTGAGCGAGGCATCGCCAGTAACAAATGGGCAAGCATATTAACAGTTCTACCTAAACAGGCCGTTGAATTGTATATCTTGCCATTTAAGTTGTCCGTCCGTCTACATTCCATATTTGGACACCTTGGATCCTGTCTCAATGCTTTGTCAGGTGACACGATTAAAGAAGCCACAGCGGGTTCTAATGGAGGCATCGGACCCAAACCTATTGTCCCCGGATCCTCCATTGCTGCTAACAGACGCGAAACCCAATCCAGTCTGGTTGAGTGGGCGGATTTAAATACTTGCGAGAATACCTCCGTAAAATCTGGAGATTGTGGAATTGTAAATACATTAGTGTGTGGCAGGGAATGGCAAAGGCGATTTGTATGCATCATGTCCGTTGCTGATTTGGGATCGATTCCTAATTTTATAAAAGCGTTTTTTATTGTGTTTACTAGATCGTCAGACACAAGCACTTTGACCATCCGCCATATCATCACTGTCAATCACGCCTGGTTCTTTTTCTGAAACGGATTGCTCTTCCGAGAACAGCGAGTCTGTGGCTACCACAGAAACCCAATCAATGTCGTCTGGACATAAAGCATGATCCGGCTGCGTTCTCCTCGATGCCTGATTCCGAAACCTCAGGACTTGGCTGGGGTTGCAGTGTGGATAGAAACTCCTGAATCTTTCCTATTCCATCAGCCAATTCGTCAACTCTACGAGCAAGTCCTTTCTTTTGTTTCGGGAGAGGAGCAGAGGCTGAAGCCGAAGTCTTTCTTTTCATACCTCCCGTATTACTGCTTGACCCTGCGAGGCGAGCACGTGGCACTGCTAAGGGTATCATGTCACAGTGTTCCTGTGGCTCAGTGGTAGAGCATTGCGTTAGCAGCGCAAAGGTAGTGGGTTCGATTCCCAGGGAACACACATACTGACAAAAAAATTATAAACTGAATACACTGTAAGTCGCTAAATGCATAAATGTAAATCATGTTGCAATGGATGCATAGAGCTTCCCTAAGATGCTCGATGCCTAGGCAGCTTGGACACTGGTCATGTCCATCATCAAGTCCCATCTGCTCCTGGCAAGACGAACTGTCCGGACATATGTTTAGAGGAAGTCTTTTTTTTTTTTTACAAATATTTCACATTCCCACGGGTGGTTCGGAAATACCACACTCACCCAATAAACAATGTGTTTTACTAGGTATTGCAGGGATACAGCTGTCGAAACTTGGTCCTAATTAGCTGCACTTCACACCACTGCAGGGTCTCCGAGGAGAAGACGAAAGAGGAAGTGATGACATGTAAGCAGGTATTTATACACAGACACGTCATTAAGGTCACAAGGTGATTTATTAGGTTCTCGACTAAGGGAAGGACAGGAAGATTTTCCACTCTGTTACGCCCTCTAGCGGTCTGTAGCCAAGGATTTTTTTTTTACAGCTTATATTTATCTTTAGTTTGTACACATTAACACGTTTATTTACAGTGGTGGTCAGTAACGAAGTACAACTACTTCGTTACTGTACTTAAGTACATTTTTCAAGTATCTGTACTTTACTGGAGTAGTTTTATTTTGAGTAACTTTTACTTTTACTTCACTACATTCCAAAGCATAAGATCGTACTTTTTACTTCACTACATTTCATAAAACATATCGTTACTTCTTATAATACATCACGTGCTCCGAGACGCAGAAGCGGTGTCTGATTAATGAACAAACTGATTCTTTGCAATGAACCTGTTCAATCGGTTCGCAATTTGCAACAAACGATTCATTCACGAAATTCAAATGATCCGATTGCAGCTGTTCTCGAGTCGAAAACTCACTGATTCAAATGATCCGTTTAGAGCGAGTCTTCTTCAGTGAACTGAACTCACAAGTAAAGAACCGAGATCTCGTGATGCTGAAAAGTAAGTTTACTAAACTCGAATTTTAGAATTAATTATTGTAACTGAAAATAATATTTAGGTCAAAACTGTCAGTGAACTAAATCTGCTGTAAAGGGTGATCTATTTAAGTCCACTGAAATGCTTGAATGCAGACAGATCAACATCAGTGTCTCTAACGTTATGTTTTAGGTCAAAAAACAAAACATTAAAATAACACCGATTAAATAAAATAACTCCTGCACGTTCATATTCCCCGCTGCTGTAACGTTAGCAGTTTTATTAAAATGCTATGCATTTAGACCTATGTGACGTCTGTTTTTATATTGTTTATCAACAGTATACATTTTTATATTGTTCAGATCAACTAGCCGAGTAGACATATATGAATGTTTATTCATAACCATACTGAAAATAAGTAAATATTGTTAGCTGATGCTAGCTGTCTAGCTAACAAGCTTGCTGGTGCTAAGCTGAGGACATTTTTAGATATAAAGTCCAAATATTTTTATTCAGCCACCTAGATAGATTCCATCTGAGGGAAAAAGAAAGGATGTGATGTTCAGAACATAGTAACTACAGTAATTATCAGAGTGGGAAGTGATGCCCTCTGGGGCATTGGGCCAGGGTGTTTTTACACCACAGACAAGGTTTGAGAAAAAAATCATTATGAAAATATAATGAGATTTTCCTTAAAATGTTCTTCCTAATTTCAGGCCTAATTCTCATGTCATATATAACTGATGTTCTGCAAAACAACACGCTCTAAAACACTTTTTCTTCCTGGTGAAGATTAGATGTGAAATCTGTTTTCTCTCAGGTACATGGCAGTGTAAGCTTCACAGTGAACATTACTACATCACTTTCATCAACGTAGTCCATATCAACAACATATATATCTTGACTCTATATAGGGGTTATTTTGGGTATTTGGATTATAAAAATATGTGCTAATATAAAATTAAATAAAGTAGTCTATATAAAATTGCAAAATAAATCTGTCTATCAGTACTTTTTACTTAAGTACATAAAAATTGAGTACTTTTGTACTTTCACTCAAGTAAAATTGAAAAGCAGTACTTTTACTTTTACTGGAGTAATATTTTACTATACGTATCTGTACTTTTACTCAAGTACTTGATCTGTGTACTTTGTCCACCACTGTTTATTTATACTCAAAATGTATCAAGATAGGTAAATTAGCATTAAACACATTGAAAGTTTTGTTGCATTAACTATGTTAACATATAAAGCTTTATTGGAAAGTGCTACTGACTCAGTTGAGTGTCCATTTGAGTCAGAAAGAGACTCTCCTCAGGCACATTTGGCCTTTGCAGTGTTTGTTTTTATTGGTGTTTGGTCGGCTGGTGTCATAGCTCCGCCCTCTTTCGAATAGTCGCATTCTTATTGGTCCAGACAGTGGCCAATGGTAATGTACAACAGCTGGCAAGAGAACTCCATAATCTCATTTTCAGGGAAGCTTTGAGCCAGTTTCATCAGCCAACATTCGTCTGTAATCTTCACTTACTCCATCCCCCATTTAATCTGTGACCAGAGGCTTGTTCTTTTCCGTGTCTCTTCAGCCGTCCAACAGAACTGATCCCAGATCAGAGATGAAACACACAAAGTTCGTGACCCTCATCTGCGCCCTGAGCTTGCTCGGTACATGACCTCATGACAGCACAGCGAGGTGGCTCTCTTTCGAAAGATGTGACATAGTTTGAGGGCAGTTAAAGATGGAGTTAGGATCAGTTTCTATTGACATTTTGTCAGAGTGACCCCTTCCTCTGCCTTTAGGCTCACAGCGGCCCAGAAACGCTGCGGTTCAGAAGTTCACAGTGTCTCTTTTTCCTGTTAATGCTGCTAATCAAATCATGCAAAAAAATATATGACATGCCAATTAATTAAATAAATGTATCATTATATAGATGTACTGTATATAATGTATATATTTGAGACCAGTAGATTTAATGTTTTTCAAAGAAACCTTTTCTGCTCACTAAGGCTGCATTTATTCTGCTGCAAATACATGAACAATTGAAAAATTGTAAATATTTGTATAATTAAAATAGCTGTTTTCTATGTGAATATATTGTAATATGTAATTTATTTCTGTGATGCGCAGCTGTATTTTCAGCATCATTACTCCAGTCTTCGGCGTCACATGATCTTCAGAAATCATAATAATATGCTGATTTGCTGCTCAAGAAACATTTATGATTATTATCGGATGAGCTTTATTTGTCACATACACAATTATACAGAGTATAATGAGGAGTGAAATGTGTTCTCTGCATTTAACCCATCCAAGTGTACACTTGGAGCAGTGGGCAACCGACAGTGCAGCGCCGGGAGCAGTCGTGGACTTCCTGTCGGAGCCGGGATTCGAACCCACAACCTTGGGTTACCTCGGGTTTCAAGTCCAACGCTCTATCCATTAGGCCAACGACTGCCCTATCAATGTTGAAAACAGTATTTATTGGAATAGAAATCTTTACTAACATTATACATGTCTTTACTGTCAGTAGTGATCAATTTATTTGTGTCCTTGCTAAAAAAAAAAAAAAAAAATCTCATTTCTAAAAACAGTTTAAATAAATCTAATTTAAATATACTTAAAATACATAGTAAATTAGTTAGACAAAACACAGACAAAAAGTAGAAGTCAATATATTGTTTGTTTTATTTCTACATATTTTCATATTGTGTTGTTTTTGATGTACATTAGCACTAAAAGTCAAAAATCATTTGTAGTATAATTAACTGATTTAGTAAGGACTGATTCGTTAATATTTAAATGATCAGGCACTTCTTCTGAGCATCTCTCAGCAGAAAGCATCGATCACCGAGGACCCCGAGAGAAACAGAACGTAACCATGACCCATATCATCCCAAATCATGTCTTCTGCAAATTCAGAGATGCATTTGGATGCCATGAGCAAAATCAACAATACAGATCAATCTCTGCATGCAGTCACATGAACAAAAGGCAAGTAAAAATTATTTTGGCAGATTATCTACATATTTTCCAGCAGCTGTAGGTAGCTCAACAAAGCATTATTATAGAGATGCACCAGTGTGCACTTTGCATCAATTTTAATGTCAAAAGGTTAAACTCTTGAAGGGCACTTGAAAACCTTCCCCCTTTAGGGATCTTTATTATTTGAGTAGATCATATATCTGCATAAATACATGACATGACATTTCAAGCAGCATCACATCATTGAAAACATTTATCTAATTATTCTGTATTTATTACGGGTATAAATGTGGATTCCGTGAGCTTATAGCGAGATCAATTTACATAAAACCCAAAATAAAGAAATGTAAACTTAACAAAAAACGTCCATGTTTGTCAACCTGGCGCAAATGACGAGGAATGAACTGAATTGAGCTCGCGCGCGCGCGCTTGAGTTTGATTGACAGGAGACTCCATGGACACAGAGAAAGAAACGTCAACAAACTCCGCGGTCATGAGGTGAGTTTCAGCGCAATGTTTTTAGCAATAGATTGAATAAAATAACATATTTTGTATAAGTTGTTATATTAATAACCCATAATGGATAACATAAAAATGTATAAACTCAGTACATTGGTTTATTTCTAGCATTACTCAGTCGGGTGTTTCCGGATCTCTGGCTCGGAGGGTTCGTACATTTCCGCCGGAGAGAGAAGTGTTTCACGCGGCCGCGTGCGGAGCGCGAGAGTGGTTGAGTTTGGTATTGAAGAGAGCGCGCAAACCACTGCGCACCGACAAACACGTGCGTGCTTTATACTCACACACATCGCCTACTAGTATGGTCTATAAGTATGTACTCTTTTTGTGAAGAAAAAGTAATTTAGAGTGTTTAGCAAAATAGTAGGCAAGCTTTGGGACATGCTACTTCGTCATAACTGCTTCTTTAACGGGCACTCTGTTGCTTAGTTACGTGCATTCTGTCCCTGTTTAAACTGCCATGTCAATCTTGTCATAGTTAACAAAATCCACATTTCGTTTAATTTAATTTCCTACCGATAGAAATGAAGAGGCACGTTGAGTCGCGGGTCATGCCTAGAACTCTTCATATGTTTGCATAATGATGCATTTCAAATGTAATAATCTAATGTATAATTATAAGAGTTCACAATGTTGCTACATATTAAATATAACGCGCATAACACTGAATACATATTTTTAATCAGGTTAGACATTTATTATTTATCACTCAAACCCCTTTCTCTGCTTGTCCATCGGTCTCGCATATCCGCCATGTTTGTAGTTTTTAAACCGTTTTTATGCGTGTTTGTAGTTCTAATCGAATCCAAGGAAAACTTTTTCCGTTGCATATAGCCTTATGGGCTGCACACATATTCTGTATTAATAGACCAGGGGGTAGTTGCGTAAACTTAGCCACCATGTTAAGACTCTTAAGGACTAATTTGACCAATAGTTGTCTTAGGCCTACTTTTCCAATATAAATAAGACTAATACCTTTTCATAACTGAATTTAAGAAGTTATGACCATCTTGAAGAAGAAAAAAATAGATGATTAACTTTGTAAAACCGTCTATGCAACGGCCTCATTTAATTAAGAGAAAACTGAGTCTTGATTTCCAAATGAGTGTATTGGACATATTTATGATCGTCAATAATGACCATGGAATTGGTCAAGATAAGGCATATCTATACAAGTGTTAATATTAATGGAATAATTTCATATCTATAAAATTAAATGATCTGACTCCAAACCATTTTTTACTTTAAACATGACTTCAAGTTTTACTGTCATCTTTTACTAGAGTATATTTATGTTTTAGAGCTCATGACATTATAACCAAGTATGTTAATGTTTCATAAATCTATAATCTTGATTGTTATTTTGAAAGGATTTTGGAGGCATTATAGTGAAAGATTGTGCACAATATTGAACAAATGTTTGTTTAAATGTTTTAATAACTTGACTATAACATCAACTGAAAAGGATATTTGATTGGATTAGGCCATTTTTGCATTATTTATTTATTGTTTTATTTACTGCATACGTTAATTTAAAAGCCAAGGGATCAGATTTTTAGTGTATGAAGTCAGATATAATTCATAACATGACTTTTTATTTTTATCAGCCCATCTATTTAAGCGGCTGTATAATATACGTGTCTGTGTGTGTTGTGTGCATGTGTCTGTGTGTGTTGTGTGCGCGTGTGTGTGTGCATGCGTGTGTTTTGTGTGTTGTGTTGTGTTGTGTGTGTCGTGTGTGTGTGTGTGTGCGTGCCTACGTGTGTGTGTGTGTGCGCGCGCGCGTGTGTTGTGTGTGTGTGTGTGTGTGTGTGTGTGTGTGTGTGTGTGCGCGCGCGTGTGTGTGTGTGTGTGTGTGTGCGTGCCTGCGTGTTGTGTTGTGCTGTGCTGTGCTGTGCTGTGTGTGTGTGTGTGTGTGTGTGTGTGTGTGTGTGTGTGCCTGCGCGTGTGTGTGTGTGTGCGCGCCTGCGTGTGTGTGTGCGTGCGCGTGCGTGTTATTGTGTCTTTGTGTGTGTGTGTGTCAGGGTCTCAGCGTGCTTCATACAGCAGCTCTGCACGGGCACGTGGACTGTGTGGAGCTGCTGCTGGAGGCTGGTGGGATTGTGGATGTGAATAGCAGCTGTCCTCGTGGACGCAGACCTGTACATATGGTGCTGAGTGCTCAGAGCCGACCCAACACACACGCCTGCCTCATTTACCTGCTGCAACACGGAGCCCAGATCGATGTGTATGCACTCATCATTAAGATTCATATTCTGCTTACTTTGTTTCTTGCATTAAAGTCAGCATGAAAACCCATTTGCAATCAATTTTAGTTATTACTTATTACCAATAATAAAAATAGGGGGGACTTGATATTATCCACCGAGATTTGATTGGAGTAGGAAAAGTGAATGTATCATACTAGAATGATTTTGAAGTATATATATATTATTATTTTTTGAGGGGGATTTTAGGTTTTTAATAACTTGCACTAATTAATTTGGCAAAATTAGACCAGAACTGGCAACATCAACAACAAAAAAAGGCATTCTGGAGGTAAAGCTATTATTTTTAATGAAGATGTAAACTATTTATTTATTTATTGACTTACATGCACTGATGAATTGTGCAAAATTAGACCAGTATTAGTAACATCAGCTGAAATGGAAGATCATTTTGAAGGCAGAGCATGTAATTAGATTTTAATGACAAATTATGTTTTTTATTTTATTTATTGAATAACATGCACTAATGAGTTTTACCAAATTAAACCAGAATTGGCAACTAATTTTTAAGGTGGAGCAAGTTATATTTTGATGAAAGATGAAAACTGATTGATTGATTTTTAATAACATACACCGATGAAGTAAAAATGTATTTTATTTTTTAATGAACTAAAGAATTGTACAAAATGATGCCAGAAATTGTTAGATACTGAACTCAAGTTACCAGTGAATGAAAAAAATGTCAGCATAATCACAAGTTTTAGTAAAGTTCCCCTGGTGTCAGGTCCGTGTCCTCAGTGCTGTCGTATCCTCAGCTCCACAGATGAAGGACTGACTCCGCTGCACCTGGCCGCTGCTGAAGGCCTGACAGACTGTACAGAGACGCTAGTGAGAGACGGGGCAGACATACACGCTCAAGACAAGAGAGGTCGCACGCCTCTCGACCTCGCTAGGACCTGGGGCCACAGACTCACTGCCAGGTATACTGTTAGAGACTCCTCAGTGTGTGATTTAGGTTCACTTACACAACATTGCATGCCATTTCAAAAACGCATGGCATGACGTCAGAGGTGCAAGTGAACAGCAATGTATTTCTGCTGCAGGTTTCTGAAAGATGCCATTTGGCGAAAAGACAGACAGCAGGAGATCCGGAAAAACAAACCGCTCCATGACCTCCAGCAGTTCCAGTGTTGCAGTGTGCTGGATCTGCCTCGCTTGGGACGCTCCCTAAAACCAGACGCCTCGCCCTGGACTGAGGTGGCCATGCACCTGGCCGAGGAGCTCAAGCCAGGACACTATTAGACAAACAGTTACACTGGGGTGGTACCTTAACAAAAGGCATTAAAATGCCATTTTAATGTACTAATATGCACTCTTTAGGGGTAGTTAAGGTGCAGCCCAGTTGTAACATTTGTACCTCTTTTTCAGCATCTATAGACACCAAAGTCATGTTTTGAATAGTCTCACAGTTAATGGACTTCATCGCAGCTTTGATTGGCCAAGAGCTGTCTGACTGACATGCAAAGCAGCCAGTCACGGTGTGTTTTGTTCAGCGTCATCTTTAGGGTTGTGAAAATGTCAAATCTCCATCCCTGCAATAAAACAATAAAAGACCCATGTGCAAAAAAAATAAACATGCTACAAAAGATTTCTATTTCTGGAGGATCATGTGACACTGAAGACTGGAGTAAAAATTCAGCTTTGATCACAGAAATATATGACAATTTAATATCTATTCAAATAAAAAACAGTAACACAAGAGGCTCACAAACATCTTATAAACGGTAGTGTATAAACACTTCAGAATTGATTTTCTTCCCTCGCATTACAGTAGAATATGAAACTGTGCCGTTGTCTGATGCACTGAAAAAATAAGTAAGATTTAAATTTTTATTTTGCAAGCATTGAATTAATTCAAATCTACTTAACCAAGTTAAGTAAAATTAGCAAAATAAATAACATGGGCTAGTTAGCATTTGATGAATAATTTTACTTAATTATTTTAAGTTATGCTATTAAAGCATGTGGTTCACTCACAAACATGTCAGTAAGCAAGTAGACCACATGTTATTATTTTATGATAATATGTCTACTCAATAGAATTATTATCTGAGACACAATGACGGTGACAATCAGTGGATAGTGTTTGAGTAAGAACGGGTCATTTGGATGTTTAGTAAGTTACTAAACCTAACAACAAAAGCTGCCATAAAACAGTGTAATACAACTCAAAAACAGAGACAAATTTAACCTTTTGAATTATTCATGCTCAGTGCATGATGGGAATAACAGATCATAACTTTGATATTTACTTAAAGAATCCTTGAAAACATAACAAACACTTCAAAGTAAAATATACTTATATGTTCAAACTTTAATTTCTACAAGCTTCAATTGAGTACTAATTTGGAATTTACTTCATTTAGTTCAGGCAAGAATTAAACAATTTATTTAATGTAGAAATTAAATTTGTTACATCTACAGTGTAGATGAGACAGAAAGCGATGGATAAAGGCCTTCGAATGTAAGCTCTAGTCTTAAGTCTATGACTCCGATACTTTCACGTTCGAGTCGAATGCTTTCCAAAACACAAAAAATCTGAGCAAAGGCTAAAATTTGTGGAGTAGCTTTTAACTGCAACGTGCCTCTGCATGCACATCATCAACGTGTGAAAGGGGGAGCAGAAAACATGTATAAGGGCAACAAAACAAATCTCTGAAACGCTCCCGATGCTGAACTGTGCAGGTGTGAATGAAAGCTGAACTCGGTTTGGAGGCTGAAGGCGTCAAGGTCGAAACCGCAGTGACCCGGGTCACAGCTTTGCTGTTGTCATCCGGTCCCAGAGGACGCTTGGCTTCATTTTTGACATGCGAGAAAAGAGCTGCCCTTTCACACTGACCTAGAACCAGTTTTCTGTGTCGACTTTAACCTCAGCCGTTATGAAACAGTCAGATAACACCAGCAAAGGGCAACGTCCGCCCTCCTGAGTGATTCGCTCCCCAGACGAGAGCTTCCTGAAGTGAATGTGTGCTGACCTTTCCTCGACCTCACACTCAAATAAAGAGGAGCACAAACGCGTCAGGACAGACGGTGTTCGAGTCACTCGGACATTTTAGTACAAATTCTTCACATTTATCGTTTAAGAAAATGATGGGTCATTTTGGTCAAAGAGCTATATTACACAACCTAAATGTAATCAAAAAATTCAAAACCACAGTTCAGCATGAACTAACACTCTCTCTCACACACACACACATTATCTCTCTCTCACACACACACACTGCTGTGACACAAACTCTCTCACACACACACACACATCTCTCTCTGGCTCACACACACACACTCTCTCTCTCTGGCACACACACACACACACACACACACACACACTCTCTCTCTCACACACACTCTCTCTCTGCACACTCTCTCTCTGCACCTCTCTCTCTCACACACACACACACAATCTCTCACACACTCTCACACACTCTCTCACACACACACACTCTCTACACACACACCCTCTCACACAATATCTCTCACACACACCCTATCTCACACACGCTCTCTCTCTCTTTCTCACACACACACTCTGTCTCACACACACCCTCTCACACACACACACTCTCTCTCTCTCACACACACACACACACACAACTATATATATATATATACATAGAGAGTAAAAATAAAACAAAGCTTACTTTGAACAATTATCTGCTCTATATTTTATTACTAAACTTTTGCTTGATTGCATAAACCTTTCCTGTTGAGCACTTTTCCTGATATATACACATTTCCTATCATAATATAAAAAAATGTATCAAACCAAACACCTCAGAATTTTTTTAAATGCCATATTGATTTAAAACCTTTTAAAATGAATATTCTTAAAACCATGTAAATTACAAAAGTCTATTTATATTTAATAACATTTATTAATTTTTCCATATTCAATTAAACTGAAAAACATTGCTCAAAGTGCTTAATCTAATCTTAATTAAGAATCCTAAAAACTTGATTTCCTAATGCAAGATTTTCATCAGGTAATTTAGGTCTGAAATGTCATCTGATATGTTTCTGATTCTGAGATTCACCTTTTGAGCATCTCATTATTTTTACATGACAATGTTTACCTTTCAAAAACTCATACAACTGAATTTTATTATATTTCTGTACAGCACACAAATGAAGCACGGCCAACACTATGGCTGCAGTATTCAAAGCAACATTTAACCCCCAAACTAGCTTTTCTTTGCCTGCCACACCAACGGCTGATGTAAAATGGATTTATAAATCAACACAAACAACCCTTACTGAAACAGACTCGACATCAGGTCATTATAAAAGTCTAACCTTGAACAATTACTTGTAGTGTAAGACGTGGCGAAGAGCGAGCGAACCAAACATTGATTCAGGGTAAAACCTTCCTTTGAAATGTCTGGATTATTTGTTCTGATTTTAATTCATTCATGAGCGAACTCGAAGTGATGCGATTAGAAGAAAATCATCAGGAGCCTCTAGAGAAGCCGAAGCCCCTTCCACAGTCATCCAGTACAGACACGTCAAAAGATCAAGTCCTTTCATGGCTTTAGACGCCGAAGACATTAAGTTCATTCGAGGGCTCGTGTGTGCTTGTTCTGATCTGGTCCTCTCCCTCGGCTACAGATTCAATCTCATTATTATCGTTCCTCCTAAAAATCATGCTGTCCACTGACAGGGGCTTCATCAGTACATCTTCTGTCGGCTTGGCAGAACGGCCTCCTTCAGGAAGGAGAAGACGAGCAGGATGCCCGAGCGCTTGCCCCGCTTGCCTTTAGTGAAGTAATTTGACACCACATCGTCTGAATGAACAGAGGGAATAATGGAGAGTGCTTAGACGTGGCCATTGTACATGTCTGGATAGAAGTGGGTGATTTACATTACGATATTTTAAAAACACGTTATGGAACAACCCCAAAAGAAAACCACAATATTTTAAAAACATGTTGTTATTAGGGAGAATTAGATTATAACATAAAGTGGTTTAAGCATTTTACCGATTATCGCTATCAGCCATTTTCATAAACAGATTTGCCGATCATTTTTTTATTATTATGCAAACAAACATACTATTTACAGGTGACATTATTTATTGGTGACTAAATAATACAGGTGAAATTATTTATTTTTTAAATGCACTATTTGGCTCGATGCAGCCTGTCTGAGCTCAACACTCTGTGAGAGTGAGGCGATCTCTCAATCTCTGAGAGCAATCTCCGCCCACCGCTCATCTGATATGTAGAGAGTCACGAGTCCGACCAATCAACGAAAACTGAAGGCAGTCTCACACCGAATATAATATGCTAACTGGAGCTGCCTCAGTGATCACGCATCAGTTGTCTCTCAAAGGTAAAGCATTTCTCAAATTGAAGTTGCAAAACACCTCAATATAACCTTTCATTCAGTGGCGCTGCGAAAATGCGGGCGGAATCGCGGAATGCAGTCATATAATGGAATTTACCGTAACGCGGAATGTCACGGAATGTGTCGAAGTTTGGATGAATTAATCAAAATAGTAGGTCAGTACACTTGATATTTCGACTCGCTATGGACTAGTATCTATAAATATTAAGCCGCAAAAACACTATTTAAATATGAATCCTGCATGTTCTGCATCTCTGTTAATGAATGACACAGGGCTTTCATTTACTGCACATACATACCGCAGTGATGCTCAGCGTTTTCAGCATCTCCCGTCTCACTAAATGAGGACATAAATACATGAACAACATCCCCAGAACTGCACGCAAGAGTCACTTCATGAGCATTATTTTTCATTTGAGTAAAGCGATCGTCATATCATATATCATATATACAGAAACTTAAAAGGTCCTCATGGCAACCTGTCAAGCAGTGCTAACGGTTTAGCAATATATTACTGTATACGTAATACAACTACAACAATTATTACAACTTTTGTTGAGAATAATTACACAATACGCTATTTCTTCCATGTTTTAATTTTAATAGTAAACTCATTTGTTTGCCAAAATAAACAGCTAACTCTCATTTGATTAAAGATAAATTAAATTAATGTTTTATGCCTTCATTTGCACTGTACTGTAAATTAAAACCAACGGAAATGTTGTTGTTATTAACAGTTTTCGAATTAAAGATATGTTTAAAAGCATTTAAACTAACGTTTTTTGTCAGAGCTCTTGTTATTATTAATTTTGGCATTAATTTTCATTTTTACACCAGACATGTATATCGGTTCAAAATATCGGTTATCGGTCTAATGATCTGTAATAATCGGTATCGGTATCGGCCCTGAAAAACACATATCGGTCGACCCCTAATTGTTATATCCATGTGGTCATATAGACTGTATGAAATCACAGTCACTCACCTCCCTGCTGCACAGTGGATGGAAGAACATTCTCCCCAGCAGAGAGAGAAACGAAGAATGAGAACGGCATCACCCACAGACATACAGTGAAGTACGCTAGAACCTGAAAACACACACACACACACACACACACACACACACACACACACACACACGCACACACACACGCACACACGCACACACACGCACACACACGCACACACACACGCACACGGACACACACACACACACACACACGCACACACACACACACACACACACACACACACACTAAACTTTCACATCATCTATGCAGCATTTGTGTAGTTTCAGTCTGTAAAATAAAAAAGAGCCTACCTCAGAGAATGGATAGTACTCCTCCGCAAAATACTGGAAGGCCATATAGTGGTTTAACACAATCAGTGCTGCAAAAGAGAGCAAACATACAGATGAGAGAAGAACGCACGCACAGAGATCATCGTAAAGTACATATACACATCCTCTTCATCACACACCACATGACAGGATGAAGTTTGGCGAGGTCAGCATGATGTATGGAAACGTCTGCAGCAGACCGAAGTAAACCAGGTTGGTGAAGAGACCCACTCCGATCATGAGCGCGGGGAAGCCCTCAAACAGATAGAGTCCCACCAGCACCGCTGTGGAGAACTGAGAGATGAGAGAACCAGTTAGATGAGATAACATAACAACTCCCCTCAAGTGGTTTCCGTACTACTGCTTTATTTGGCTTTTTCCTCCTACATGCTACATGAAAGAATAGTCTTGAATAGTCTTTAATCTCACGTTCAAATCTTTTACCAGAGACAAACACGTATTTTTCATGCATAGCATGTTGTGCTATCAATTACTAGCTGCTTGTCAGCCATTACATACAACCATAGATATTTCAAAATAAAAGTCCCAGACCAAATAACAAAATATATATATTCATAAATAAATTTAACTTATTCTCATCATAACGAAAATAATAGTAGAAAAAGTAAATAACATATACAATATAATAGCAAACAGTTACACTCCCACCAAATCACACAACCTTAAATGTGAGATTTCTCAAATTGCAAGTTACTTATTTACATTTTTCACTTCAACCTTTCATTCAGTGGCGGCTCAATGTGGCAGTTTTTTTAGCCCCATTTAACATGTTAACAATAAGTTAAAATATATATTAAATATTAACTAAACAAAATCATTTAGTCATAGTATTCTACTGTTAGTTATATTATAATTTATTGAAAATCAAAAAATCGAAACTATATTTCTTTCATATTTGTGAGCGGGCGCCGGACTAATGAGTGTGTATGTAGGTACACAAACTTTTCAAAAGCATGTGATTTGAGGCTAAGCTCTAATTGGCTCGTTTCAAATTGTCCTTGGGGCGCAGGCTCCTCCCACTTTTGTTGTTAGAGCGAATCAATATTGTTTTTATATGTTTGGCCTCATGTGATTGGACCGTTCAACGACTCGCTTCCACTCAGCAGCAGCTCGTCAGTTGACAGACAGGTACTAATTAATGAGGAAGCAAGCGCAATATCTCCAGATGAAAGAAAATTCGGTTTTATCTTTACAAAAATACCCTTCACAAGGCGTTCGGATGAAGAAAAAAAAAGGGATCAAGGAGCTTGGACCAGATCGCCCGTACTTTCAGTTTGTATGCACCCCCCCAAACATTTTTTAGCACCAGCCGCCACTGATTTCATTGAAAACATTCCTTTAACTAGCCACTTTAACTTCATACTTCTTAACCTGCTTCCAGCAGAACAACAACCTTATGTATAGGTCTTTCAAGAAACACAGTTTTAGTTATGGGTTTCACTTTCTTGTCAAACGTGGTGTCACTAACCATCAATTTTAGTTTTCTCAAAAACTCACATCACTAACAAATGTGCAATACTGTCTGAAGCATTGTTAGAGAAGACAGCACTATAGTAATCAACGGAAATCACATGCAATTCTCTCTTGAAATATTACACTGAACAGAGACTGAATTCGATTCATACTGGATTTGTGTGCAGAATGATACCCTAGTCACCAGATATGCCTCAGGCTACTACAATATTAGTCTATGCAAGTATTACTAATAATGCACGTCAAGCTAAAGCTTACTACAAAGGTAATTATACTCACCATAATCATGTATTTTATAATTCGGCTGGTGGCGACTGTGTACTCCTCTATTAACTCTGCCAGGTAATAAAGACCTGCCGCTGTGAAGACAAACAGCACATTGAGAAATACTACAAACAGACCGAAAACAGTGACACTTCACTTAAAGCCTTTATGTAATGCATTAAAAAGATTATCAAACAAAATGCATTATAATATTTGCAGATTCTTTGTTACATCTGAAAGTGGTTGTTTAAGGCATTATACTTTCTTAAAGTGTATCAATGTTTAGATAAGTATCATAATGTGTATTTACCATTATTCGTGGTATCCTAGAGTGCATTACCAGGCTTAATTAATGCATTATAAATGCATTATATTTAAATGCTTTAGGTAAAGTGTTTATTATGTGATCAACAAACCTGCAAGACCATGACAACAAACACCTTAATTCATTCAAATGTTTTCACAGCATATATGGTCGATCTATCTATCCACAGAGTAAACACAGGTGTATAAATACAGGTACACGTATTCTCAGTCACCATTATTAATACATCTGCATACGTGGACAGATACATTTGCACTCTTTTTACGACACTGTCCACAATCAGCATGTGCCAACCACTAGAAGAGAGCTGAAAATTAGCCTTTATACATTTGCCACAGACATTAATAGTTAATACCATGGATGTAATCTTTACAGCGATTAGCAAACAATGCAATCCTGTAACACCACAGTGTGAAATATACAAACTAATCCAAGCCTGAAACACAACGAGCTTATTATGTAAAATGATTTTACCAAGAGAAACATGACCTATGCTTTGTTTTAGCTCAGCCCATTGTTGTTCTGTTTTACATCATTATTTTTGCTACAGGCTACTATTAATTGATAATAAGGCACAGGAGTGGTTGGATTTCTTTGGTCGCGTCAGCAAAAGGAGTTAGCGGCTAACAGCGGCGACATAAAACTCACCGATAGCGAGAGTAACGAAACATATCTGCACCCCCAGCGACAACCAGCCGAGTAAATAAATAAACCACATCTTTCTACAACGGATAGTCGGAGAATTACAGGGCTGGTAAACAATTAAGGAGATGTATGTCTCCGCTGCTAGGCTATCATATCAACTGAAGTGGTCAAAGTTTCTTCTGCGGCTTCTTAGCGCGCGGCGCAGCTGAAGTCTGGTCACAAACAGCGCCACTCAGGCCGGAGGCGGTATTGCACCTGTAAAAACTAATAAATAACGCATTTGAGAGTGTGGATAAAGTACACAACTCCATTACTTGAGTGAAACTACAGATACTGCTGGTCAAATATTACTCCATTAAAATTTTAAAATGCCCCCCCTCCAGACCGAGACTTTAGTTTAGCGTGTATAATAGTCTAACTAACTCATAGCGTAAAATAGTCTAACTGATTGCTTTTAGATGCAAATTGCCCATAACTGCTGGTGTTTTCTTCGTAATAATAGCATAATTAAATACATTTGTCAAACAATCCAGTGTATCGTCTGCTTTGGAAAGCGTCAAATGATTTCACAATGCATTTTCGCAGAGGGGAGCAAAGTAGCCAATCACAGACATGTGTGTTGATTTCTACAACGCATTGGCCAATCAGAGGTGTTTAAGTTGGAATCCACTCACTCACCGCTTTTTGTCCCGCGCCGAGTTTGCTCGTAACTTCATAAAAACAAAAAGTTTAATTGTGTGGTCACATTCATTGGTTAAAACTGAACTTTGTAAGATCGTGATGAATGGTGAATGATGAATAGCTTTTAATAATAATTCAGAATAATAATTAAAAATGCCATGCTTGACAAGCGACCATGTACGACACAGAGATAGCTACTACTACACTATTATAGAGATCAAGATAATAATTCCTGAAACACAGAGTGATGTGATTCTGCAACCGAACCTGGTCCAAACGCAGGATTTTGGTAAGCAAACAGTTATTAAATATTTGTACTGGCTGCCATGACAAATCATGCACCTGCTTGCTTTTCTGTGCAATTGAAATGTTAGTGAACTATTGTAAAGTGTTGCCCAAATAATGCCTTTTGTGCGTTTACTTCAAAAACCAACTGCTTTATAGGTAATATTTTCACATACACAATTTAGCAAAATAACACAATACTGTGTCTAAGGCCTATACCACAATATTAACTTATTATTAATAAATTGTTGTAAATAATTATCACATTTACTACTGGTCAGTGTTAAATAAATGCTGGGAAATCACTTCATGTAGCCCTGCAAGAGTGATTACTGATAAACTGTCTGAAAAATTAAGAAAGTCACGTTTTGGAGAAGAAAAAAATCACATAGTAATGACTTTCTACTTCAAGGACCTTGATAGAAACGCAGTGGAGTGAAACGTACAATATTTGTCTTTCAAATGTGGTGAAATTGTAAGTTTCCAGACAAAAATAATACTCAGATAAAGTACAGATACTCAAAAAGTGCACTTAAGTACAATACTCAATGTACTTCGTTACTGTCCACCTCTGGGAATCTGTAGCGAATGTCTCGATAGATTCCAGGAGCATTTATACATTCAATTAAATAAAAAAGTATGAGAATTATGTAGTCATTTAAAAATATTAATCAAATAAAAAGAAAATATTCTGTGTACATAGATTCCAGCTCTGCTCACAGTGAACATTTTCTGAACCAATTCAGTGCATTTATAAATTAAATTAAATTAAATAATTAACAATGTAGTGATTCTAAAAATATTAATCAAATAATAAAAGAAAATATTCTGTGTACATAGATTCCAGCTCTGCTCACAGTGAACATTTTCTGAACCAATTCAGTGCATTTATAAAAAAAAAAATGTTTTTAATAAGTCATAATATTAAATTAAATTAAATAATTAACAATGTAGTGATTCTAAAAATATTAATAAAACAAGAAAATATCCAGATAGATTCCAGCTGTGCTAATGCACCAACCAATTAGGTGTAAAATAATATAAAATAGAAATATTTCTAGATAGATTCCAGCTCTGCTAACACATCAATTAGGTGCATTTATATAAAATAAAAATCATTATTATTCTTTTTATCCATGAGAAACAAATTCCATCAAGTGTATAAACAGACAGACAGACAGACATTCAGAAAAACAGGGCTTCCAAGGACCTGAAATGTTTTCACCGGCTCTACACTTGTTTTGGTCATGCATATTACATCCACATCTACACATCTCTTCACCTCCTGCCTCACACAAACACACACACACAGATGTACACACACCTAAATCAGACACCTTTCAGGTTCTGGGGGAAAACATGAATTCTTTATAGTGTTTGTTAGATGAAAAGCTCTCTTGGGTGAGAGGAATCCTTACAGAATGAAAGTGAGCGAGAGTGGAAAATAATTGTGCTTCATTTAAAATGCTTTTATCAAAGAATAGGAGTGTGGAGGTGTTAGGAGAAAAGGCTGCCCTTTTCACTCCAGGTATTTCCAGATGGACGGATAAACTCACATAAAGGCTTTGACACATACAGCAAGTTAGAAATACATTCTGATACTTACCTAATATGGCTGTTTTTTATCTTAAAAAAGGAATACAAATCAATAACAATTTATTTACTCAGATATTATGTTTAAAAAATTACCAAAAACATCATAATATTCAGCCATGGTAGCTTAGAGTCTTTTAGGTTAAGTATGATGTTAGCTTTACACGCTGTTTCATAAGTATTTGACCCCCATGTGTTGCAAAAGAGAAGGCTCTATTCGGATAAAAACTCCTCGGTTGTTATTGCAGTAAATTGACGCAGACATGTGAAAGCATGTCTGGAGAATAGTGACCATTTCTTTTGGCAGTCTCCACATCAATAATCCCAAATACAGAGCCAAATTAACAAGGTTATGGGTCGAAAATGACAAGATGGACTTGACTAGAAGCCTGTATCTCAATGCAAGTGAGATCCGCAGGTGTTATTTTTATCATTGGAGTAAACCTTACTAACCTGAAACAATTGACCAAAAATATGCACAATTACACCTAATATATTGAGATTCGCACCTAATATTAAAGCTTTTACATTGTTCAATTAAAAAATTCAGTTCTCTAAAATTATCTTTTTATGCAGACATGTTAAAAATGACAAAAAATGCATATTTCCCAGCTTTAGTAGCTCAAAGTCGTTTAGGTTGCTCCAAATGCCCCTCAGTTATTATTGCAGGAGACTGACTGAAGACAAAGTTAAACATGATAAAACATCTCTGGAGAACGGCAACACTTATTTAGCCTTTCTCCAAATCAATAATCCCAAATTCAGAGTCAAATGAACAAGGTTGTGGATCAAAATGACAAGATGGACTTGATTGCATTGAGCCAAAGCCTTGATCTCAGTCCAAAGGAGATTCTCTGGTATTATGTTAGCATTGCAGTAGAAACCTGAACGACACATATACCAAGAATGACACACAATACAACCCAGCAGGGTGCTATGCTGGTTTTATGAACATAAACAATGTCACATTAAAATAATTCAGAGTTTTAAAGTTTAAAAATGTCAATGTCAGATTTGTAATTCAGCAAAATGAGAGAACCAATCAAAGGTTCAAATACTTATGAAAATCAAGTATTCAAGTCTTTTAATGGAAGAATTCACACAAATGTCCAACAGACGGAGTACAAAGAAAAGACAGACTGAGTATGTGCAGAAAGAATGTCTTTTATTTCAATCATAATTCACTTTTGAATGCATGGGTCCTTGGTTTTCTCATCGCACAGTTAACAGGATTAACGCTTTATTCATTTACTTTAAACTCATTCAAAGAGGCATCTGGCAGATAGGTGTTGAAGTCATACTTAGTTCAACATCGTGTTTCTCAAAAGTGCAGAAGGCAGATTGAAAGACCCTCAAAACTCACTTTTCTTCCCATATAATGGACTCCGAAGCCTTTATGCGAGAGATTCTCTTCTCACGGTTCTGCTGAAGTCTCCGGAGCACCGGGGCGCTTCCACTCTCCCCCGCCCAGGGCGAAGAGCTCGAGACGGACGCGGCTGCCGGTGGATCTGCGCGTGGGTGAGGAAACATGGACTTTGAGCTGTAGTTAAGTGGCTGCGTTATAATGCAGCTCGCACAAATACTCATAACCGATCAATAAAAGAAGAGGCTGCTTTTAAGCTCCACTGTGAACAAAACTATTTGGCCAATAAATGATTCTGATTTAAAAAAAAGGTTTCTTTCCACAAGCCACTACTAATCAAAAATCCTTTTTATCCCAAAATGTATCTTTTTATAGTAAAACATATCTATAAATTGTAAGATAGCTTCCATTGAGAAGCAAAATAGCATATTAAATCTTATTTTCAGAGTGTGTTTAAGTCTATTTTTAATACATTTGTTCAGTATGCATAAAACTTGCTACACATGGGCCTAATATGTTATTTGTTATTTACTTATAGACAGGTCTGCCATTTGGAGGTTTAATGAACACTTCAATTAAGTATTTTTATATTGTGTATTTGGTTTTAGGTTAGTTAGAAAGTTTTTTTTTTCCAAATGATGTATTTTTGGCCTTTTTATTAGGTTTATTTTATTATTATAAAAAAATTAAAATAAAAAGTATAACCTGAATGCAATTGTAAGTCGCTTTGGATAAAAGCATCTGCTAAATGCATAAATGTAAATGTATTAGCAGAAAGGAAAGCATTGTTTAACATGTTCAGACTGAGCCAACAGACCATTTTAACAGGATAAATTGAATATTAACAAAATGTATGGGTCTAGGTAAAAGAAAAGTGTCATTTTCATGAAAACTATTAAAATGGATTTATAGCGTTTTGGAAAAGAGCTCTTCGATTAAAAAAAAAACATAAATATTGTAATTTCCAAAAAAAAAAATGTAGCAATTTAATCCTTTTTTTTTTAGAAGGCAATTGCAGCATTTAGAGAAATAACAATAAATACAGGACTATATTTATAATTTAATTCCTCTCAGTATTTGTTAAGCTTGTACACAGTACATCTCAGGGGATAAAAGATCAATGAACAGACATTTGGATTAATCATAAGTGAAAAAATAAAGGATAAATGTACAAATCCTGGTGATTTTATAATTGTTAGATTAGTAAAATGATCTGCATATAAATTTAGAATTCACTGTGTAGTTGTTTTTCAATAATAAACTTTAGAGTTAACCAGTTATGTATAAGCTGAAACATATTCAAATGCATCAGCAGATTAAATGATGCTTTCGTGTCTTTAAAAGAGTAAAGAGAGAGATGGTACCTTTGGGTTTGGATGTAGAAGGAGGGGTGCCTTTCTCATCCCCCATGGCCCGCCTCCTTCTCTGGAGCACCATCTGAAGCTCCGCCTCCCCAACATTACGGCTGAAGCGCTTTTTAGAGTCCACCCTTCGAGGGCCAGGCCTCCTCTTGGATTCCTGAGGTGAGCCAGCCAATAAAGTTAATTAGCCAATACACATTAATACAATACGCCATAAGAGCTCATGCATCTTATAGCGGTTAAGAGGTCTTTCCTAAAACTACCTTAATTACGGTAACATCACTAATATATGATCCTATATGCAAACAGTAGGTCTAATATGATAAAACATACCAATGTTTAATAATAAAAATATAACAGTGACAGTTAACATTAAAGACTTGAGTAATTATGTTGAAAATTCAGATTTTCATCTCAGGAATGAATTAAAATGTACAATATATTCAAATTAGTGCTGTCAAATGATTAAATCGCATTCAAAATAAAAGTTTTTGTTTACATGATATATATGTGTGTACTGTGTAAATGTATTATGTATATATAAATACACACACACATGCATGTATATATTTAAGATACATATCTTATATTTGCATATTAAATATATGTATATATGATATAAATATATACATGTAAATATTTTCTAAATATATACTGTATGTGTGTGTTTATATATACATAATAAATATACACAGTACACACATATATATTATGTAAACAAAGACTTTTATTTTGGATGCGATTAATCGCTTGACAGCACTAATTCAAATAGAAAATATTTATTCATATTGATATAATCTTTCATAATTTTAACTGTATTTTCAGTCAAATAAATGCAGCCTTGACGAGCTCCATGTTTTTGAACCGATGGGGGTCAAAGTATTTGCACACAGATTTGATTTCCTTATATGAAAGTATATGTACTGTGTATGGCCACTTAAGTATATTTTAATGTCAACCTTGCAGGCTGAGTGCTAAAAGCAATCAGTAGTCCGTATTTTGAGAGATCTTATATTACCAGCATCCCCTGCAATTCCAGCACGGCTGATTTACGATTCTCAGACCTCTGCTCCTGTAAATGTCAATTATTTCTGATTAATCATATTTTGTCATTTCTGAATAGAACACATAATTTGCAAGCAATGTATAAAGCAGTTAGGTATATCACTACACACACATGAACTAGTCTCACAGTCAGAGAAAATAGGAAACCTCCACATACTTTAAAATGCAATAGTAATCATGTTTGCAGAAAGATCACAATAATGTAATTGTAAACAAAAACCCATATGAAATATTGTAGTGTCACTAACCTTCCATGTATGTTCATCCTCTGACACAGCCTGAAAACAAACCAAATGTCAGATATTTCGTTCTGTTTAAACAGGCCTATATTTAACATAGATTATCTTAAAAAGCTGTATTTTGTTATTTCATTAAATCGATGTCCTACTGCGTGAATCATGCTCATAGGATTTTTCCCATCACACGTTCGATTATTTTCATACAGACGGTGTTGGCGCCTCACTGTACAATTTATGTTCAGCAAAACATGTAATAATAATGCACCAGAGACAGACCCACCTGTGGCGTTCTGAGAATAGGTTTGAGAATAATGCCTTTCTTGATTCTTTCCATCATTTCATCCACAGCTCTGGCCTTCATATCCTCCGTAATCACGGGTTCTGTGAGAAAATCAACAGAGCATTCATTGAGGAACAGTGCTTGCTTTCTTTGATTCAACTTTTAAATGATTGTATTGTGTCTTCCTGACTGCCGTGTTGATTTTGCCTTTCATATAGTACAGGTTGGATGTAAGGTATGATTGTCTTACTCGCAGTTTGAGTGGCGTTGTTTTCTCCTTCTTTCTGTTCCTCAAAGCCTTTAATGGGCTGAAAATACAATGGATTGTTAATGAAGACTTTGCATGTAGTGCACTTTTATGGTTGGAATATCTCAACATTGAAAGGTGTTGAGGACTCACTCGGTGACAGCTGACGATGGAGGAGGAGGTGGAGGCGGAGGTGGAGGAGGTGGCGGCACCAGTGATGGTGGATCAGATGGATTTTCGTTTGCCTCATTCAGTTGGTTAGATTGGATGGAAGGAAGTTGCTCCATCTCTTTCAGTTTATCCTTGAGCAGCTTGACTAGATGCAAAATAAACGATTAAAAAATTGCATATCATTTATTTTATAACAAAGTAATATTTTATAATAAAAGTGGCACAAATATAGTACTATTATTCCCTTTTGGGAAATTCAATTGCTCTCTCAAAGCTCTATACAGACACAATCTCGAGGATGTTCAATGCATCAGCTCATATTACTCAAACTGTCTCGATTTCTCCTAAAACATTCATAAAAATCAATTCATAAAAAAGTAAATGTAGTATAGTGCTGTTAAATTAATGTGACAAGCAGCTTTGCTTAATTGGTCTTAGAAGAACATGATGAAAAATGTTGTATATCTGTCCATCTGATTCAAAAGACATCTCAACAATGTCTTAAGCCCTAAACACACTGCACGGCTGTCCCAGATGAAAGACTGGCATCGTGAAGCAATCGCGACGATTTCTGATTGGCCACGATTGTTTCAAGGTGCCAATCTGTCGTCTGGGACAGCCGTGCAGTGTGTTTAGTGCTGAGAAAAGTCTGAGAAGCAACTCATTGTCTTGGTGAAACAGCTGAGATCTCACGTGTGCTTTGTCTTTCCTTCAAGGGCTCTTAAATGATAAGGTCTTAACACCTTTTCAGCATTATAATCTACATATATATATATATGTTTTAATAAGACCTACTTTCCTCCAGAAGTGCAGTTACAGATCGTTGCGCGTCTCTGAGCTGAATCTCAGCCTCGCTCCTCTCGGTCTCGCTGATCTCCAGCTTTGTTCTTACTGCGGCCAGATCTGACAGAGAGTTGAGATCCTGAGCTGGTGCCTGAGACATCTGTATAGACAGATACAGTTAAAGGGTTAGTTCACCAAAAAAAGTATTCTCATAGCTTTGTAAAATTACGGTTGGACCCCCTATGTGACATGGACTATTTTACCGATGTCCTTGCTACGTTTCTGTGTGTTGATCATGATAGTATCCTTGCTGTCTATCGAGGAACAGAGAGCTCTCCGATTTCATCAAATATATATTAATTTGTGCTCTGAGGATGAACGAAGGTCTTACGGGTTTGGAACGACATGAGGGTGAGTAATTAATGACAGAATTTTCATTTTTGGGTTACAAGTTACCTCCACAAAAAGGTAATGATTTAATTAATACAATTAAATGCAAATAAAAATATATATTACTTATTGACAGTTTTTTTTATTTACCACATATGGACAAGAGATGAAGCAAAGAACATGATAAACTGGATCAGGAAATGATGTGATAGATTCAAACATTTTCCAACCACATAAGCATCACAATCTGAATAACACCAGACTGACACATTCACCTGGTTTTGGTAACAGAGTCGTATCTCTTCCAGAGCTTTGCTGGTTTCAGTCACTTGACTCAGCGCCTGTTGTAGTTGTTTCTCAGTCTCTGCATTCTGAATCTGTCTCTGGGTTTCCTGCTGTTTCACCAGCATCTGTAGGGAAACACCAATCACTTGATCAATCAGTCTATCAATCATCCATCTATCTATCCATCCATCCATCCATCCACCCACCCACCCATCCATCCATCCATCCATCCATCCATCCATCCATCCATCCATCCACCCGCTCACCCACCCATCCACCCATCCATCATCCATCCACTCACCCATCCATCCATCCATCCACTCACACATCCATCCATTCATCCATCTATCCACCCATCCATCATCCATCCATCCATCCATCCACTCACCCATCCATCCATCTATCCACTATCTATCTATCTATCTATCTATCTATCACCACCACCACTTCAAATCTCTCTTCAAATGTCTAAAGTTTTCAAACTACAGAAGGTCTAAGCCAAGATTCAAAGTTAATTTTAAAAACCTTTCCAACATTTTATTTTATTTGTTGAGCTCAGTAGGCATGTTAATTACTCATGCAGATAATTATCAGAAAGACTTTCATTCCGCAGAACAAAACCTAAATAGAATCAGTTCAGTTTGGGAAACCAAAAAAATCAAACCATCCATTATCTCCCGGAAATTTTATATAACAAGAAACATACTTGTTGAAAAGCAGAAACGGCGAGCAGGAAAGGGAAGTGTGAGTTTGTCATGTGTGTCACTGTTTGGACTCTCACTTCTCACCTCCATTCACTGCCCTTTCGCTCGGCTCGCAAGAAGCACGGACCTAAACCACCAAAAGCGACCCCCCTGGAGGTGCAATTACAGGGAAAAGCGCATGTACTTGATGAGTAAACGGGAGCGTCTCTTTGTGTGATGACGGCCTGTATTTTGTCCCTTTCGAATTAGTCCATCATTAGCCTCTCTGTGACTGGAAAAAAGCACTGAACAAGAAAAAGATGAATGTGTTTTCAAAACACAGGAAAAACAGACAAATGGAAGGGGTGGCGATAAAGAATGTCATTCAAGCTGTGTGGTGTGTGGCCGCACATTCAGAATGAGTTTGAGTGGTGCGTGAACCGTCGGGGGTCCTTTTCACAGGTGAAGGCCCCCTGTTGGGACCCCCATTATGTCTGTGTCTGTGAATGGGGAACAATATACACAAAGCCGACAAAAAGGAAGTGTCAAACAAGGACAGGGGTTTAAAGAGCTGCCGATATTTCCAACTGCCATCTCGATGGGTGCTAATTACCGCAGGAGGAGATGAGGGATGCAAAGACAGATGCCACTTTTAAGCAGAGATGCTCATTTAGACTGAATGAATGCTAAACCTAGTGGTATTAACAGAGCCAGCTGGACTGGCATGGTCAAAGAGTGTGTTATCTCAATACAGTGTTTTCTCTTCTTTGTTTCGTGTTTGTTTCATTAATGCAGGTCACAGTTGTGAGTGTGAATGGACCGGATCCAGCCCAAATCTCCCATGACCCTTGCACACACTTGAACAAATCGAAAGACATTGCACGTCCTTGCATCTACTGTCTATTGATTCAGATATTGTCATGTTGTCGGCCATGGCATGTTTAGGCCTCCTGAGTGAAAAGTGTGTTTTTATGTCCAGGTTAACTGAGCTGTTGGGTAACTATCATAAGATTATGTATCCGAATCTGTTATGTTTCTTGCATTTTTAACAATTTGTTTACATAATGTCTTACGCTACTTTTTTAATTATTTAATAATATTTTTTTTTATCTAAAGCTAACTTTGAATTACCATTGAGTATGAAATGTGCTATACAAATGAATCTAAAATCTTGAATAAAGTCTCTTGTTAATATAATTAAGGTGCAGCCACATATACATTAATGCATTTAGCTGACGCAAAGCAACTTACATTGCATTCAGACTATACGTTTGTCTTTTATCAGTAAGTGTGTTCACTGGGAATTAAACCCACAAGCTTTTGTGCTGCTAACCCAATGCTCTACACTGAGCCACAGGAACACTGTGTGCTTTGTGTGATTTACCGGTGCTCTGCGAAAATATCGTGACAAACTCTACTAATTTCAATAGGAATAGACCTTTTCACATTTCTGGGTTTCTCAGCAGTGGAAGTCGTCATAGTTGGGTAAACTTTGAGAGCAGTGAATGGATTGTGGCTAGAATGGATGCTTTTAACACCGGAAGTTAACAATACATTTAATTTTCTTCCTATTAGATTGCGTTTAATTACTGTCTACATCTACCCCAACCCTAAACCTAACTCTTACAATCATACAAAAATAGTAATTATTGTTGTACAGTGTGACCAAAATTATGGTATATTGATGTGCGCATGCCCAGTAGCGCCATATGTGTCCTTTCTAGCCTTTGGGAGTACCACAAAATATTCCTATTTGCATTCCTGCATTCTAAAAATTAACAACACTATAGTATTTTCAGGATTTTCAATCAAAGGAAAAATAAATCAGAGACCAATGACAAAGGCAATCAGAAAATGATGTCAAATTTACCGTCCCTCCCATAGACATTTCATTACACCCTTGCATTAGTGTTAACTATAGGCTACATAGCCTACATAATAATAATAATAAAATAATAATAATAACAAAATCAAAATATAAAAACTTTAGAGGATTTGCGATGCTGTTGAATAGTTGAAACCCTTCATCACTGTCTTGTGAAAAAGGTCCATCTTGTAGTTTCGCTTGTGTTCAAGTTGACCGCACTGTTAAATGTAAATTTAAAAAATATATCAAATAATTAATCACAATAAACCTTAAATACCTCACCGCTTCCTGTTTTTCGCGCGCTTTTTTGAACGGTCCAATTCAAACTGCGGCGCCTGAGCGTCAGTTGAACTTCTCAATAACGGACACAATAATTATATAAAGCGGTTATGCAGAGCGCGAATTATTAAAACTTTGTCGTCATAAAACTTTATGTACATGAGGAAAGGCGATCGTTATTTAGGCTACATCGAAACGGAACTAAGTCTGTTACACTACTGAGCCTAAAGTATATCGATAAACTACTCATGTCAAGCGAAGTAAGTCAGATTTACCGGCTAGCGTGCTGTTTGTCTGCCTGTCACTGCACGTGGACCCGACGGCCGTCAATGGGTGAGTAATTCGCTCCAGTATTGTTTGCCGCTTTATATTGATAATATAATCTTGAGGAATACTTTACCTCAAGATATGCATAATAGTCTTAGTCTTTTAATTGTTAAATCACGTCTTAAAACTCATTTTTTAGATTAGCCTATCCTGAGTGATTTTAGATAACGTTATGTTATTGGGTATTGATTTTTCGTATTATTGTTTATTGTGTTGTTGTTTTTCCTCTGTTTAATTATGCATTTTATTATTGTAAGGTGTCCTTGAGTGTCTTGAAAGGCGCACATAAATAACATTTATTATTATTATAGTGATTATAGCGTATTTCCGATGTTATCTGTTGGGTGCAGCGTCTTCATCGCGATAAACCGAGGCTCAGCGTCGCGAATGAATACGAGATGTGTGTAAAGAAGATAAACACTTTATTCACAGACTAGAGTAGAAAGGCTTCAAGACGTGGCAGTCCAATGTTTGCTTAATGTCCTGTCTATTGAACGGATCCCTGACACTTTGACATCCCATGATTCATGAACTCCATGTTTGCTTGAAAGAATAAAGTGGCCTCTTAAATTGGAAAAGTGGTAAATTAATTTGCGTCCGTGTTTAATTGATTCCATTTATAGAGAAAAAATAAGCATTGTAGTCATTGAATATTTGCTAAGAATAACGCAAACTTTAATTCGTTTTTGATTATCAGTAGTTGGTGTGTGCATGTCTGAAATACGTTTTTTCATACAAGAAATGTTACACTTCTTCACACACAAAAGCGGTCTGTTTTTCTATGATTTGTTACCTTCTTACTGTGCGCTCTGTATGAGATCTTTGATTCTTTTACGATCCTATGAGGATTTTTAGGCCCTGCAGTTTAAATGCTGTTGCTGTAAATTACAGTTTTTCAGCATTGTATTTTGGTACTCAAATCATCTGTTGACTACTCCTCATACTTTACAGCTACACTATATGGAGCCATTGCACAAGGTATTTCATAGCATTGTGGTTGACTTTGATGTTGAAAAAAGTTTAACTATCTTATGAGGTGGCAAATTCATATAATGTGTTTCATACGGAAACAAATAATAATAAAAAAAAGCAAGTGTAAATGTCCACCCCTAAACCTAACCATCAGTGCAGATTGTACAAAAACTTAATAATAAGATGGTTGCCATGAGATTGTGTTGGATGTCAGAGCGTCCTAAACTTGTACACACTTACGCGTTTAACGTTTATGGCTTTGTACACACATAAAATATAACTTTTCATAGCAATGTTCTCAAGTTAGAGCTGTAGCTGATTTGCTGGCATCTTGGCTACTAAACAAAAACAAATGTTACATTTGCAGACGAAGCGGTGTGAGTGAGAGCACCTATTCAAAAGAGTACCTGGTGTGCAAACACTTCGGCATGCTGCCTGAGCCCTTGCTCCATTTCGAGCTTCTGAGACATCTCTGTAAACTCTTCTGTAACCAGCTGGGACACTGGAGCACGAACACAGAGAAACTACCATGAACCTTTTGATCTGTGGGTGCTCAATAATGGTGGAATATATTCGGCTGACTCACCTCTCTTTATTTTATTCACAGTCCTGCTCTGCTTACTGAACTTCCTCAGAAAGGCCTCTTTCTCTCCAATCTCCAACACCAACTTAAGAATGGAATAAGAGTTTGAAGTTTAATAAAATCACTGTTTAAGGATTTTAACCTACATATAATGAAGTAGGGCACTGACGAGACCCATAAAGATCCCTTATATTAAAGAAACACTTAACATCGTTGCCTTTACATTTATAGTGTCAGCCATTTTGTCAGAAATTATGACCACAACTGTATGCATATCTCATATGCAGGCACTAGGCCATTACCTTGTCCTTCAAACCTTCCTTCTCTTTCTTAAGAAGCTCCACCTGTGCAGTGAGTTGAATTTTTTCTCCAAGTAAGCGGTCTACAGATGACTGTAGTTCTGTACAAACAGATTGCAAAAAAAAAAAATGCAAAAAATTAGCCAAAATCTTCACTTTTTATATTCTTGGACAGGTTAATGGGAATGCATATTTTCGAGTGCATTCAAGACTTGTGTTATTTAGAAATTAGGCTACCTCTAATTTGGTTCTGACTCATGAGAAGCACATCTTCACCGCTCTCTTCCTCATCGATTGTTTCAGAGCTGGGATCAGCCTCGGGGTCCAGGTTCGGGATGGAAAAGTTTTCTGGCATTTCAGCAATCAGTGGAAGTAAAGCTTGGCTTTGCCTCTTTAATGTCTTGAAATCTTTATTCACCTGTGGGTTCAAAGGTCTCAAAAATTGAAAAAAGCATGGCATGATGACCATTACCAGTATCAGCCTCAATATCACTTGCCCCTTTATTTATTAATCCAATACGACAAATAATATACTATATAATTTGTAAAGGTGAACCGCGTATGGCACCATTGGCCAGGCCCATAATCTGTCCCTGAGTTGAACTCCGTTTCACTCTTAAATCAAGAATCCAACAAAGCCATAGTAAAACCATTTTTGGTTCCCTAAAGCAACTTTCAGTAAGCAGTTCTTAAAAGAAGCATGTTTTCTTAGTGCAAAGAACATTTTGAAAAATCTAAAACTTTTTCCACTAAATAAGAACCTTTTGTGGAATGGAAAGGTTCCATGGATGTTAAAGGAATAGATAAACTGACAATTTGGTAAAAATGTACACACCCTCAGGTCATCCAAGATGAGTTTGTTTCTTCATGGAAACAGATTTGGATAAATTTAGCTTTATGGCACTTGCTCACCCACTGCAGTGAATGGGTGCCATCAGATTGAGAGTTGATAAAAGCTGATAAAAACATCACAATAATCCACACCACTCCAGTCCATCAATTAACATTGAAGAAAAAACTGTGTGCTTGTAAGAAAGAAATCTATCATTAAGACATTTTTACGTAAAACTGCTGCTTCCGGGTAAAATACTCTATCAATAATTTAGCTTTCTCCAGTGAAAACGTTATCTTGTCCGAATCAGGAGATAAATATGCACAGATCAAGCACCTTTTATAAGCCAAAGCAGTCCAAAGCAGCTCTAAACAAACATGAGCATGGATTTTAACGTGAGAGAACAACGGTGGGATGGACTTTTCACTGCGGAAGTGTCATTTATGATTATTGACTTAAGTAACAGAAGTAACCGTTTAAAGTTAAAATGAGTGGTCGACCAATATGGGTTTTTTGACAGCCGATGCCGATATCTTGGAAAGCAGGGTGGCCGATATAAAGGTGATATAATTGAATTTAATCAATATTTAAGACATTTTAAATCATTTGAAAATAGATAAAAAATAAATGTGTAAAAAAAACACTTATACTTCAGAAGACAAAATATTTTTCTCAAATAAATAAATATTTCATAAAAATATAATAAAAAAGGAAGTAAACACTGTAATCTGGGAGTATTCTGGGAGGTTTGTGTGCATTGGGAATCATATTTTTTCAAATAAAGCCAAGGCAACACTTATTTTACATACAGCACACAGTGAAAATGACATGAATATGACAGTGGGTAAATACATAAAGCGCAGCATCATTTGAAATCACGAGTTTAAAGTTTGTCGATCGTGTGTCTCCCGTGAAGCTGAACTCTCGTCCCGTCTGCATTCAGTTCTCACGGAGTCACGGACCGACCGTCACGCAGAGCACACGCGATCATGCACGATACAAATGCAAACTTCACAAGATCTCAATTAGATTCAACTAAGTCTGCAAGCTTTGTGAAATGAAATGCTCATTAGTCAAAGACATCTTGACGGCAAACAGGAAAGTATTATAATGTTTGCCTTTCTATTACTAATAATATGAAAGCAATCTTTATAATACTTTTTGTATACATTTTAGTTCCTTTGTTTAACAGATCTATCTGATTATTAGATAGACTTCTATCTGTATTAGGACTGAATGACGATGGCGAACAAGAGGGAGAATGTGAGCAGGGTGTGCTCAGGCGCTGCCGTTCTGTGCCGTCAAAATAAAAGTCTCGCCTCGAACACATCGGCCAAACAGAAAAACGAATCGGCTAATAGTTGAAAAATGGCAAATATCGGCCAATATATCAGTCAGTTACTAGTTAAAATGCCTTAATGGTGGATTTGTTTCTCTCAAATGTAGTATATTCACTTCACAAGATGTTAATTGATGGACTGGAGTGGTGTGGATTACTTGTGGACCATTGGGATGTAGAAATATCAGCTGTTTGGACTCTCATTCTGACGGCACCCATTCACTGCAGAGGGTCCCTCAGTGAGTGAATGATGTAATACTACATTTCTTCAAATCTGTACCGATGAAGAAACAAATTCATCTACATCTTGGATTCCCTGATGTTGAGTAATATTTTTGGGTGAACCATTCCTTTAAGTTTAAAGGTTCTTCATGGAATCATATATGCCAATAAAAGCCTTAATTTGTTAGAGTATTAGATTAATGACTCCGTTTGGAGAACGTCATTGCTTGTAATCGATATGGGGATGTGAAATAATCACCAGAACAAATACAAGCCGTTAGACTTGTGAGAAAAGGGAAGTGTACCTACTCTCAGTGCAAAGGCCTCTGCGGTCTCCCTGCACGATTGCTCAATCTGAAACTGCATCTCTAACACATCCAGCTCCTGGAGCAGCTGAGCAGAGGCTGAAAGTAGTCACATAAATCACGTTTGCTCATGTTCAGTGACACTTTAAGTAGTTTATGTTGCACAGCTATGCCAAGGTTTAGCCAGTGATAGTTAGGTTTGACTGAGTAAGCCTTTCATAGTGAGACTCTTCCAGTGAATGAGTTAAAATATGAGGATATTGCAATATCAAAAGACCGATATCTCACCCTCCTCCATCCTTGACAGCTTTTCATTCGCCTCATCTCGCTCTTTCTCCAGAATCTCACACTGTATAGAAGATTATTCGATGATAAATAGTCATTTTAAAACTTCATTGCACAAAAAAATCCATTACTGAAATATGGGTGAAGCACTTTAGAAAGTTTTTTGTTGTTGTTGCTGCCAAAAATCATTGCATACTAGCATAACAGGACAGATTTTGAATCATTATGTGCAACTTTATATCGTTTTTGAGGATCTTTCAATTGCAAATGTATTTCTCATATTGCATCTTGTAGTTGTGACAAGAGGGGTTGATTTGATTCACTTCCATATTTCTTACTATTTATATAATATGCAGTATGAAAAATGTTGTACAAAGCAGATTTTTTTGCATTAGCATATGACCAAAATGTGTGGCATACAGTAGAGCTCACTGTATCATATCATAAATGTTTATAACACTCATCAATACATGCTGCATGCTGTTTTACATACTGTCTTTTAATTATGTACATTAAGAAGCGCACTCAAATTGAAGCAGAAATTACCTCAATGTCTCTTTCATCTTCTGAAGACAGGGTGTTCTCCTCTTCAGAATCTAAGAGGCAACAACTGAAGTTTTCACGTTGTTCATCTGTTTCATACACTGTATTTACAGCATTAGTAACAGGCAGCCATGTTTTTGTATATCCATTGTTTCAGGTAATGAATGAATTAATTGTGCTAGTATCACTGGACTGACCAGCTTCTAATATATTTTATTACCCAGCTTATCCAGTAGATTAAAACACTATTTTGAGAGTTTAGAATGTTATGGCGATGTTTAAAGTGAGAATAAAGTGAATGTATCCAACCTGAAATTCTTTCGTCCGCTTCAAGATTCCACATGATTTCTGAAGTTCTTGTTAATGTCCCTCTATATCTGCGTCTGTCACTCTCTGTTTGACAGTGCACTCGGGAGGAAGAACTGAAACTACAGCTTTGCTTTTAATTCTTCCCATTTTGTTACGTAAGTTGAAACAAAAGTCCATTCTGCTTTGGCCTTTATGGTGAGCCGAGTCTACAATGACTGTTTAGAAAGGATGTGATAAAGTAACAATCATCATTTGTCGGTGGATGTGCTCAGTCCCTGTGAAAACATGGGCAGCCTTGGTTTAGTGACCGTGTTATCTGAACAAATTATTGCTATTTTTAAGCATATTACATTTATGCATTTAGATGTTTATTTGACCTTTGCACCTTCCTGAAATTATTGAAAATTTAAATTAGAAGTTGCAAAATAACTGATTAAAGAATTCAGTTGCGATGCAAAGAGTGGCAATAATTCATGATTTTACTCATCTCGCTTAATTTTCTGGTATCTTGGAACGTGTTGATTGGTTTCATGGCAGAGCTGTTTCACATTAGTAACCGAATATATAAAATATATATTGAAATTGCTTATTGGGTCATTTACAATACAGCAGTTCCTGTGTTCTTCATATACTTTGTTTCATTGCAAAATCCATATTCTTTTGATCGTCTGTTCCATTGGAAAACTTGTGACCTTGAAAAGTGTATAAATGCAAAACTATATAAAGGGCAGCGAGAAAAGTCACTGCAGTCTGGCATGTAACATAAAAAATGAACTTATTCAGTTTGTTTGGTCTTAGAGTTATACACAGTCAATCGAAAGGCTGCCTACACATTCAATGTGCCTTGTGAATATTGACAGTACATAAAGACAGATCTATTCTATATAATAGCTTGCTCAGTGTTATAGAGAGATGAGCTGCAGGATTATGGACGTTGTTTCTTCATGCACATCTCATATGTCTCTCTGAACAAAACCAGCTTTATGATCTGATGATTTCAGAGCTGGTCTACAGCATTCAGCAGGCCATTGGAATATATGGACTATAGAGGATGCTTGACTTAAAAAAAATTTAAAGTATTTTGTTTACGTTTTTCACAAAGTTAACTTAATTTAACTTTGTGAGAGAAAAATAAATCAAGTGGCTATAGCCACTATAGTCTGCTTGAGGAAAAATAATAATAATTTAACTTAAACTTTTAAACTTAACTTAAAATGTTAAAATATTTCCTTTTTTATAGTAAATTGCATGGTGTCCTTTAGAGTGTCCATAACTGGTGCGGAAAATATTTAGCATTAGAATAATTGAGATTGATCATTTTTGTATGCTTTATTTGCATGATCTTTATACCATACATAGAAGAGACTGGGATTCATTTATTATTCACTTTTAATATTACTGAGTAGTTTCAGTTCAAATGCATCCAAAATGTATTCTTGACATTCAAAACATTTTAAATTAATACATGGGTTTTTATAATATAATATAGGATATATATATATATATATATATAATTTTTTAAAAAGTAAAATTCTTCTGGCATAAAATGTCATATTCTATTATTAAATGGTTAGGGTCTATTGTTTGAAATAGAGTACCCGACCAGTGTGTACAATATTGAGTTTTAGTCTAATTATTATTTTTGATAATTATTGAAATTATTCTTTGGTCATTTATTAAAACAGAAGGGTCTGGGATCAAGATATTCAAAAACTAGCCAGTGATGGGATTAATTTAATATGTACTTTTAATATTACCAAGCAGTTTTATTTGAAATGCATTCAAACTTGCTTGACATCCACAAAAACATGTTTAAATGTCTCACAAAGTAAAATCTATTTTTCCTATTTAGAAAGACTATGGTGGATGTCCAAGGTGCACAAGCAGCGTATGATATAAGAATAATGGAGGATAATAATAATTTTTTATGCTTTATGCAGATTCTTTATAACATAGAATCAACTACATATCAGGGGAGACTGGGATGAATTTGATATATTTACTTTTAATTCAGCCAATTCAGTTGAAATTCATCACATTTCTATGCTTGAAATAAAAAAAAGAAATCTTAAATTTCTCACAAAGTAAAATGAACATTAGTTTCTCTCAGGCAGAGAGAAAACACTACAGACCACCACAACCTTAACCATCACTTCTTTAACATCATCCACACAGAGACAGAGACGCTAACATGTTTGTCCTTCTCTATTTAAAACTGCTGTTCATTAAACAAGCTGCACCTTTAGGTGTTTCTAATTATTCATTAAGCATTATTTAGTGCCTTTATGAACCCTTGTTTTCTTCTGAGGACATCCTCACAACATGGTTTTGTCAGGTTTGGCTGTTACTGGTGATCCGTTCTGAAATGTTGCCCCCAGGTTCCCAAAAGCACACATACTCAGAACGCAGCATTACAGTAATGAGAGTACTTTCGGATTAAACATGACGTAAAGAGCGGGTCACGGCCGGGGCATCGGGTCATATTCTCATACCACGTGAGGATTTATCGAACACAAACATACAGTGAACATTGATTAAATCAGTCGATATCAGCTGTGCGCTTTACAACATCAAGAGCCGGGGTCTTCCACATAAACGTAGTGAGAGGAGGAAGAGGATGGGTCAGATTCAGGGCTGTGAGATGTGACGTGATGTGACAGGGCAGCCTGGGAGATACGAGTGCCCCCTCGGTGACTCGATGCCAGAAGGGCAGGAGACTCACGTTCTGTACCGCAATAAAGCATTCATGAGAAATAACCATTATTAATCAATCATGTGTCACAAATAGAAACATTTATCAAAAGCTGTTTTTAATTAATACATGTGGATAATTTATTTGAATAGTTTTTTACTGTTTATATAAATTGGTTATTATGAATAATAAAATATAGTAATTTAAAATTACATAACATTGACTGTTTGTAACATTGTTTTAATGCTTCTGAATAGTATACATTTTTATATTTATAACAGACTTTATGCACTATTTGTATGGCAATAGAAGCATGTATATTAAATATTTGACAATTATTTGTGATTTATTTGAAGGATTTACAATGGAGACCCATAAAATAGCTTATATAAATCAGTGATAAATAATGACTAATTAAGTATAACTAATCATTTAAAACTGCGGATAGATATTTGTAATATTGCTTTAGTACTTCTGAATTGTTTAAATACACATTTTGTAATATTTATACAAGTTACTCACACTTTTGTATGGCAGTAGAATCCTGTTTGAGCTATTTCTAAAATAACTGTTATTGATTAATAATTTGTCAGAAATATCTATTATTCATTTAATTTTTTTCTTCTTAAATTAAAATAAATCGGGGTGAAAGTTTCTAAATTATTCCTTTTCCCCCAAATTATATTGTAGGCCTGTATTATAGAATAAGGTTAAATGATCATAAATAATATTGAATATAATACTGATAATATTAGAATATTGAAATAATAATCATAAATAATATTGAATATAATACTGATAATATTAGAATATTGAAATAATAATCATAAATAATACTGAATATAATACTGATAATATTAGAATATTGAAATAATAATCATAAATAATATTGAATATAATACTGATAATATTAGAATATTGAAATAATAATCATAAATAATATTGAATATAATACTGATAATATTAGAATATTGAAATAATTATCATAAATAATATTGAATATAATACTGATAATATTAGAATATTGAAATAATAATCATAAATAATATTGAATATAATACTGATAATATTAGAATATTGAAATAATTAATCATAAATAATATTGAATATAATACTGATAATATTAGAATATTGAAATAATAATCATAAATAATATTGAATATAATACTGAGAATATTGAAATAATTATCATAAATAATATTGAATATAATACTGATAATATTAGAATATTGAAATAATAATCATAAATAATATTGAATATAATACTGATAATATTATAATATTGAAATAATAATCATAAATAATATTGAATATAATACTGATAATATTAGAATATTGAAATAATAATCATAAATAATATTGAATATAATACTGATAATATTAGAATATTGAAATAATTATCATAAATAATATTGAATATAATACTGATAATATTAGAATATTGAAATAATAATCATAAATAATATTGAATATAATACTGATAATATTAGAATATTGAAATAATAATCATAAATAATATTGAATATAATACTGATAATATTAGAATATTGAAATAAGTATCATAAATAATATTGAATATAATACTGATAATATTAGAATATTGAAATAATTATCATAAATAATACTGAATATAATACTGATAATATTAGAATATTGAAATAATTATCATAAATAATATTGAATATAATACTGATAATATTAGAATATTGAAATAATAATAATAAATAATATTGAATATAATACTGATAATATTAGAATATTGAAATAATTATCATAAATAATATTGAATATAATACTGATAATATTAGAATATTGAAATAATTATCATAAATAATATTGAATATAATACTGATAATATTAGAATATTGAAATAATATCATAAATAATATTGAATATAATACTGATAATATTAGAATATTGAAATAATTATAATAAATAATATTGAATATAATACTGATAATATTAGAATATTAAAATAATTATAATAAATAATATTGAATATAATACTGATAATATTAGAATATTGAAATAATTATCATAAATAATATTGAATATAATACTGATAATATTAGAATATTGAAATAATTATCATAAATAATATTGAATATAATACTGATAATATTAGAATATTGAAATAATTATCATAAATAATATTGAATAGAATACTGATAATATTAGAATATTGAAATAATAATCATAAATAATATTGAATATAATACTGATAATATTATAATATTGAAATAATTATCATATAATATTGAATATAATACTGATAATATTAGAATATTGAAATAATAATAATAATAATATTAAATAATAGCATAGATAATATTAGAATATTGAAATAATTATCATAAATAATATTGAATATAATACTGATAATATTAGAATATTGAAATAATTATCATAAATAATATTGTACATATAATACTGATCATATTAGAATATTGTCAATAATAATCATAAAGGTGTTGGAATATAATACTGATAATATTGGAATATTGAAATAAGTATCATAAATTGTATTGAATATAATACTGATAATATTAGTGTGTCTCATAATTCTCATAAATAATACTGAATATAATACTGGATAATATTAGAATATTGAAATAATTATCATAAATAATATTGAATATAATACTGATAATATTAGAATATTGAAATAATAATAATCATTACATATTGAATATAAATACACTTAATATTAGAATATTGAAATAATTATCATAGAAGAATATTGAATCCACAAAGAAGCATATTAGTCATTGAAATTTCTTCATAAATAATACCTTTTTATAATCTGATAGATATTAGAATATTCACCACATAATAATCATAAATGGAACAGAATATAATACTGATAATGAAGTTCTTTATTGGAACCATTTAGACACAATAATATTGAATATATAATGCCTGATAATATTAGAATAATTGAAATAATTATAATAAATAATATTACAAATATAATACTGATAATATTAGAAGTTATTAATGTACAAACAATCCAATAATATTGAATATAATACTGATAATAAGCAATATTGAAATAATTATCATAAATAATATTGAATATAATACTGATAATATCCTAGAAGTGCTCCTCACCTTCTTTAATATATCTGTCAATTAAAATCATACAGAAGTTTAGAATTTTGAAATAATTATCATAAATAACATTGTATAATACTTTTATTATTAGACATGTTTTAATGACCATAAATAATACTGAATATAATACTGATAATATTAGAATATTGAAAAATGTATAATAAATAGTTATTGAAGTAACAAATACTGATCAATAAACATATTGAAATAATTTCATAAATAATATTGAATATAATACTATCATATTAGAATATTGAAATAATTATCATAAATAATTTGAATATAATACTGATAATATTATATTGAAATAATTATCATAAATAATATTAATATAATACTGATAATATTAGAATATCTGAAATCCATGTTTTATAATATTGAATATCAATACTGTTTTAGAAATTGTTTTCATAAATTAAGGAACATAATAGATAATATTCATTGAATATAATACTGACTATTGGGGTTATGGGGTGATGATATTATAATATTGACAATAATAATAATTTCTTTAAATCAAGATGCTGGCTGGGACAGAGGAAGGTATCTAGACAGGCTCATTTCTCCCTTCTTCTCAGAATCACAGCAAAATCAAGCGCTGATATTTTCTTCAGGAAGTACAAATCTAGCTGCTAGTTTGGCTGTAAGGCATTGTCAATGAGGCCCTGATAAAGGTGTTGGCTTTGCATGAGACTCATGAGCACTGTTGGTCTTAAGTCGCTCTGGTATATTGTAGCAATAACCAAAAATACATTGTATGTCAAAATGAGATTTTCATTTATACCAAAACTCATTAGTATATTAAGTAAGATAAATGTTCCATGTTGGATATTGATTGACTGCTAAATATTTACTTCATTTTGATCTACTGTAATATGCATTCACTAAATAGTGTTCATTTGAACAACTACCTATAAATACACTTAAAATAAAGGTGCTTTTCATAGAAGAACCATTTTTGGTTCCATAGATTCAGAGTTTCTTTAATAAACATCTGTTCTTTACCAAATATTTTATAATCTGAAGAACCATACATCAATGGAAAGATTATGTGGAACAGCTTCTTCAGATTTAATTGAAGAATGACTGGTTTTGTGGTCCAGGGTCACATTTGTCATTTACATTCATGCATTTAGCTGACCTCAATCCAAAGCGAAAACAATTGCATTCCCAGGCTAGATGTTTTAGTGGGAGTGATTCGTCCCCGCAGGGTATCAACCACCTGTTTCAGTCCCCGTTTAAGCCCCTTTAAGGCCTTGGTCTCCTCCTCTGTCCCAACATCCATCCTGAGCAGGATGAGGATGTAGCCTCATATCACAGCCAATTTCCTAGAATGTACAAATCCGCTGGTGCCGTTACTATTCTTATTAATGTCTTCCCATTAGAAGTAGCTATTATATCGTTGATAAGCAATTATCTAACATAACAGTTTAAAGGCGTAAAACACTATTTGGCCTGTCCTAAGTGAGTTGCATGCCTACCCCAAAGAATATATGTCAATTAAAATCATTTCAAAGTTTAGAATTTTGGAGCTGATATTAAATATACATTGGTAAAAAAATGTTTTTATTTAAAGTTATGAATTATGAAAATGAGTTATAATAAAAATGTATTTAGTGGAAAAAATTTGATCAAAGATATAGACATTTATAACGTTACAAAATATTTCAATTTTAAATAAATGCTTTTCTTTTGAACTTTATATTCATTAAACAATCCTGAAAATAAAATGTATTACATTTGCACAAATCTTAATTTAGGTTAATTATTTTGTAATCATTTTTTATTAAAAGCTTTAATTTAGGGTTTTCTTGAAATCAACATATGAGAATGATTTCTGAAGATCATGTGACTCTGAAGACTGGAGTAATTATGCTGAAAATACAGCTTTAATCACAGGAAAAAAAATATATATTCACAATTAAAACAGTGTAATTGCAATAATATTTCACAGCTCTACAGTTTTTTCTGTATTTTTGATCAATAAATGCAGCCTTGGTGAACAGAAGAGACTTCTTAAAAACCATGATAAACTTGAGATAAAATATGAGACAGTTATGCCTGAAACAAACAAAACAAAGTCAACTTATGGTAAATATCTGTGAACAGAATATTAGTAAAGAGACCGAGATACAGTGAGCAAGATGATTTGCATACACTGTTTGTAAACTATTTTCTTAAGTCGCTGGGGTATGTTGTTAAATTATGCATACAATTGAAAATGGTATATTAAATTCTAGCTCTGAAATTAGCCTTAGCAAGTAAAAAGAGTTTTACATTTTTCACCCCCTAAAAATGTTCAAATGGTTGTCATGTGTGATAGTGATTTCACCCCCGTTACTCACTTCTAATTGGTTAAACTGACTAAGAACTCTCATTTGAACAGGGGAGCAAGATGTAATTTTGCTGCACATATCTCTCTCTCTCTCTCTCTCTCAGTTGTATCTCAGCCAAATATTGTCTCTCTCTCTCTCTCTCTCAATGGTCTCTCTCTCTCTCTCTCTCTCTCTCTCTCTCTCTCTCTCTCTCTCTCTGTCTCTCTCCTCTCTCTCTCTCTCTCTCTCTCTCTCTCTCTCTCTCTCTCTCTCTCTCTCTCTCTCTCTCTCTCTCTCTCTCTCTCTCTCTCTCTCTCTCTCTCTCTCTCTCTCGCTCTCTCTCTCTCTCTCTCTCTCTCTCTCTCTCTCTCTCTCTCTTCTCTCTCTCTCTCTCTCTCTCTCTCTCTCTCTCTCTCTCAAAGCTCCATTAGTTCTGACGTGCAGGACCACTGATTCCGTAAAGGTCAGGGCCCCGCGCAGCAGGTCTTGGCAGGGCTTTAGTGCGGCATAATCACACATCTGCGTGCGAGAGTCCAACACTGCCCACTGAGCTCCTCTTCCTCTCCTCTGCCGCTCTGCGACTCGCTCTCACACCAAACATATCACTGACCGGCTCTCAGACGTGCAGCTGTACCGCTGACTGGACTGACGGCTCTTTGTGGGCATTCTGTTTTTGTTTTGTACAATTGTGAAATTTAATAGCAATTTCTGAGTCACCAGTGTGACTGGCGTTTTTCTGCTCAAAACTCATGGCCAGAATGCTGAGGTGTTACTGCTGGTGCCATGTGGTTGCTAAGGGGATTGGAGTGGTTGCTAAGGTGTTCTAGGTGATTGGTAGGGGGGTTGCTACTAGCTTGTTCTCGGTGATTGCTGGTGATTTCTTGGATGTACTGGTGGTTGCAAGGGGTTGCTAGGATGTTTAGGGTGGTTGCTATCCAGACAGCAGCATAGTTTTGGCCCAGATCCAGCCCACATCTGGCCCGTGTGAAATCCATGCAGGCCAGATGTGGGCCGGATCTGGGCCGACACTGCTTGCTGTCTGGGTATGCTTCTTCCCAACTTGCAATCTGAGTATGTTACTACATGCAATATCCCTGTATGGCTTTATTTATTATATTTTGAAGATATTATATAGATCATGTTTTCCTGAATATTAGTGTGTGAGTGCAATCACGAAAGTGATATTAATTTGATAACAGTTCAACAGTTGAAATATTTTCCAAATAAAGCTGGTAAAGAACATTTGGTTGTCTCAGAGCAACATGAATGAATCTGTGTTTGAACGACAGATCCTAAATGAACCAGCCGTTTTGAATGAATGATTCAATGGATCTCTCATTAATCACTCGTAGTGTGATTAGTATCATATTAATGTATTAATGTCAGACCTAAATCAACCGTGGTAACAGCATAGAACACATTTGGAATAAGTGTTTTTGTCAATAAAAATTAGTTTTTTCAATATCGCACACCCCTAAGTCTGAGGTATTATGATTACTGTAGTTACGTGTGTAGCTGAAGAAACCAGTGTGTACATTTGTTTTATTATGTTTTTTATTAATTAATAATATAAATATTTACTGTGTAGTAAGATAATCTGTAAAAAAAAAAATCAGACCAGAGTGACTAGAGTGTCTTTTAAATGAGCGGAAACAGTTTAGAAAAGCCTGACAAGAGACATGTTGTCTTGCTGAACAAGTTACTTAAGTGAATTTGGAGAGGATATGGACATGCCACACACACACACACACACACACACACACACACACACACACACACACACACACACACACACACACACACACACACACACACACACACACACACACACACACACACACACACACACACACACACACACTCACACACACACACACACACACACACACACACACACACACACACACACAGCCCCTTTTTTGTCTTTTTTGCTGGCTACAACTAGAGCCACCTGCATTTTTGTTACCACTGCCAAATTCTGATCATGTGACTAGTGTAATCTACCAATCAGTGCTCAGTAAGAAGGGTTTATTTCTTTCTTTCTCTTGAAAATGTCACAACACTTCCTTCCTCGTCCTTCCTTTTTCCTCTAATAAAAGCAGTTCATTTTAAATACTTTTTTATTTGAAATGGTGAGATTTTATAAGTCATAATGCAGTCAAATTTTGTATTATTTATTTATAGCAAATAATTGGTTCAGATATTTTTTTATATAATTAAGACTAAATCATTTCAGTTTGCACAACACTTTTCCCTATGCATGCTTCCTTTTCCCTCTAATAAAAGCATTTACTTATGTGTTTGTTTTTGACTGTCCATATTTCTAATAATAAGCAATCGTTTTCTCTTCTCTCAGCCTTCCACAACGTCCTGCAGCACTGAAGCACATCTCTTAGTCCCTGCCAGGCCTTCTTGCCTCTTTTTGTGGTTTGCACGAAGGGGGCCGTTGCCCTCTCGCAGGCTACGTTACAGTCTGTCACATGAGGCGGACACTCTAGTCCTGCCGCGCTTTATTTGCTGTGGCACTGCAGATTACTTCCACAGTCTCTGTCTGCGCTGCACATCCAATTCAATTAGGACCTATTAGTGCTTCCCCCGCCTCACCGTACGGCCCCCTCTCGCTGCGTCTGTTCCTATACCACGCCTGAAGAGCACATCGCTAAGCTGAAAATGTGTTACTTAAATAAGCATTGAAATACACTCAGATGTTGAGTAGTCTCATTAATACTTTTCAGTATCTACTTCCACACACTTACAGAATCTTACTGCACTGCATTTGTATCGCTGGCTTAGAATTTGGCCAGTTGCTTTTTCACCAGAAAGAACGAGTACGTAGCTCAAATAAGAATGAAACGGAGATATAGTATCATATATTCAGAAATTGGCTGTTGATTCTTGTGCGCAAAGCAGAGATAGTCATGACACAGCAAAGTTTAAGGTGATTCAGCTCACGGAGTTTTTTAGTATCAGCAGGGTTATATTATAGTCATAACTACAACTGAAATTAAAATGAAAAATATTCATAAATATTTAAAATGAATGAAAATTAAACAAAATAAAATAAAATCCCCCAAAAACTTCTTTTTTTTTTAAGTTGCAAAGGCTTTCATTTATTAGACCTTGGTGTTCTACAATAACTAAAACTGAAATAAAAATGAATAAAAATATTTTAGGGAGGAAAACAATAAAAATGACAACACAACAGAATTACTAAGCTTTTAACAGTCAAATAAAAATGGAAACTGATTCAAAATATAAATAAAATGTATAATAGTATATCCCTAATAGTAAAATAACACTGCATGCCAGTGAGATATGTATTCATATTTTGAGTTTTTTTTTTTGCCTTTTATTTTTAGTGCAAAAGCAAAAACATAATGCAAACATGCAGTGTTTTAAGATGATATCACTAGATTTTTACATTTAAAGAATGTTTTCCATTATTTTTCCATCAAACAAAAGTCTGGTCACTTAGTACAAACACTCAAAATTGCACAAATTATGTTATGCACCAAAGTTAATTTGATTTGTTGTATTCACACGCTTAAGTAATGATGAAACAATTTAGGCTCCGGCCCATTCCATCCCCCAAACTCGGCCTAAGGATGCGCATCACTGCTCCCTGGCATGATTTTCAGACTCCATTGTGTGGCTTTCATTGTCCCCCCTCCCTCGAGCCCCAAAACTCTCGCAATCTTTCCTCTAGTTCAATGCTCGCCCCCTCCGTCCGGCCTCTGCACACCTGGTCCTGGCAAATTAGTGCAAAAGAGCAGGGGCTGCGCGGGTCTTTAAGCATTCCAACGGAGCAAAAAGTTAATGATGGGCGCTTCAGTGCGGCTGACAGCGGGGAAAAAAAGTTTGAGAAACAGAAAATCTCTAGCAAACGACAACAAAAGAAACAAAATGCATTCTTAAAGAAGGTTCTTTACGGGCTTCCGTAGTTTCATGAAAACCTTTAACATCCTTAGAACCTTTCCATTCCACAAAAGGTTCTTTATAGTGGATGAAAGTTATTCGAATGTTCTTCACACTAAGAAAAAAAGTGATTCTTTGAAGAACTGCTCACTGAAAGGTTCTTTGGGAAACCAAAAATGGCTCTTCGAGGGCATCACTGCGAAATGTCTCAGCATGTTCTTTTTACTTATTTTGACACTGAACTTTTCTATGCATAGCTATTTGGTATTCAGTTATGCAGAATTATGTCTAAAACAAGTGGTAGAATTAATGCGTGACAAGCTAAATCAAAAGCTCTTTTCGTTTTAGTCATTCTACGACTAAATAAGTGAAATTTGCACAACACTTTTCTCTACTTGTCCTGTTTTTTTCCCTCTAATAAAAGCAGTTCATATGCCCGCCTTCTCTACAGGGTCTAATCTGGCCTGACAGCTTCCTCTCGTAATTGGTGCTAACACCCAGATGGACGGGGCTCTAATTTGCCGTTCCCAATAAAGAGAGGCGGCTGAGGGGGTGGCGGAGAGGGGGGAAGCCTTGATTTGTTGGTTATAGATACAGAAGCCGTAAACACCCCAGGCCTCTGGGCCGACAGTTTGAGCAGGCTTTTGTTCACACGTTTGTTCAAAAGAAGCGCTCTTCCCAACCTCCCCCCTCCTCCCGCTGTCTCTCTCTCGCTCACACACACACATACATACAGTCTATTCCCTCGGTTTCATTCAGCCGCTCCTCCTTGCAGCCATATAGCCAGTAGTATAGTGGTGGTGTGCAAGAGTGTGTGTGTGTGTGTGTGTGTGTGTGTGTGTGTGTGTGTGTGTGTGTGTGTGTTGTGAGTGTGAGTGTATGGATGGATGGGTGGCCGTGACCTGAACGTTTTTCAGGGCAACTGCTTGACCTCTCGCTATTAATGAGGCCACAGGCAATGAGCTCTGGGTCAATGGTCAGGTAGAGAGAAGATACGAGGTGTTTCTCTGACAGCAGACGTATAATTAAGCTGCCGTCACACTCTCTCATCTATCTATCCATCCATCCATCCATCCATCCATCCATCCATCCATCCATCCATCCATCCATCCATCCATCCATCCATCCATCCATCCATCCATCCATCCATCCATCCATCCATCCATCCATCCATCCATCCATCCATCTCTGACAGCAGACGTATAATTAAGCGGCCGTCACACTCTCATCTATCTATCTATCTATCTATCTATCTATCTATCTATCTATCTATCTATCTATCTATCTATCTATCTATCTATCTATCTATCTATCTATCTATCTATCCATCTATCTATCCATCCATCCATCTATCTCTTCTCTATTCTCTATCACACTCTCATCTATTTGTCTGTCCGTCCATCCGTCCATCTTCAAAAAGTATTTCTCAAATCAACATTCAAAGTTTGTCTTGAATTAGTCATAATACTTTTTTAAATTCCTTTTTGTTATTCTCAATGGTGCACAACCCTGTTGAAACAAACTGCATGATCAAAGGTACTTTCATTAAGTTAACATTCATGCACAGACGCCAGAAGGTTTAATGGAAGAAATGGATGTTATAAAAATGGATGGCTGGGAGAAAGACTTTCAAAATGTTCTTTCAGTGGTCATCTCTAACAGAAAACAGTTTGATCTGTTTGTAATGATTCATATCAGGTCATAGTACCATTGATCACAGTGAACTGTTTGAAAACAGTTGGAGTATTTCATTATGGAGTAAAGCTAGGACTGCACTATGAAATCGCAGCCCATCTTTTGAAGTAATGTTGTGTGAGGGCCGCGGTTCAATAGTGCATCACACTGCACTGTACAAAAGAAGCTGGAAATAATACAGGGATGCAAGGTTTAAATTGATTTTGAACAAATGTTTTAGGACACAAAGCAAATTCATGGTCTCTATGGAGGAGAGATGGATAAAACACGTCCTTGGCTTTTATAGTAGGACTTCGTGTTAAAATTGGGGTCATTGGGTCTAAAAATGGGTGGATTTAGATGAGGAATTGACTTGTACTCAAAGAAAAGGTGACAATCAATGTTTTATTCAGCACACTGATGTTACCGTTTGTAGAAAGCCAAGAACACAATATTTGTATTATAAAAATTAACAAATCATTGCAGAATTGTGAGCTAAATGTGAGAAACGGCATAGGCTTAAATAAAACAGCATGATAAATATGAAAGGTTAAAGACTAAAATATATATTATTCAGATTAAATAGTATATGAATGTACCAAAAATGTATTTATTCACATCTTATTAAGGGAATTTTTACACACATCTTCCCCTGACATTTAGTTTCAGAAGAAATATCTGAGACAAAATTCACTGAACAGTTACGGATCAATAATATTTCATGTGTATATTTCAGTGTCATTTGAACATTTGCTTCACACCGCTCAACAGAGCTTTTATTGTACCTAGTTAAAGACTCATTATAGTCTGAAATACTTTGAAAAATGCTTTCTTTGTCTCCATTGAGCCATCAATATCAGAAACTGCTTTAGTTTCTCTAGTGTTACTGAACAAACAATGACGCTCCCGTTCTTTTCAGCAGGTGCTCCTCATTTTAATGCCGTCATTCTCTCTTCGGCTCTCAGGAAATATCTGTGTTTGTTGAGAGAGCAGCTGTGTGTTCTCAAACCCAAACTTTGTTTCTCATTCTGGCTTTCTGTGAAAGGGCTTCAGGTTTGGAGTGGTGCTCATCTCACCGTGGACCAAACCTTTCAACTCAATCCAGACCAAACAAATACACACATCTCCTGTGTCTTAATAAGCCTTAAAAAGAGTTCAAAAGAAAACGAGGAACCAAGAATACAATTCTCTGCTCAGTGGGCCATATTCATGAAACATGAACAGAACACATTTTTGTGTAAATCATTCATAAAGCCATTCTGACTAACTTTAAAAAATGTAAACTTAAAAAAGAATTTTCGAAATGTTAGTTGTACGAAATAAATGTACACCTGCTCCTTACCACGTGTAAATGGTGCGTAAAACGTTATGTATTCTTTTTGGCTGACTGATTAGGGTTGGGTACCCTTCACATTTGAACCGGTACCTGAAATTCGGTCAGACGCTTTTTGACAAGCTTTTAAGTGCACTCGCTTCGGGTGTACTGGCTCAGAAAAAGCGTACATCAGACCAGCGAACAAATTAAACATTTAACCGGCAAAGCTTTAAAGCACATTCAAATAATGTACTTTTGTGATTGCGAATAAGTGCAGTGTCCTATGAGAGGAACTCTACCGCTGAGTTAACACTGATGCAGAGGTGTAAAGAATACCTGAAAACCATACTTGAGTAAAAGTACAGATACCTTACAGTGAAAATTACTCTACAAGTCACCATGGCCAGCAGCCATATCACCCTGCAGCCTAAGATCAGTTGCCCACTGAAGCTAAGCAGGGTTGAGCTGGTCAGTACCTGGATGGAGACCTCCTGGGAAAACTAGATTGCTGCTGGAAGAGGTGTTAGTGAGGCCAGCAGGGGGTGCTCTCCCTGTGGTCTGTGTGGGTCCTAATGCCCCAGTGTAGTGACGGGGACACTATACAGTCAAAGAAGAGCACCATCCTTCGGATGAGACGTTAAACCGAGGTCCTGAATCTCTGTGGTCATTAAAAATCCCAGGATGTCCTTTGAAAAAGAGTAGAGGTGTAACCCCGGCATCCTGGCCAAATTTCCCCATTGGCCTCTGACCATCATGGCCTCCTAATCATCCTCTTACACTGATTGGCTTCATCACTCTGTCTCCTCTTCACCAGTAAGCTGGTGTGTGGTGGGCGTTCTGGCGCAATATGGCTGCCGTCGCATCATCCAGGTGGATGCTGCACACTGGTGGTGGATGAGGAGATCCCCCTTCTATGTAAAGCGCTTTGAGAATACAGAAAAGCACTATATAAATGTAACAAATTAATTCCAAAACAACTTGAGAAAAAGTATTAGAGCATCTGATTTTAACAGTACTTTAGTATTTTACTTATACTAAATATAGGCTCAAAGTTGTACTAGTCAAAGAGACATCCCAGTCAAAATCTGTAACGTTGTGGAGAAGCTGGGAAAACAGGCAGAGGCAAGGATCTATGTGGAGGAATTTAATGTAAAAACTAGAACAAACAAACCAACAACCATAGACAAACAGACAACCATTAGATTCAACAACTCACCAAAAACTAAAGAAACACTAGGGCTGTATATATATACATACATATACATATACATACAGCAGGCTAACAAGCTGAACAAGATAAAATACAAACTGACTACAAACACCACGAGAAAAAGGAAGTGACATAAAAGTCCGGGACAAGGCACAGAAAATGCAACAAAAACAAGAAAGAGCTGATTTGTGAGGAGAGCAATCACACTTATTTTCTAAAACCAAAATAAAACTGAACACCTCAAAATTACAACAACAAAAAACCCATTTACCTTCAAAAAAGTCTCTGCAGTATAAAGGATAAATACAATAATGTTAAGTAAAATTAAAAAGTCAAAGTCTTCTTGCACTGGAGGAGCTTGCATTCACTTAAAGTAACCTTGTTGACAAGTTTGGGTGAGTGAGGGCAAAACACACAAGATATAGTACTTTCAGTGCCCTGTAGTTGGCGATATCACATCTTTTAGCATAAATAAACTGCTGCAGAAAAGCGGTACCATGCAAAATGTAACGTGTAACTGCAACACTCGTTTCAAATGTAGTTGAGTAAAGAGTACAGATACTCATTCAGAAATGTAGTGAAGTAGAGAGTAAAAGTTGTTAATATCTTTGATACTCAGTACAACTACAAAGTATCCGAAAAGATAGTTAAGTACAGTAATTAGTTACATTTACACCTCTGCACTGATGTGAATGTATGTGGCGTTGTACAGTATCTTTAGATGGAGGCAGAACTGCAGCTGTAGCCCGAGACTACGATATTTCTTCAAAAGCAGATCGTGGAGACATTTTTATCATCCGCGATCAAAAATCGTTATGTCGCACACCCCTACTCGAGGGTGTGTAAATCATGGGGTAAATTTCATTTTTGGGTGAACTATCCCTTTAAGTAAAACTCACTGCCACAGTGCTAGGGCAATGTTGGCATTTGAGGTGTTTGAATGGTTGCTAGGGTGATGGAATGCAGTTGTTAAGGTTTCAGAGTATCACATCACTATACAGTTGCTAAGGTGTTTAAGCACTTACCTGTTCTAGTTTCTACATGTGGTATGTCTCACACTGCTCATTTTATTATGCACCATGTGAACACCGTAAGTCAGATTGCTTAGAAATCCAACCGCAAGCCTTTTCTCAACCAAACACGATTTGAGATTTAATTCACATAGCTGAAACGAAGCAGGACAAGTCACATCCTGAAGTTTAATACTTTGGGGTTTGTTGGAGGGATCGTCTGATCGTTCTCTCCTTCAATGCATGCCTTCCTCCTCCTCTCGTTCTGTGGAATGCGCTATCATCCTTTCATTGGCCACTTGAGCGAAGTCTGTCAAAACAAGCAACCTTCATCTTTCCTGAGCTGAAGAAATCGGCTCATGCTAGGAGGCTCTGCTGAGCCGACCAGGCCCCGAGGTCTTCCTGTAATTAACCCTTATAGCGCTCCCTCCTCTCGCTAATCTAGAACCTTCACAGCTGATCCATGCCCCCCTCCACGTGACCTCCGACCCCATGCACCTCTCCGTGGGTCACATGACTGTTGCAGGTGTGGAGAGGACCCCGGCCCTGTTGCCCCCCAATTAGCGACCCTAATTAGTGCCGAAACCTCCTGCAGGGTCACTGAACAGGGTCTAGGGTGTGCAGATGGGAGGGAGGGAGCGCGAGAGAAAAGAGTTGCACAGGAAGAAGGAGGGTGGCGGCGGTACAGCGATGCATGGCTAAAGGCGTGAAGGCCAAACCGGCTTTTGCACTGAAAGGAAAATATTGCAGTTGCTTTAATGGGGCTCTTTTTTTGTCAAACTGGAGTTTGAATTGTTGCCACTCTGTACTATTGAGTTCAGATAAATACAAAGTTTTTATGTCCTCTTTTATTTCCCTTTGAAACGTTCTGGGTTTAAACGTCCTGCAGTATTATGCCATCTTCTTAAAGGGGTAGTTCAGCCAAAGAAAAGAGGATTCTGTCGTTATTGACTCGGCTTCGTGTCATTTCAAAGCTGTTTGCGGTAGAGAAATGCTGTCATGAATGGACATGGCTTGCTGGTTTGAATATGGAGAATGTGAGCAACAGGGTTTTGAGCTTGAAATAGTTTGTGCTGCTACAAAGCAGTACAAATATTTCTAATTTGCATGAATAAAAGCTATTTAAATGTTTCAACTGGTTTACCTTGAGTGAAAAATACATTAACAGTTATAGTTTTTTGCAAGTAAAAAGTAAGATTTACTTTACAGTTTACTACAAAAACATTTAATTATATACATATACATATAGATATACACTATGTATACAATAAGTAATTTATTTATTGTACTAAATGTAATGTAATTTGTATTATTATTATGTAAATTATTATAACTAGTGTATATTTACACTACTACCAATCAAAAGTTTGGGATCAGAAATGTTTTTAAAGAAGTTTCAGTTACAATTTATTTTAAGGTGTCCTTGTTACAGTGTAATAATAGTTTTAAGTACTGAGTAATATTAATTAACTACATATGGTACTTACTATATGGTTAGTGTTAGGCTTAGGGTTACTTAATTATACATAATTAACTGTTATTATAATAGCAAGTACATGTAATGTGTTACCAAAGTTTCTCATTCATCAAGGCTGCATTAATTTGATCAAAGATACAGAAAAAAGTAATATTGTAAAATATTATTAACAAATTAAAATAACGGCTTTTATTTGTTTTCTATGTACTTTAATAAATGTAATTTATTCCTGTGATGTAAAGCTTAATTACTCCAGTCTTCAGTGTCACATGTTTATGCAGAAATCATAATAATATGCTGATTTATTATCAATGTCGGAAACAGTTTTGGTTCTTTTTTTCAGAACTTGATACTTTTTCAGGATTCTTTGATGATTAAAAAGTTAAAAAGAACAGCATTTATTTGAAAATGGAAATCTTTTATAACAACATAAACTGCCATTTAAAAGATTGGGGTCAGTATTTTTTAAAGAAATTAATAGTTTTATTCAGCAAGGATATGATAAATTTATTTTCAAAAAAATAATAAAGACTTAAATTGGTAGAAAATATTTTTATTTTAAACAAATCCTGTTCTTTTTAACTTTGTATTCATATTTTATTAATGTATATTTAGCAAAGCAAATAGACTTAAAAATAGAATAGAATCTAAATATTGTATATTAATTTCCTGTGCATTTCACACTTCTGTTATGTTTTGCCCGTTTGTATATAGAAGTGTCCATGTTTGATTGTAAAGACTTTGTTTACTTGTGTTACTTCAGGTTTGGTTCTGTGTCGGGTCACCACTTGATGTTTTATATTGATCCCAATATACAAATCTAAATCCTGACACCAAACCAGTTGAGAATGACCGTCTTATTGAACGCTGTTCCTGTCACTTGAGTTCCTCGCCCTACACTAAAACCACCAGGCCACCCATCCAGTCCCCGTTCCCTCCATCCGTCCACTCCCATGAAGAAAAGACGCCAATCATTTTAATTGGCACCCTGGAGTTGATTGTCCAGGCGAGACTCTGAGTGTAGTGCAGGGAGGAGATCGAGGGGACTAAACATGTGGTTAAACATATTGTGTACGCTTGTCCACCATTTCCTGAAAAATAACCCCCTCGTCTGGAGAAAAGAGCTGGAGGTGTTAAGAAAGAAGGGCTAGAAGAACAACTTCATACCTGATCAGCCTAAACTGATACAATAAATATTCAGAACAGTATAAATACCGGCATAATGCTGTTTTAAAAGCTGAAAAGCATTGTCATAGATAGATAGATAGATAGATAGATAGATAGATAGATAGATAGATAGATAGATAGATAGATAGATAGATAGATAGATAGATCAACGACCGAGGGAGTCAGAAAAAATGACACACAAGTAGACAAATTACATAGACATATATTTATATGCATATGAATAAAAACACATGTACATATTGTACAATATCTTGGCTTTTTAGCCAAACCATTAAAAAGGCTCTATTGCCACAGAACACAAGCTTTTTTAAATAAGTGCAAATAGTTAATGAGACAAAGAGTTGTAAAGCATTTATCTTTTTTTTTCATTCATTTTTTCTGTAAGATCACATAATACAACATGAAAATACTGTGCAAAGACTCATATATTTACATACTGTTTAAGTGTTTTCTTATTTGTGAGAAGCTGGTGCCATTATGGATTTTTTTATTATTATTATCATTTTCTGACACGGTCACACAAATGCTGTACGGCCACAAAGCTTATAGATAGCTTACGTACACATCATCTTTGTGCAAGAGCACTGACCCGATTTAACAATGGAAGAAAATATGGAAGTGAGATAAAATAAAAAATAAAGTCTTTCCACACAATCACAGTAAACCACATTTTACAATCATATCTGTGGCAATATTATTTATATATACTGTCTTTGCTGGTTCAACATACTGTGAAAACATATTTCGGGCATATGGTTCGTAATTAAAGGGGTACATAAGTTTTGTTAGTTTTGTAGTGATGGAAAAGTACTTAATGCTGTCAACTCTGCTGCTTTTTCAAATTCACAGGTCTATGAGATCCTCCATTAGTTTTTGGTTTTTATGCTCCGTAATCATGTTAACTAAATAATCAGCACATCATCATTCTTTTAGGAAACTTTATAGTTTGAGAGATGTCACCAAAAACCAGAAGAAAATGTGTGACGTGTACGAGTGTGCTTTTGTCTCGTAAGCCTCGACTGCGTGCGCTAATGTAACGAGCCAGTGTCTGTCTCAGCGCTTCAGGCTAAATGACGCCGCAGTGAATTAAACATGAGTCTTATAGAAAATAACTGTGTTCGACTACAACACAGCCACTGCGACGAGAATCTTTACAGTCCAATCAAATATTAGATGTATAAGAGGCTAAACCATGTTTATGTCTTTCTCAGAGAGCAATGGAAGACGACTCAAAAGGCTAAAGTCACTTACAGCTTGACTTAAAGGAGTAGTTCACCCAAAAATGACAATTTCAGTCATCATTCACTCACCATCATATTGTTTCAAAGACATACCTGCTCTTCCCATGCAAGCACAATGAATAGGGAATGGAGCTTTCAAGCTTTAAATAGCAACTTACTGTTGCAACCACGAGGCAGCCGTGGCCTAATGGATAGAGCGTCGGACTTGTAACCTGAGGTTGTGGGTTCGAATCTTGGCAGGAATCGTCCATGACTGAGGTGAGACCCTTGAGCAAGGCACCGAACCCCCAACTGCTCCCCGGGTGCCGCAATGTCAGCTTTTTTTGTTTGTTCTCTGCATTTAACCCATCCAAGTGCACACACACCTGAATCAGTGGGGGTTCGGTGCCTTGCTCAAGGGTCTCACCTCAGTCATGGACGATTCCTGCCGGAGCCGATATTCGAACCCACAACCTCAGGTTACAAGTCCAACGCTCTATCCATTAGGCCAGGACTGCCCTGATATATGACTTGATATGACTTTCAGAAGATGTGGAATATAGTATTGGTCAATGTTTCTGTTTTGTGTTCCATAGAAGATTCTGCATTCTGTGAAAGTCGGTACAGGTTTGGAACGACACAAGGGTGAGTGAATGAATTTGGGGTTTAAATAGTCCAGTCTAGAATATGGTCAGAGGATAGAAATAGAGAAATAATGGAAGTACAGTGTTGTAGCTATTGAAGCTTGTTTTTATCACAGAATGAAAATATAAAAAAGGCAACTGCTACTTCTCATTTAAACTTTTCAAATTCTCATCTCACGCTTTTTTCTCACAATTGCCCATTTATATCTCACAATTTAGACACTTGTACAATCACACCATTTCCATTTCACAATTCTGAGTTTATCTCTCATAATTATCTCAAAATTGGGAGATATGAAAATGAGCCAATTTTTTTTTTGTGAGTTTATAACAGAAAATTATAAGATATAAACTCACATTTCTGAAAAAAGTCAGAATTATGAGGTATAAACTTCAATTGCGAGAAGAAAAGTCTGAATTGTGAGATATTAACTTTTATGCAATCAAATGTTTTTATTTTTTATTCCGTAGCAGAAATAAGCTTCCATATGTAGCTGATCGCATTCAAAGGCGTTCAGACTGACAGCGATATCAAGTGACCGGAAGTCATTAACTTTTTGTTTTTAGGGGTGACATACTGTAAGTGGAAGCAGCTGTTGAGCAACAAAGTTAAATAGAGTTGAACCTTACGCAAAACAACAAACTTAAAAATTGTGAGCAAAAATACTCAGCAACTTCAAGTGGCTGAAATTGCTGTCTCTGTGAACGCTCGTTGAGAGCTAAACAAACAAGTGCAAAAGTCTCTTTACTCCGGAGCAAAGCAAAATAGCACTTCACATGCTTTAATTCAATATACAACCCAGTCACTTAATGCAAAATAAAACATCAGACAAAACAGATTTCAACTCAGCCAGACAGCAACGATTTCACTCAGCACGGATACATCTATTTTATGACCCCAAATCTAAGTTGTTGGTGTGTTTTTTGCCACACATAGGAAATAGTTTTTACTTACAGCACTCAAAACAAGTTTTCTGCCAAATTTCATCTGTGAATAGGATTGCTTTGACTTTGACTTTAGTAATCTTTTAAATATGAAAATATTGCATGAGTCTGCATGTGTTTGCCTAGCTTTGGTGCATGAATTCATTTAATCAGTTCAGAAGTTGGGAAGTAGTTGAAATAAATGTGTTTGGCTGTCTTTCAACAAACAAAACTGGGAATATTTGGGGAATTTTTAGAAACCGATGCACGCTGTTTTTACTGATATGCATGGTAGGTTTTGAGCGAAAATCCATTAACGATTCGAGGTAATGAAAAAATGATTAACTGTGGGTTGTAATTCTGAAGTCATAAAAAGCATGTGCAAGAGCACCAAACTGATGTAACTGTTATGACAAGAGCTAATACTGACGGGGTGAAAAAGTTTAAATTCCTTTAAAGGGCACCTATTTTGCCCCTTTTTACAAGATGTAATATTGGCCTTGGGTGTCCCCAGAATGTGTCTGTGAATTTTCAGCTCAAAATACCCAACAAATAATTTATTATAACAGCTGGAAAATGTCATTTTGGGAGTGTGTCTAATAAAGAGCTGTTTTGGAGTGTATCGCTTTAAATGCAAATGAGCTGCGTATTCCCGCCCCGTCTCCAGAAGAGGGTGTTGCGTAAAAATGTCTCTCTGCATTGCATATCTACAGCAATAAACAGCCAGTAGAAGCAACATAACTGAGAGCGAAAGAACTGGTGTTTAGATGTACATATGGGAAGCCAAATGCTCTGAAAGTGGGAAGAAACAGCGCGGCACTGATCAGTTAAAAATACTTAATGTACGCACAAATATGATTACAACGCTAAGCACTATAACAACATGACATTCACAAAGGAGTCTGGAGTGATACACGTATTTAGGTAGATTTTGAGATTTTAATCCACAGGGTCCTCAGCAGCTCAGATGTTGAAAATGAAGACTCTTATTTTCAGTCTTACATCCAAACACCGCACCGGGACTCCTTGTGAGACATTGTTGACGTTACAGAGCTCGAGCGCGGAGAAAATGGAGGACTGCGTACAACCGGAAGGAAACTATAACAATGCAGGGCTGTTAATCAACCCCTGTGGCCTGGCCCTATGCAGTGTGACGTCACACTGCATGAGAATCAAAACCGCAGGCCAAGGGAGACTGATTTGTATTAAAGGGGATATGTGCAATCAATCAGTAATTAAGCATTGTTTAAGATCTCGAAGAATGAAACCAGGTGCTGAATAACTCTGAAAGGTTGTTCATCTTGGAAGTCAAGAATTAGAAGCAACTCTCAGACACGAGGAAACATGTTAATTAGGGGCAGTGGACCGTTTTCACATTTCTGGGGTTCTCAAAAGTCACCGTAGTTGGGTGAATTTCTATAGTTGTGAATGGAAGCTACATGAAATGTAATTTTTCTGTTCAATATACCCTAGTGTTTCTATGACTTTTGAAAAGAGGAATACAATTATAGAGAGATAGATTATGCTTGTCAGAAGAGAGAAAGATGTCACATTTGCTGTCACTCTCTCAGCCGTTGCATTAGAAACACTCACGCTGCAGCTTTAACCAGTTTTCTGAAATGTAAAGTTAATGAAAACCTTGATAGATTTACGATGCTAATAACTGGAAACATGTCATCACAGTCTGTGAAAAGGGTCCTTATATTGTCGTTGAGCCTATTAGCCCTAAACACACTGCACGGTTTTCGTCTGTCCCAGGTGAAAGATTGGCTTCGTGAAACAATCGTGGCCAATCAGAAATCGCCGTGATTGCTTCACGATGCCAGTTTTTCGTCTGGGACAGCCGAAAATCGTGCAGTGTGTTTCAGGCTTAAGAATTGAGAAATGTTTGTTACCAAAAGAGATTTTCACTTTCAACTTATCCTTGATGAGAAACGCATGTGATGAGCACTTTTAGACGCTATTATTTTGCATTTTTCTAAAGACCTGTGTAATTTTATACATGTTCAGATTCAATGTTGCATCACTGCTATATGAATAATCATTCTGTACGTTGAACTCACATTAGTAACAAGGTCCAATGCAGAATCAATGCCACAAAATTTGTCAGTGCCTTGTTACAGTTACTGTACGTGTTCACTCATTCTTATACTTTCACACAGACTCACATTTACATTGACACAAAGCTCCCCAAAGTCAATTAATTTAGAGCAGCATAAAAACGCACCACAATGTTGATAATTTTTTCTTAGTTTTTCTCGTTTTTTTTAAACATCCAACTTGCAAAATGATGTAGCCTTTTACAATTACAGTTACATTTACATCATTTTCCATCGTTCACAAAGGATAAGTTCCTCACCACACAAGTAATGCAAAAATGGAAGGAAACCTGTGGACGACTTAATTCACCGAACACAGCGATGCTTAATTACAGGCTTCGTCCCAAACGCTCACCTCCACTGGAACGATGGAGTCCAACTGGCCTGGGTTTGGTTGTAGGCACTAGCACAAGAGAGGCCGTCTTTCAGTCTCTTTCTGTTAGTTTGCGAACCTTCCAGTTGTTCACGGCACAGGTGAGACCCCTGAGACAGGTGGAAGGGAGAAGGGACCAATCGGTTGGGAATGTTTTTAGGAAACCGTCTTCTTCCCATTTAACTCTCCGTCCTTCCTCTCTATCCTCATGTAGGGCTCAAACGCTGAGGATCCGCAGCCGTATCCCGATGGGAGTTCGTGATGGGTGCCGCCCAGGAGTGGCATGGTAAAGCATAGGGTGGGCGGTGGGACACCGAGGCGTGGCGAGGGCGGGGTGCCACATAAAGAAGACAGCGACAGTCCGAACGTCCCGCCCGCCGCTGCCCTGGGAGGCGTGGTGCTGCTACTCACCCCAGAGGAAGTGGATACGGACGGGCTGCCCAGGAGCGAGCCGTTGCCCACGTGCGGGTGAGCCAGCAGCGGGTTGGGCGGAGGTGCAGGCACAGACAGAAGATGCCCCTGTTCAAGCAGCCGCAGGATGTTGCATGTGGCGAGCGATTCGGAAGTGGATGACGACCGCTTGTCAGTGTCCTTGGTCTGGTCCTTCTTCTGTTTGGTGCGGCGGTTTTGAAACCACACTTTCACCTGCCAAACGAGAGCAAAAGTTGTAAGAGTAATTAAGACAAGGCATTTTTTGGTTATAACTAGAAGAATAACAAAGAGCAGTAAATGAAAAAATTATAATACATTCAAACAATGTGATAACAAATACCAGTTTGCAACATTAGGACTTCTTTCTCTTTGGCTCTCAATGGAGGTGGTCGCTTTCTCTCCTCGTCCTCACCCTTATCTTCCCTGCTTTGCTCCCTTGTCTCGTGAGAGACTCTCTCTGCACTGCTCTCCAAACTAAAATATTATGGATTAACTGGTCTCTTAATGCAATTGACACTATCGAAACTTGGGTTTCGGGGAACCGGACGTTCACAGCCGGCTATACGATGGCGCGTGGGAGAGGTGGCGAATCGTGTGTCTTGCGGCTCTTTCCGTGGAGGACATTGAAGATATCTACCTTTTCGGAACCATGATAACAGGTATTTTGCTGATTGGATTAGGCTTTACCCTGGGTTATCGAAGAATTCAGAAAACGGGAACAGCTGTCCAAAGCCCCACAAGGCTGCCCGTATGATTGAAGCTGTGGGAAGAGCGGTCAGCATTGAGACTGAGACTATAATCGCAATATGGATTCTACCAAGGAGAAGTTCACAGCTTTACAAAGGGAAATTGATTAAAATGAGACCAAAATGGACAAAAATGGACAGAGAGTAGCCTGCAAAATTGGAATGTTTACTAAGACAAAACATTCTTATCTTTTCTGGCTCCCCTACAGTGGCCTTGCAAGGCTGTTGCTGCAATCTACCCGGGTGTGCAATGCAGTTAGACGCTCTTGCGTTCCTCCCCACCCTACAGACATTACAGACATTGCACCATTCGCCTCTGTTCGCCCGATCCGCTGGCCTGGTCAAGCGGGTCTGACCAGCCGGATCAGTGGCTGCGGATCAGATGGCTGCTTGCTGGGCGGATTCACTTTGTGGCTATGTCGTATATGTGCTTTTGTGTTGCTGAGGTGTTTTTCCTGTTCTTACACTGTACTCCCCAAGGAGCATAGTCTGGGAGTTATTTTTTTTTCTCCTCACTTTCCTCATGTAAATGCTGTATTTTTCTTCAATTCTACTTGATTTCACTACTGATTATACTTGTATGATTGTGTATGTGACGAATAATAAAGAACCTGAACCTGAACCTGAACCTGATTAAGTGCCAAAATACACTGTTTTGTACAGGTAATATAACTGGAAACAACTGATACCAGAAGCCTCATGTATTCATGGTAAAAAGACCAAAACAATATCTGCTTTTAAGTTCTACTAAGGTGGGTACAGTGACTTTGGGTCCAAAAATGAATTTGGACACTTAGGACACTCTTAAAAATGCTTAAAGCTTTGGAATAGGAAAATAACTGTTACCATTGCAAAATTAAGCCATTATGAAACATGTCTATAGCACTTATTGTAAGAGTACCATTGTATGTCAAATTACATTTTTAGGATAGGTGTTTGGACAAACATGCCTTAGCAAGCACCACTGATTACCACAAAAACAGGAGGCTTCTCCTTGTGGCTTCCTGATAAGCAAAGATCAATGAAGCATGTTCAAAAGTGCGCTGAACTTGAATCAAAGTGCTGCTGACCTCAGGTTAAAAAGTGCCCTGTACCCTGCATGTTTAATTGATACAGTGCTGCTTTATTGCAGAGAGTATTCTGGGGTCGACGACAGGTCGAGATCAAGCTCTACTCATGAACATAGAGAAAATCAGGCCTATAAAAAATGCATTTCATCCTGACCGGGGTTTTACCTGTCACCTGCTGCTTTGTCCCACCCTGGGGACCAAAAAAGAGGAGACCATTTTCGACTGTATCTACGCGCAGACGCATCAACACATCGTAAGCTCTCAGAAATGCACATTCACACTCATTTTCTCACTCTTAATGTTTAGGGCTCTAGAACATGTGATGATTGAGGTTCAGATCCCATCGAGCAGAGCACTTCACACTTGTCTGCTCTATGAGACACTTTTAATGCTTTTCTCCGTCCACAAGAAAAAAGGACTTCAGTTTTGCTGCAAGTTTTAGACACATACAAATAGTGTCATTGTGCAATACTTGATGCTTGAGGCAATGTAAAACAATATTTGTGACCTGTTTTACTTCTGTTATGTATTTTATAGTGAATTATGTGTGAGGATATTCACCAATAAAACCCTAAGATGTGACTTCGCTTCACTATACATTAGGGCTTAAATGGATTTTAAAAGGGGTTGAAGCACAACAAGCAACCATTAGCTGAAACTAAAGAGGCCTTGATGACATTACATTTAGTAGTGTTGGACCAATAGCAAGCAGCAGAATGATTTCTGGCACTGAACTGAATGACATTGTGACACTGAATAACATTTCAAAAGATATTCAAATATAAAAGAGTTATTTTAAATTCCCTCTCATCATGGTACAAACTCCATTCATTAGGAGTCTCTATGAACGAATGACCCGGGACCTGTATTGTTTACGGCGATATGATGACAGCAGCTTATAAACACACTCCGGAAATGAATTTCCGTGGTAAACCCAGTATGACGCTAACAGCTGAATAAAACCTGGGCAAAACAGTTTTGCAAGCTGAGGTCTGTAACACAGATCATGGACTCGACGTGGCCATTAGTGTGAGGATAATGAGATTGTGGAGTGATACAGTCAAGCTTACGCGAGCATGCTGATGCTGTGTGCTCTTGAGCAGTATGTGTACAAGAGTATGCAAAGGATGTATTTACATGCTCAATATATATATACTGTAAGGCTGTAATCTATGCATTCATGTTTCAGATTTCTATAGTGGGCGGGGCTTACAGTTTTAGATTACAATACTCAGCCATATATCGACCATACAGAAAGTATAGTACATTCATATACAGAAAGTAAAAGGAAATAAAATGAAAACATGGGAGTGAAAAGACGAAAGCAAATCTCTTCCATTGTACATTTACACTATTGGGATGAAATCCTCTTTAATGAGATCGAGGGTTCACTGCTGGGGCAGAGATTACTAAACGCAGGATCTGCATGACCTGGATTTGCTCCCCGGCCCGCGGCATCCCAATCCCCTCCGCTCTCGTTCTTCAGCGAACTCAATGCAGCGGTGCAGAGCGAACTCCAGTGCATCCATTCATCAGATACTTTTGCTATCCTACTGAAATTGTATCAGTTCTGCTGTAATTGGTGCCCCAATGTTCTCCCAATGATCTCTGTTTATGTAGTTGTTCTGCGCATGTAGTTATGAATGATGATGATGTAATGGTCTGTAGTCAGGGTGAATGGCAATTTGACAATTAAATTTGACTTGAATGAAAATTAGGTTGCAAGTTTGTTAAGTGGGGCTCATGAAACAATGAACTTTCTAGAGCAAAGTTTGTCCAGACAAACTGAGGGTTCATTTTACTCTCTTTTTGAAAAGTGCTGGAAAAAGACTTGAAGCTAGATGGAGGGATGGATAGAAAGATAGATGGGTAAAATAATGGAAGGATAAACAATGAAGGATGGATGAATAGATGATAACGATGGATAGATGATAAAATTATGGAATAATGGATGGATGAAAAGATACGATAAAGATGGATAATTGAAGGATAGAAAGATCAGATTCATGGATAGATGATAGAATAGTGGATAGAATGATGGATGAAGAGAAAGATGGACAAATAGATGGATGATTGATGAATATAATGAAATATATAAATAGATGATAGAACGATGGATGGATGAAAGATGGAAAGATAGCTAGATAAGATGGTGGATAGGATATAACATTATGGATGCTAGACAAGACAGACAGACAGACAGACAGACAGACAGATAGATAGATAGATAGATAGATAGATAGATAGATAGACAGACAGATAGATATGTCAATTCTGAATTTTGCACAACCCTAAACAACACATTGAAAATCCAAAGAAATTAACTAATTCTAGGGTATAATAAGAGTGAGATGCTTGAGCATCTGACTGTCTGCTGATCTTTTTGACACCTTTATTGACCCCGTCCAGAAGTTACACGGCCCGCTAGCTGCCCTCTTGATCTCACACATGTGATAACGCTGTTCAGAGGAATAAGGCATTCTGGTTATTCGGTGACCCCTCTGTGACCTCTCTTCTTTAAAGAGCTTGTAGGTCAGTAATCTCATGCATCTTTTCTGAGGGATATTTGATTTAGCAGAGACCCGAGTTGATTCTCTCTTGGCGCACATGCCACAACATATTTGATGTGAACATACTTGTGCTGTTATGTACTGTACACACATTCTGTACCATGCAGCTCACCTGTATTGTAACGTGGAAGTGACGTGGGGGAAAAGACCAGTGTTACATGCATGCATATGCAAATGTAAAATTCTGTATTCCTATTACCTGATGATCATCTTACCCAGTTACACCTGCTTACTCCCTTTTCCTCATACCCTGACCCTTGTTCCTAGTTTTACCAAAGCACGTGTTTGCGCAGGTTCAGCCAGCGGTCAACCCTGTCTTACCAATGGCTGTAGATAGGGCTCTATAATCCTCCTAACAGCAAAAGCATTTGGACTATTATTAATTCCCTTCCCCCAGCACTACTGATGACTCAGCCTGTGTGCATATGTGATCGGGCAATTAGGCTTACCATGTGTGGGCAGATACCAAGAAATGGTGTCCTCCCATTGGATTAAAAGGCATCCCTGCTGAACCACAGCGCCTCTAGTGGTCGACCTTCAACAGCACAGTCTCAGAGATCTCCACTTTGATGATGCATTTCCACCTTCAGTATTTTTTTATTTAAATTATTTAATGTACATTTATATATTAATATAACAATATTGCCATATTTGTTTTGTTATTAATTTAGATAAAGTACATATAAAACTATGCCTTGTTATATTAACATACTATTGTTATTCTTTTACATTTTAAATATTAATTTTATTTTTAAATGTTATGCATATTTAAAAGTATATACATTGTTATATATGGATCTAATAATATTGTCATATTAATAAAATAAAAATAATTCAACATTGATGTGAGGGTATTTCTAATAGCGATGCTGAAGGAGTGACTGTAAATATCTTTTTTTCCCGCAGTCATAATTCATCTCTGTTCTGTACCTCGTTTTAGCCAGTGTTCAGATCTGAGGCTCTTAAAGCAGAGTTAAGTGTAGTAGTTTTCTGTTCTCTCTGATCCTATCAGATAATTGTATTACAATCTGGCTGACGAATGACAAACTGCAGATTTAGATGCAAACACCGGCCTTCAATCCCATTAACTTTTCCGCTCCTCTGAGGCCTGACCAGTGCATGCTGGTTAAAGTCCTGACCGCTCCTAAAGTTGTTTTCTCAGCAAAGCAAACTATGAGCTGCAAAATGAAAATGAAATCGACCTGCTAACATTGTCCATTCTAAGTGCTCAGATTATCTAAACTGGTGTCTTTCTGTCTTTGCCTCTTCTAGATCTCATCTCTTTCTTTTCGTGCCAGACGTTACGTTACTTTACATGCTGTCTGGGTGTAGAAGAGAACAATGAACAACGAAAGCATTCGTTAGGTCACCAGCTCAGTGGCGGATGTACAGCAAGACACGATTATCTGTGAGTAAAAGCAACCAGAAGTTCTGTCTGTCTGTCTGTATTTCACAGATATAATCTAAAACTCCTGCTTCAATCACTTACACTCATATTTATTCATAGCTTACACAATCTTTCATCCATTAAATCCATGGCTTTCTCAGATGAATCGAAAGCAACAAAAGAATGGTTCAATGTGTTAAGCAAAGCCCAGAGATCTTGGGAAGAAAGACCACACAGCAGAGCCACATTTAAGCACATAATATTCAGACAAATAAACCACATTCAGTTCGTAAACGTTCATCTATACGTTCTTAGGTGTTTTAATAATATCAAACACAAATGCATCAAATGCATTCTCTGAATTGGCTACACAGTTAAGGTAATTACAGAAAATAAAGTAGTCACAGTAAGCTGATCGGCATTGGCTATTCTTCACCAAACAATGCGTTCCCATTTGAAAACCAAGCAAAGCCGAGTCTTTCTGTCCTTGACTGGGGTATTTTATTTAAAAAGACAAAGAAAAGAACATTTTACGGCCCTGCTTGATTAACACAAAACCAACGAGAATGACTGTGGACAGTGTTGAAGTCAAAGACATCCCACTTTAATTAATGCAATATATTTCCAAGTGAAACAGGATGATTTTGTACCCAAAACATTACTGTAAACCTTAAAGGAAAACACAAAAGGTTTCAAAAGAGTTTTTTCAAAAAATAAAAATTGTATTCTTATAGCATAAGCTTTGTGTGTGTGTTCGAGTATGTCTGCTCATTGTGTTTTGCAACAATATTTTCATATGTGGCAAGTAAGTGTCTTTCTGTCCTTGACAGATATAGTTATTTAGAAATACAAAGAATCAAAAAAATGCAAGGCTTTTGCTTGTTTGACACAAAACCAGTAAAGAAGACATGGCCAGTGTTGAAGTCAACATCCTCAACCCACTTTAAATAAACAAACTTATTTCTAAATTAAACAGGATGTTGGATATTTTGGGTCCAATCGACCCAAACCTGAATTTAACGGCATATTCTTACAAATAAAGCTTCCATTATGGGGTTTTCACAGCAATGCATTAGAAGAACCATTTTCATTTGAAAAAACAAATCTGTAGAATCTTTTGTGGAATGGAAAGATTCCATGTTTTTGAAGGTTCTTCATGGAAACATAGACACCAATAAAAACCTTTATTTTAAAGAGTGTAAAGACAAACACAAAAAAGTGCAACAGCATGTTTCTTCACCTAAAATATAACTGTAAACTCCAATGTCAAGATAAAGAGAAACACAAAAGGCTCATTAGTGAAGGATCAACTCAAAAATGGTGTTCTTATGTCATTAACACAAGACTGTGTGTGTGTGTGTGTGTGTGTGTGTGTGTGTGTGTGTGTGTGTGTGTGTGTGTGTGTGTGTGTGTGTGTGTGTGTGTGTGTGTGTGTGTGTGTGTCTCTGTGTGTGTGTGTCTCTGTGTGTGTGTGTGTGTGTGTGTGTGTGTGTGTGTGTGTGTGTGTTGTGCTTTGTGGCAGCATGCTGCGGGCTGTATTGATAAAAAGATTGCGCACACTGACTCACCAAGGCTTTCAGAATTGCCGATTTAATTCTATTAAGGCTGCTTTTTCACTGCGAGGACCTGTGAATTCAGGAACATTCAGATTTAATGTTTGCCAGTTTTGTTTGTACTTCAACCTCACCCCAAAACCCAAATATTTATTCCATTAAACAAATTTGCGGCCTGAAACTTGCTGCGAGGATCTTATAAATCTGACTGTTGCCTTTCATCCAAGGGTCCAGGTTGAAGTCAAACCCTGCGTTCTGCTCATGTATGTTAAGGTCACACTGATAGAAGAGACTCATTGTGCTCAAATGCAGAAACGCTGAGGTGAACTGTCACTCTGATAAAAGATCTCACTTCAATAAACACAAGGAAACAAAGTGCTGCACAAAACCTGTTTATTTCCTCATGCTTTAAGTCAACAGGTCAGGGTACCGCGCTCTAGCTGTTTTACCACGAACCTCTATTTTTGGTCTCTCATTCAATGATGCCAAGCCATCAAAGCACAATTAAAATAAGGTTAACGGTTGAACTAAACCTGAATAAAGGCTCCCGGTTCAGTCTGTATATAAACAGCAGTATCTCAGTTAATAAATATCAGATCTGCTTCACGATCAATAAGTCTATGGGGCCTGAATACCCCATCCAGTCACGTCGGATCGGATCCCTGCTGTGTTACGCTGGGCGGGAGCCATCTGCTGGGGACAGGGTCTGAGGAAAACCCTTATTTTGATGTAAACAAACAGAGGAATCCTATAACTTTGAAATACTTCACATTTAGCCAATCATGCTTCCACTCCAACACAGACTAAACAGATCCTCTGAGAAGCGGCAGGGGAAGGTGAGCGGCTGTTAAACCTCACAAGCCGAGTCGTCTTCATCCATGACACTGAAATGCAGTTTATCAGAAGTAAAAGTTGAATAAACTCCTTAACGGTTCATGATTGGCCCCCGTAAGAGTGGTTACCTACATACCATTACGAGAAAGTGCTATTTTAGTACAGTGATGGTGATATTCATACTCATACTCATACATGATACTCATGTCATATGGAAATACTATGGTACAAAATGAGTATAATATTCATGCAACATGCTATCCTGTCCAAACGTCATTAAAATATCTATTTATCCCTCTATCTATCCATCTATCTATCTATCCATCCCTCCATCTATCCATCCATCTATCCATCCATCTATCCCTTTATTTTCTATCTATCCCTCCATCTATCCATCCATCTATCTATCTATCTATCTATCTATCTATCCATCCATCCATCCTCTATCTATCTATCTCCATCTATCTATCCCTTTATCTTCTATCTATCCCTCCATCTATCCATCCATCTATCCCTCTATCTATCTATCTATCTATCCATCCCTCCCTCTATCTATACATCTATCTATCTATCCCTTTATCTTCTATCTATCCCTCCATCTATCCATCTATCCATCCATCTATCCTCCATTATCTATCTATCTATCTATCTATCTATCTATCTGTCTATCTATCTATCTATCTATCTATCTATCTATCTATCCATCTATCTATCTATCTATCTATCTATCTATCTATCTATCCATTCTCTGCTTTCTCAAGACTGACATCTTTCTTTATTCTCATTAAATCTTCACGACAGAACGAAATCAATTCTGCGTTGTATATAGAGGTTGGACTTAATTGTTTATTTCTAATTAAAACGTCCAAAAAGGCCTTGAGTCCATTTAGAAGCACATTGATTGGGTTTGAAGCCAAGACGATCAGATAGGCTACAGACCTCGCGTTTATTTGAGACAGATGTGAATGTTTTCACCATTGACATTTTTATTCTGTCTGTCATGACAATGTTTCTTACGCACATTTTACCTCTCTGGACAGAAGCCCAAACGCAAAGTTAAAGATAAGGATCTGGTCGTGTTATATGTCGAAATTCATAAGGAGTTCATAGCCATTGCAAAGGTTGAGGCGCAACAAGTCCGTGCACGCGCCTGACGGGAGATGTTAGTTTCATGACTATCAGATATACAAAACTCGGGAGCGCGCGACTACATATTAATCGGTACAATAATGAATACAATAAATAATTAGTATGCTACTGTATGTTGAACTAAATGGATTTTGATAAATCTGCATAATATTGAAATAAATTATTGAATAGTGTAAAGTCTTTCGATTATGTATTGTACCCGTAAAAATATAGAAAAACCTACAGATGCAATAAAAAATGCGCGTTAATTACAAAAATATTTAATATCTATGGACACGTGATTATCCAAAGGCTTAAACCACTGCATGCGCATATCTGTGTAGACTAACTCATGTTAGGTTAGCTCAATCTTGTGTTATTTTTCTTTCATTAATTATATTATATTCATAGATAGCCTATATTTACATAAATATTGCAGTGGAAGAAAATGAAATGCACGTTTTCCAATCGCGTTTTGCACGTCGAAATGGAAGCTGCTGCACCAAGATCATTTATATTAGCATAAAGGAATATTAATAAGTATTAGCACTCAATCTCTGTTATATATGTACATTTTAAAAGCACTTTCATTGAAGTGAAAACGGCAACGCTTTTGTATTGAACTCCAAAGCCATAATTATTTTCACTTTAGTAACCAGCTGGTTCACAGTTTTATTGATGCACCGGCTGTATAATATATAAGCTGTATATATTTTTATTTAAGCCGTTTATTTATTGAAGTTCAGTTAAAATGGAATTAAAGCGGAATATGCTGATTTGTTTCTAATAATGAGATCTTACACTGCGTCTGAAGGTTTTTGGATTTTATTCATAATTGGGATTCGTCACATTTAAATGAAGCGTTTATGCTGCCTTAAAATCTTTGACACGATGTAAAGACTTGTTTTACACTCAGACCAGCACACGTGTGGTTTTCAGGACATTTCATTTCAGTGAAGAAACATAGCTGAATATTGGTGCTCACGAGAAGTCTATAGAAATATTACATACGATTATTTTGTTTCTATAATGTAGCCTTCTTTTGCGAGAGCCAGTAAAATGCACTGTTCAAAGCTTCATTTATTTAATTGCATTCAGTTGTAAGTTGACGTATATCGTATTAATATTTGTTTTTATTTATTCATCATCAAGAGGCTAGTGCTTATCTAACTGGTCCTTTCTCTTACGCTTTTCACCGTTTTAATGACCTAGTACATTTTGAATAGTTTCGCAGTGTGGGGAAAAAATTGATTCAAGTACAAATATGTAATGGAATGGAATCTTAATTAATAAGAGCTTTAAAAAACTCCGAATGGACGAGTTTAGTTTTAGATGGTCTGACAAGTCACACATCATTGTGTACTCCTCCAAAAACTCAGAGAGGACTCCTTTTATTTGTTGTAAGCATGTTTGTTATGTATGGATCTTTCAAATGTGTGTATGGAAATATAGTTTCGTATTTTACAATGTCACTTATCAGTACAGCACCCCTAGCGTCACATTTCTGACCTGCCACTAAACTATAATGAAACTAATTTACACTGATTATTTTTTTTTATTAAGATGTACAGTATACCACTATGCAGATCTACAATAATTTGAAACAGATGTATTATTATTGTATTATTTCGTTTCATTAATTCCTGAATTTCTAATTGGGTAACAATAATGTTTTATTTGGATCATAAAGCAAAATATAACAGACGGGTTATAAGAGGCAAGGTTTGATAACATGACTGCAAACACCAAAAACGGCCCTATTAACCTTGTAAATGGGTTTGTTTTAATAAAGCCTTGCAGGTGCCAGAAATGTGATGAAACCATTATTTGAATCAAACCATGCCCATTTATTATTTACATTGCATTGAATCATCTTTTTCAGATGCAACTTTAAGGCGATCTAAGACCCGTGGTCTGTGCAGATGATATATTAAAATTGCTTTGAAATTACTAAATCATTGTCTGCTATTTATAAAAAATACAGCATTAAACCAAAACTGAGTGTTTTGAAAATTGAGCTCTGAAGCAATCATGGACGTGCACGTAATATATAATCATACCGCGCGTCTGAACACGATTCGGTGATTTATGGGATATGTGAAGGTAAAGTAGACCAATATGCATCCGCGAGTAACGGATTAGTCGTTTAATCGAATTAATTTTATATTTGTTATTCGTTTTAATCACACGGATGATACCATTTAACTAAATCAAACTTATAAATAAATACAGTGTTTTAAATTCTGACAACTTTAAAAAGACGATCAATCTGAAGACGCAGTATATGAATGAGGACTGGACCACTGGGTGCTTTTTCTTCTTTTCTTCACGTCTGGATAAAGACAAGCTCCTCCCACTAACGCCCACTGTGCGAATACTAATTATGAGTATTGTGTTTATGACAATGGAGGCATTTGCAGACAGGAGATTGGCAACTCTAGCGCTCGATTCGACGTCTACACGTTACATGCTTACATGCTCATAGTTTTCTGACCAACCATTGACTGCTTTGACAAAACATGCATTTATTTATCCATCCATCTGTCTATTAATTTATTAACTGTTTTATTTTTATTTACTTATTTCCTATTTTAAATAAATTATCATTTTCCGATTCAAAGTCAGAACAGGTAAACGAAAACAGGTCGTATTTATATTAGTTTTTATATGAATAACTAACTATTATTAATGTATTTTCTATATCTATATACTGATAAAACAATGTATAACCTGAATGCACTGTAAGTCGCTTTGTATAAAAGCATCTGCTAAATGCATAAATGTAAATGTATGTATTTTTCAATGTATTTATTACAAACCTTTGTGTTAAAACGTATTAATTGTACATGTGCATTTAATAGGCTATTTATTTAATTTGACATGCTTTATCATTGAGGATATTACAAACGATGTATTTAGTTGTATAACCCAGTAAATATGTCTTCTTGTAAATACACTATACAAATCAAGAACAAGATCAGTTTTAAAATAGCAGGCAGTCACTAAATTAATTGTTTAGACATTTTGCTGGACTCTAATAAAAATGCATATATCTGAGGAAGGCTAAATACTTATTTTTGACACTATACGAGAGAGTGCTACAATAAAAATAAAACACTTGAACATTTGAAGAAATAACTACGATGTCATCAAACATATCACATGAAGAGGAACTCTGGAGAATTTACAGAGACACAATCAAATTGCAAACAGAAATGTTCTAATCGATATAATTTTAAAGATATAGCAATAATAATAAGTACATGCACCAACCATGCATGCAACAAAATATTTGATAGGCAATTGAAATATATCTTTATACAGCCTATTGCACTGAAAAGCCGCATCTGATTGAAAAGCGAAGCTCGCTGTTATCACGTGTAAGAAGCATGAACGCGTTACCTGAGTTTCCGACAGATTGAGCTGCCTGGCGAGCTCCGTGCGCTCGCGCCCGACCACGTACTGACATCGCTGGAACTCGAGCTCCAGCCGGTACAGCTGCTCCGCCGAGAACGAGGTCCGCGTGCGCTTCGGCCGGTCGAGATCCAGGCCTTTGGGCAGGACGATCTCCCGAATAGTGCCCTTGGCGTCTGTGTAGCACACACATGCATTACACGACCTAACATTTGTTTGGAAACAAGCCGGTTCTCTTACATTATTAGGAGTGGGAGAAAACCTGGTTTATTATATATTTTACAAAATACGGAAATGACAATAAGTGTGTGTACATGTACTTGATAATTTTGCATTACAGAAAAAAAATCTTGATCTAAAAAAAAGGCTCAATATTAAGATGCGTATTGATTACGATTTCTAAACACGTTTGATTATTGATAGTGCGAGCTGGAAATGATTAGTTAGTGGCCTAATTGATGAAAATATGGGTAGTTTAATGGAGATTTGATTTTGTTTCACCATTACAGTATGCTAAATCTATATAGTACACAACACAGTTTCCTAATACGTTTCCAAAGAGGAGCTTTAAACTCCAGTAATGTCCTTGATTGGTAATGAGATTTATTTACATTTATGCATTTATCAGACGCTTTTATCCAAGCAACACACAGTGCATTCAAGCTATATTTATTTGTCAGTACATGTGTTTACTGGGAATCGAACCCACAACCTTTTGCGCTGCTAACGCAATGCTCTACCACTGAGATCTGAAGAAAACTCTCGCTTTTGGTCTGTTTGCTGGATCAAATCATGAAAACATATTTACATTATAACATTTGTGTTCGTGTTCGTCCAGGCAGACCATACAAAGCAGCACAACAAGTTTGCAGTCACTTGAAGATTATTTTTGTCGTCATGAAACATAATTATAACACAGTAAAACAACGTTTTATTGATATCACGAATGACATGCAACATCAAAAAACATAATATCAGATAATTATGTGATCAATATGGCATTATGTTAATCACAATATCTGTCACCAAGATGTGTCTTAATACATTTTAATGTATTAACATTAATTAAATATATTGAGCATTATATTTTTGATCTATACAATTCATTTTCCTGTCACTTTCAAAATAAATATCCAAGCGGCTTTAAGTTTGTGTGTTCAGTAAACAGGGAAATATTATCGATTCATTTCAATGTATATTTATTGAATTATATACACAATTCTTCCTAGCATTATCAGTTCTTATTCCACATTTTACCAGAAACCAAACATAAAGATATTATTGACAGATAACAAATATACATTTATATGTTTGAACTTATTTTATGAAACTGAATATTACAACATACACTGCAATTTTAATATAGGGACTTTTTCATGTTGAGTGATGACATTTGACATCATTAGACATTTGATAAAAGTATAGAAATACTAAGACTTGTGTCTCAATCCAAAATGCACACTATTTTGAATAAAAAATGCTTTGGGGAAATAAAGTCATATCGCAGAGACTCATATCTGTCAGATTGTGAATATACTAAAATCGTAGCGTTGCTGATTTTTTAGGGACTTCAAAAATGGTAATCATTAAATCATATTAATGTGATATGTTATTGGAATGGGTTTAATTAGCTCTATGTGTTAATATGATGTGGTAAAGTATTAATATTGAACATGACGTTCTGTACGTCTAGCTCCACCTATTTTAATGTCTGCCTGGCAACCAAGCTCAGTGTCTTACGATCACTCTTGGATGAACTGTAATAACACAATACGATAATATTTGTTGATATAAAGAGGTAGAATATTAATGGTGGACCCTTCTTTAATTGCCTTTTCCTCATTGTTTCAAATCAACGACACAGACCTGCTGACCTTTCGGTGACCCCGGTTCTCTCGAGGACTCGGGCGCATTCAATCATCAGCTTTAAAAACAAATAGTGACACCGGGGACTGTGGGCTTACTGCGCCAAAACCACTCCGATCCCCTACAGCTCGTCCCATCACGACCCAAAAACTATCGCAGGACTGCTGGACATAAACCATATAAAGCGCATTTCAATCAAAAACCTGGGTGTTTTAGAGCAAGTGTTCCTGTTGTATATATTAGACTACATCAAAATAACTATATTGAAAATATACAAATAGTATCATAAGCATTGCTATGCAGATACTAATTCGGCCAAAAATGGTCATTTACAGTTACATGGTGCAAAGCAAACAATTATGATATTTAGTGCATTGATATCTGTATTATTATAGAAATATCCATGTCGTTTTTATTTTCGGCTACATGTTGGCTCGTGTTTTCCTCGTTTTAAAAACTGAACACGAAAAATATGCATATAGTTAAAGGTGAATTGTAATTTAATACAATGAATGGCTTACACTTCCTGAAAATAAATATCCTATAATATCACAAATAAATTATCTTTCAGCCACTTATTCCCTAAATTATGACTTTAAAGAACGGCATTTGCATGGACCTTGTTTTTTACTTTTTGTTCAAACAGTTATTCCCCTTTCTCAATATTATAATGCGTTTACAAAGACGTTACCTCTGTGAATAAAGGGTGTCCTGCCAAAGAAATAATACGGATTATGTTTATATATATATATATATATAACCTAAAGTGGGCTACGTGTTTATATATTTAGTCCGAACCGCTTTCGATTTTGTAATGTTTGCATGTTTATGTTGCTGTTTTACATTTCTTAAACACTAACATTTAATGACTCACACAAAACTAGTTTGTATGACATGAAATCATAATCCCTTTCATAAATGGCAAACAATATTAAAAAGACACGTTTCGAAAACACTTATTTCTATATTTATTCATATATGTTTTTATATATAAATTACAGCTAGTATAAATATTTGTAAAGTGTCATATTGATGTTTTTTAAATGTGTTTAATGAGCATCATTTTACGATTTTGGAGCATACCTACAATTTTGTGCATACATAATATTTGTCATAAATTGTCAATTGTAAATATTGTGAACTAATCTCAGCTATAGTGTTCATATTATAATAATCACGACCACTAACTGCAAGAACAAAACACACTAAACGAAGCAGAACATTTCGTGTAAAATGAAAAGGAGTCTGTTTGAGATATTAGTTGTTTTGTATTGAATGCAATTAAATGAAGATGAAAGTGACTCTATTTGTGATATTAGTAGAAGCCTATATTTTAGCTGAATTTTGAAATATTTAATGGTTGACTATTACTAAGAGTTATTATTATAAATATTCGCTCTCTCACCTCTGACCAGAATCCTTCGGCAATAGTCCGGATCGACTCCTAAAAGTTTATCGTGTCCATCCTCGCTAGATGAAGTCGGTGTGGACGCCGAGGTCCCCGGTGTGTCGGTAGAACTCTGCACAGGTGACCGGTTCGCCGCTTCCGTCCGGCTTTTGGGTCCACGGTGGTTTCGGTCCTCGGCGGTTCCATCGCCCATACTCGTGGCTTGATCAAACATCTAGTAATTTAACTGTGTCGTGTGTTCACTTAGATGAGCTGTTTCTCAGCTTGAATAAATAGTCAGCGTATGTTTATTGTCCTGCCAGAAATATGGAGATCATTCCCAGCAAAACATCCAGTTTGTGCCCAAATACTTTCGCATGTTCCGGCATCGGGCGTCCATGCAGGAGGAGATCTATAAAGAAGGGACGGAAGGTGGAGGTGGAGGGGGCCCTGTGGGCAAGTGGAAGGACCCTCCTCAGCTATAGGATCGCGTTCAACCCAAAATGCGTTGTGGATATATGCGCTGGGCTCCAAGGTCTATGACCGAGGCACTGGGAGGTGCTTCACTGCTTAACCACGTACAAGTAATGCCACACAACAAACATGCATCCGAGCAGCGCAAACTTTCCCTTTCCCCCCTTGTATGACTTATATAGTCGATTGACTCGTTGTCTACACTGGGTGTGTTTTGTATCTGCTCTGGTCTCTACAGAAGCTCAGATTGCAGGATTTCTACGGGAGGAGGGGGAGCTCATTTTTTTACGCGGGACCAATTCAGGAGTATCCTATAATAGACAATAAAACACAAATGTGTGGGATAATGTGGATGTGATTGGAATATTTTGAACACAATCTGAAGGCTGCGCCCGTCATAATAACATATAATGTCAGCATTTGTTACGTTGACTGACAGCAGCGACGTCACTTCCGGACTGGAATCCATCAATCGATTGGTAAACAGAGCGAGTAAAAGCACGAGGTGGTTTAAACGCCCTTTAGCGTTCAGCGAAATAAACTATGCCCGTTGTGTTTAGACTTTGTATTTATTGGTAAGATGAATTAATTAAAGTTAGGCTAGATGTCACCTTTTTATATCACAGAAACCGCGTTTAGTTTCTGAAGTTGTGCGAATGTGAATGTGATTAAAAAACAAGCGCCAAAAACGATTCAAACACGGAACGATATTTTATAGTTTTAAGCCTTTTTAACTCAATCTAAAGGTAGAGGAAACAACTAGGGTGTTTATTTAGCAGAGATAATCGTATAGGTGAGTAAACTATTCAATAATAGCTTTCAAACTAAACAAAATGTTAATAAAACAAATGTTCATAGCATGGCTTTTGCCCATTTCCCATATTGCTTTGCACTGCTGTATCATTTTTTACTTTTTTAGACTCAATATTTATAAATGCTCAACCAACTTTTGAGTTTGCACCCACAAGGGTTATAATGGATAGATGAGAAAGGGGTTTGTAAGATGTGTATTGTACACATTCTGCACATTATTGTGTAGTTAAATATGAACGAGAGGTTTATTTGTGTTTACCTCACGGTGCACGAACCGCAGGTGTTCATCTCATCATTGAACCGCTGCCATAATACACAACAACACAATTATAATCCTTTATCTGCGCGCGCAATCCCATTACCGAGGCCGCAATGACATAATTGCAGTTTTGCTACTTTCAGCAGTGTTTATCATTCAGTGCCGACATGGCTCGTTATTGAATTCAGCTGCTCAGCACAGATTAAAGCGTGAACGGGATGAATGGAGCTGTCTGTCACTTCCTCAAACCAACAGTACAGTCAAGAGAGCTTTAATTGCCTCCACTGCTCTCTGGCCCCAGTCTCACATACGGGCCCTTTCCTCCAACACACGCATGTTACAAAACAGCAGATATACAATAAACAGATTAATACACAAACAGACACTTCCCCTTCAGTGTTTAGCCGACGTAACCCAGAACATCACGTCAATCAAAACATAATTCAGATTTAATTTGAACAAATGTTCAGTTACACAAATAGCCTATGATTTTACTGTAGGTGATAACTGTCACGAAGACAGATTGTAGTTGTATTAATTTTGCCTTTCACACAAAAAAATCCAGTATCATATTTTTATAATAGCCTAGGTGTTAAGTAACAAAATTAACCAAAATGTTGAACCGAGCTCTACAGCTAAAAGTGTATTAATGTATTTATTAACAGTCAATGCTTTAAGATTTGTGTCTAAAGAAATTTAATTTAAATCATCAGTGTAACAAGTGGAACTTTTTTTCTGTACATATAATTGTATGTATGTTTGTTATGTTGTGTGTGTCAAATAAGTGTAGTGCTGTGGAAAAGAATTGCCCTCTTGGGGACAATAAAGTTAATCTAAATCTAAACTAGCCCTGCAGGTCCCTCGTTCTCCCAGCTTCTAATCAAAGTTATGAAAATATATTTTGTTGGATATTTTACCAGACATGTTTTGTCATGTACAATCAAATTAGGCTTAATGTGATGCAAGTCATAAATATCGTTTAATGTTACTCAACCGTGGTACCTGGTAAAAAAAATAAAAATAGAAAATAGGAACAAATACAATAATGTGCAGGACAGTATGTGTAGACTTAATAAATAATACGCAGGAATGTGCAAACAGGTTGCACAGGGTATTAACAGCATATTCATACTGATAGACTGACAATAAATAGGCTATTCAATTACATTTTTCCTCATTATTCTTACTGAGACACCATAAGCAGCCGTGAACGTTTGGCTATTTAACATTTTGATCTTCCAAGTGAACAATAATTCAATGAAAACAACGACAAAACGAATTAGAAAACGTTATATTAAAACAAGCGAACTGCAAAACTCGCAACAATTTAAGACGTCGTGAAAACTATCAAAAACTGAAATGCACGTATTTTATCGAAATAATAGGCTTCGTAAAAATGTAAGGTAATAGTAACTAATATTTCACAATCACATGTAATACACAAACACATAGCCTATTACAGTAATTTACTAATCAAACAGTTAATATCGATGCGAGTTTGTGAATTTGGCCCGAAATAGGCCTAGACGCGGTTTTTGCGATCTCATTTTCACAAACACATTTAAGTAACCAAGAATAGCAAGTTAATTAATGTAATCAGAAATAGCTTTGTTGCCGTTAATGCAGTTATTTGCTTTTTTTTTCCGACCGCAGCAATTTTCCGATGTATTAATGGAAACGTGTGTAATCGTGTGCATCTGTTATTGTGTTAGTAAGAGTTTGAAGACACTGCACTGTAGCATCTGCATGCTCTCACCATCATCATGAGGAAGCTGCCACATCTTCATAAAACTAAGATTCTAGGAGTGTTCACTTGGGTTTGAGCAGAGTTTTCTGCTTCAGTCCATTAGTGTCAGATGTCGCAGTGACACACAAAGGTAGTGACACTCAGGCATGGAGACAATACTCTGCCCAGAGGAGGAGATCCTGACGATGAATGACTGACACACTAAACACAAACCAGACGAGCTGATCTGGGCCCGCTATAAAATATGGAGAGCACTTTATCATTAAATAAATGAAAATGATATAGAACACGAGACGGAAGACAATCTTTATGCAGATAGACTATACGTTTATTTTCCTTGTACAGGTGCATCTCAATCAATTAGAATGTCGTGGAAAAGTTCATTTATTTCAGTAATTCAACTCAAATTGTGAAACTGGTGTATTAAATAAATTCAATGCACACAGACTGAAGTAGTTTGTCTTTGGTTCTTTTAATTGTGATGTTTTAGGCTCACATTTAACAAAAACACCAATTCACTCTCAACAAATTAGAATACTTCATAAGACTAATAAAAAAACAATTTTAGTGAATTGCTGGCCTTCTGGAAAGTATGTTCATGTACTGTAGATGTACTCAATACTTGGTAGGGTCACCTTTTGCTTTAATTACTGTCTCAATGCGGTGTGGCATGGAGGTGATCAGTTTGTGGCACTGCTGAGGTGGTATGGAAGCCCAGGTTTCTTTGACAGTGGCCTTCAGCTCATCTGCATTTTTTGGTCTCTTGTTTCTCATTTTCCTCTTGACAATACCCCATAGATTCTCTATGTTCAGGTCTGGTGAGTTTGCTGGTCAGTCAAGCACACCAACACCATGGTCATTTAACCAACTTTTGGTGCTTTTGGCAGTGTGGACAGGTGACAAATCCTGCTGGAAAATGAAATCAGCATCTTTAAAAATCTGGTCTGCAGTAAAATCTGGTTTTCAAAAAACACAATGGACCAACACCAGCAGATGACATTGCACCCCAAATCATCACAGACTGTGGAAACTTAACACTGGACTTCAAGCAACTTGGGCTATGAGCTTCTCCACCCTTCCTCCAGACTCTAGGACTTTGGTTTCCAAATGAAATACAAAACTTGCTCTCATCTGAAAAGAGGACTTTGGACCACTGGGCAACAGTCCAGTTCTTCTTCTCTTAGCCCAGGTAAGACGCCTCTGACGACAACTGTAGCCAAATTCCTCGACACGTCTGTGTGTGGTGCTCTTGATGCCTTGACCCCAGCCTCAGTCCATTCCTTGTGAAGTTCACCCAAATTCTTGAATTGATTTTGCTTGACAATCCTCATAAGGCTGCGGTTCTCTCGGTTGGTTGTACATCTTTTCTTCCACACTTTCTCCTTCCACTCAACTTTCTGTTAACATGCTTGGATACAGCACTCTGTGAACAGCTTCTTTGGCAATGAATGTTTGTGTCTTACCCTCCTTGTGAAGGGTGTCAATGATTGTCTTCTGGACAACTGTCAGATCAGCAGTCTTCCCCATCATTGTGTAGCCTAGTGAACCAAACTGAGACCATTTTGAAGACTCAGGAAACCTTTGCCGGTGTTTTGTGTTGATTAGCTGATTGCATGTCACCATATTCTGATTTATTGAGAGTGAATTGGTGGGTTTTTGTTAAATGTGAGCCAACATCATCACAATTAAAAGAACCAAAGACTTAAACTACTTCAGTCTGTGTGCATTGAATTTATTTAATACACGGATTTCACAATTTGAGTTGAATTACTGAAATGAAATTGATTTTATCCACGACATTCTAATTTATAGAGATGCACCTGTATATTAGGGTGTCCGATTTGCATGATAAACAAATTACTACAACCCCCTCTAAAAAGGCAGTAGCCTTAAATAAATTTTGTGTTGGTTACAGAAAAATTAAACTACCAGCAAGATATGGATGAGGAATGCATGATGCATGTTTCATTTCATACATATAGATTATGTAGATGCAGGATGCTACATTTCAGAATGAGTTGAAAGATCGAAATGAAGTTAAAGTGTCTTTAGAAATAATGTAAGATTTTGAACTCCTATAAAATGAAATGAAATCTCACCGGTCAGATCACAATCACAAGGAAAACAAAAGTCTTTCTAAATTTCACCTCTTCTCGTTAGAATTAAATCTTCTGCACACCTGTATTTTCTGTCGGAAAATGCATGAGTAGACCTTACTATATTTTTATATTCACAATTTACTTGATTATCACGCATTATCAAACTCGTGGTTTTATTGCACATTTATCAATTACCAATAGAGCAAGCAGAAATCCATCCCTTTATGTTCCTGAAACTGTAAACAGGTTGATTATTTTAGAGTACACTGACCACTAGTGGCTGTTCAATGCGATGATTCACAATTGCTTTATGACACAAAGAATTATAAAAGCATTTTGAATCAACAACTGAATTTTATTTGCTTGGGAGTAAAACATTTACAGTAAGAGACAGAAGCAAACCGTCAACAGTGAAAACAGTCAACATTATTTGCTCTGGGAGAAATTATTTAGCGTTTCCGTTTGAAAAGAGATCCCGAGACCTCATAAAAGCAGTTAAGAACAGACATACAATACTATGCTGGAATAAGGCTGCAACATTCAATATGTAATGGCTCGATTTACATGCTGGCATCAATCAAATAAACGAACAATGCACATGATTTCAGGCACTTTGTCTCGACAACACAGACCAATATCACACACAAAAGATGACTGAACAGCCCTTGAAGTGATGATCTCATTAAAAAACTCTACCAGAGCAGACAACATCTCCAACATTAGCTGGATCTAAAATGATTTTGAGTAAATTACTCATTCAAAACATTCAAACTTTAAAGCCAAGATGCCAACAAAGTTCATGGTGAAACATGTACGATTGATTTTGTGGTCAGCAGTGCCTCCTCCTGGTACAAATAAGAGGCTGATTCACAGTGAGCACAAGCATCACTCATTGAAGGAGTTTAAAAACCTTAGAATCACATCAGATTGGAGCGAGAAAGCTCAGAAACACAGACATAAGAGCATATTATATTTGTTTTTATCATAACACTGGAATTCAGTTAGAGCAAACACACTATTTGATTGTTGTTTTTTTATCCAAACCTGAAAAAACAACAAATTACTGAGAGCTACGGTAAACGACAGATCATTCCTGCAATCCATTGTAACAGTACAAACAAGCTAGTAACCACAGTTTGTTTCCCAACACTGCGAGCAGAGACATGGACAACAGAACCCCAGAATATTCTCGCGGTCGGGAAGTCTGTGAGGTGCAGGCGTTTAGTCGAAGCCTTGCCAGTCACTTTGCTCGGAGTCGTACTCGAGTTCTGCTCCTATGCAGCGAACGCCTTCCAGTAGCATGGGAGTCCCGTGATGACGGTCTGACAGAGGAGAAGAGTCGGTTACAGGACGATACAAGTTATGCTGGGTACACACTAAAAGATTTTCAAAATCTTATATGATCTTCAAAATGTGAGAGAACACACACGAGGACAAGAAATCCTAGATTTAACCGTTTTGCTCCAATAGTGTCCAACCAAGAGTCCTGACTGAACACGGGAAACTCTCTGGAGACTTGAGAATAAATATGTTTTACAGGACACGTTGTATAAACACTCCTGCTGTTGCCACAAGCTGATCCTCCATCTCAATGTCCAAATGCTGCTCAATGACTGTGTTTATGCTTCTGTCTTCTGTCAGCTCGCGTTCTGATTGGATATTGTTTCGTTTCACGTGGTAATCTCAACATCATATGCATTCCCCCCCACACACATCAGGATTTCGGGGAATCTCCGACGTTCTTCCGAATGGATTCAGTCGCTCTTAACACACCTCAGGAAAATCTGAGAAGATAATCTCTAGAACCACCAAGATAATCGGGACATTACCTAGGATTGTCGGAAGAAGGAGAAATCTGCCCAAATCAGCTCGATTATCTCGTGGTGTGTACCCAGCATTAAACTCTATATGGACAGCACAGCACCGTCAGTACACAAAACAAAACACGCAAAGAAGACTTCACCGAAAATGAAAATTTGCTGAAAATTCACTCACCCTCAGACCATCCAAGATCTGTTTGTTTCTTTCACACCAAAAAGTGTACTGAATAAACCTCAGGCTGAAGGAAGAGTAAATCACGTCTGTACAGAAGAACGCATCAGAAGAAAGTTCTACACTCTTCAGGAACAAAAAAAACCATGAAGCACAAATTTTAGTTTATCTAAATTTAAATTAGTATGGTTGAACTGGATCAAAGACATTGGTTAATAAAATGGGATTAGATACATATCTGTTATTTAACATAATTATTGCAGTTTTGCGTCATATTCTGAGTTTGCATTGCGAGATGAATTAATGCACATTCACACAGCGCACGCTTGGGATTTCTCCCAACATGGGGACAGGAGACTTGTCTCAGATATTTTCTTGTAAATTAAAAAGTAATGCGTTACTTTACTAGTTACTTGAAATAAGTAATCTGATAACGTAACTCGCGTTGCTTGTAATGTGTTACCCCCCCAACACTGTCCACACCACTACAGTCCATTAGTCAACATCTTGTGAATCAAAAAGCTGTGTGTTTGTAAGAAATCCATCAAGGCGTTTTTAACTTTAAGCCATCGCCTCTGGCCAAAATATGAGTTCATAAACCATAGCAATGCTTTCTCCAGTAAAAATAAATAAAAATAGTTCATCCCCTGTTGTCAAAATCCGTCCAAATATTTGTTTAGAACTGTTTTGGACAGTTGTCATATCTAAATGGTGAATATTTCTCTCCTAATACAGACAAGATAACTCACTGTAGAAAGCAATATTATACATAAAGGACTCATATTTAGCCAGAAGCAATTGTTTAAAGTTAAAACATCTTAATGATGGATTTGTTCCTTACAAAAATTCAACTTTTCGCTTCACAAAACATTGCTGGTCTGGATTACTTGTGGATTATTGTGATGTTTTTTCAGCTGTTTGGACTCTCATTCTGACGGCACCCATTCACTGCAGAGCATCCATTGCTGAGCAAGTGATGTAATGCTACACTTCTCCAAATCGGACATAGAAACAAACTCATCTACATCGTGGATGGCCTGGGGTGAGTACATTTTCATGCTTGGGTGAACTATTCCTTTAACTTTTAAAATGCCATGATCGGTACAAGATAAATTGAGAGCATCTAATGTCTATAACCACAAAATAGTCTCTTTTCTTCCTTTTCTTTAAAAATGGCAAAAATCTGGGTTACAGAGAGATACTTATACAGTGGGACTGAAAAGAAACAAGGGGCAAGTTGCAGTTATTTTTGCAGCGATGGACATGTGCTGCAGACGAGCTTACCTGAAATAATTACTTTAATCAGATTTTACATAAGAACACCAGTGGAGGGCAGCACATAACCTCATATCTGATCTCCTTAATTCAGCATATCATTTAAGAGTGTGCCTTAAACATTGCCCCCAAAATGTCTCAACAACTGTATCTCTCAGAAACTGGCAGAATAATGATAAATATACCATCACTTACCCATGACACGAGCATGAACTTTAACCTTCACACTTGCGTCCTCTTCGCTCTCACTGAGAATCTGCACCTCTTCACACATCACCCCCTCCTGATGGGCCATATATTCACAGGTCACCCTCAATCCTCCTGAAAACAGACAACAACAACAACATATTATACCATCATCTTCAGATTCATCTACAGACATTATGCAAAAAAAGCAGTCTTTATCTAACAGACTGAACGTTTGTTTCGCTGTAGGTCACACCAGTTTGGACTCACACTCATGAGTTCAGCTAGACGTGTATCCATTCATGGACACATCTCCTGTTTGATACCTATATTTATCCGTTCCCAAGTACACACACACAATCTATTACAGCAATGGAAAATGCTTTAAAGCTACTGTGAGCTATGTCACGAGTGGCATTATAATCGCAAACAAGTATAGCCCAGTCTCCAAACTAATGCTACTGAGCCAGAAGTTGATATAATGGGAAACACAAAGTATGTCAAAGTAGGCTACCAATGGTTTAGCGGCCGTTCACAAAGAACACGTTCTGCATTCTACTGCGCTGCTTTCCTTTCTTTTTCTACATAAATAAGCGCTAGATAAAATTAGCTGACGCTGATCTCGCATTGCAGAGCTGCGTTTCTTGAACACACAAGTTCAACATTTTAAAACACATCTTGAGAATCCAGTGCCATGCTTCTCGCGTTTTTAAACCACTGATCAATATAGGCTATATAGCAGGGATCCTCAAATCTGGACCACTCCTGCAGAGTTTAGCTCTAACCCTAATCAAACACACCTGAGCATGCTAATCAGAGTCTTCAAGATCATTAGGAAATCACAGGAAGGTGAGTTTGATCGGGGTTGGAGATGAACTCTGCAGCAGATTGGACCTCCGGGGAAAGATTTGAGGAGCCCTGCTTTATAGCCTATAATGTTGTCTATTATAGATCAATGTTTTATACACACAAGCGCGTTCTCTATTCTTCGAGAACGGTATTCACTGAAAAATCACACACTTAACCTTTACATTCAATAGATGTCTCACAGAACACATAAGCTACTCAGCTGCGCGTTAAATAAACCAAATCCTGTTATTTTAATGCCTGTAAATACATACCGTATATGTATCTATTTGTTTAATTGATCACGCCAATACTCTGAAACGAGCATCAGTTTAAAGAGTAAAGAGAGTGAGCATTCAAACCGTTAGTGATTAGCGTATTCAGTAGCACTATGCGATGATTCACGCACGTTGAAGAAGCTTTTGTAAACCGGTGATCATAGAGCATGCATTCATTTTTTCCACATTAAATAAACTCAGAAATAACTGGTAGAAACCGGTTGTGAGGGCCAGTGACTGGAATATGCTGTATGCTCTCAGAGGAGTTCTTAAGAGCGCGTGAGACTCGGCCATATTTACGATCTGTATGAGCGAATGCCATTGTAAAAGTCTCTTATAAAGAAAGTTTCCAAAAGAGAGGTTTTTTTTGCAATGACACCACAGAAGAACCATTTTCCGTTCAACAAAAAATCTGTGAAAATGTTTTGTCTGATTGATGATTTTTAATCATCTAAAGCACTGGTTCCCAACCATGTTCCTGGAGCCCCCCCCCAAGACTGCATGCTTTCCATGTCACCTTAAATCAAACACACCTGATTCAGATCATCAGCTCATTAGTAGAGACTCCCAAGACCGGAAATGCGTGTGCAGACGAAGGAGAGGTGCACAATGTGCCTCCAGGAACATGTTTGGGAACCACTGATCTAAATCATCGTATTACCATTATAACAATCCTTTTGTGGAATGGAACGTTTCCATGGAACCATCAATACCAATAATAAACCTTCATTTTTAAGACTGTTCAACATCATCGCTAGAATAAACATCAACTAATTTCTACAATAGTATGCTATAGCAGCTAATATACGGGTTTCAATATGCCTAAAGGATTTGAACAGGTAAGGCAAACTTAAAAATGGGAAAGGAAATATTGTAGGTCAAAGGTGTTTGGTTTTTGGGGAAATCTCTGCAATAAGTCACACAACAGAGGGCTGAACCTCGGGCGATGGACGTACCGTCTGAGGACGGTGTTATGTTAGTGATACGGAGGTGTGGATTGGGGATGGGGGCTGGACACACATCTTTCCCGAGCTCTGACATCTCCGGCAGAGTGAACACGATCTCGTATCGGTGCTGTGTTTTCAGGAAGCCCACCTGAGGAGATGTAGAGAAGCAGAGAGGTTATGGTCGAGTGTCAGCGGGTCTGTGATGATATGAGATTTAAGAGACGCCAGAACTACGAGTCAATCTGTTCTTGGCACTTGAGCTGAGATCATGTTTACGGTGATAAACGATGCTAGTTTTAATGAAATATTATTTGTGATTAAATCATTGTATGAATTTCAGTTTACTTGTGAATCCCAAGTTGACTTTAATTTATGAATCATAGTTCATTTATGACATCATGGTTAACTGATTTCATTAATAAAACCAGCCTTGACTGACCAATGATGAAATCATAGTCAACTTAAATCAATGAATTTAGAGCCAAACAATCATTTATACAAAAGTTGGCTCTAAAGCCTGACAAATGAAATAATATTTAATAGAACAGTTGAACCTTTATAAAAAATCTATCCAGAGGCACAAACTGAGCAAAAATATGCAATATATTAGATGCTGATGTTAATATAGACGTAATGTAAATCAATGAGAATATTAGGAGCATGAAAGACATGTTCTAGATCCATTATATGATGTAACTGGATGAAACGGCTTCACAGCCCTAACAAACCTGTCAGATATAATGTTCATTACGTAAAGATCTAACTAACCATAGAAAGGAAATCAGGGTGATATTTCTAAAAAACCGTGGGAACTGGAAAGTGTGAAAAACAGTGACAGAACTCATGCCAGGAAACCGTCAAACTGCATCTGGCTCTCAGTGAATCAAATAACATCTTATCTGACCAGAGCCCAATAATCAAACAGAACAGACACAGTCCAGAGGTACAGGTGTCTATATACTGCTGGACTCCACGGCAACACGGGGCAGTTTGAGAGAGACATCTGCAATGAAACGAGTCGGAGAATATGACTCCCGCTGCAGAGTGAACGCACGCAGGATGCTGCATCTGGTCTCTTAGATATCTGCGAGTATGAGGATCGCATACACCGAGTCTCTGGGTGATCAAATGTGTTCAAAAAGTCACTGTTTTCACAACAACAGCAAGCAACTTGTGAGAGTGGAGCTTCAGTAAACCGTTTAAAACATGTTAAGAGTTGACATGATATCAAATTAGACCCTTTTAACTTTCATAATACACATTAAAAACATACTCCGCTACAAACAATAGCCTTCTAGAAAACAAAAAAGTTTACAAATCAGAAAATACTAAACAAATAAAATAACTAAATACATAGTACATAAATTTAACTTTAAAATAATGTTTATTATAATATGTATATTTGGAAGCTTAAAGCATGCTTAGATGATGCTAGAATTCTTTTAACTAATTCATTTTTTTTTCTCCTATTGATCTATCCATGCATGCATCCATCCATCAATCTATTGGTTTTATGGTTTAAGTTGTTGATTTAAAAAAAATGTAAAAACATTTTTGTATGACTGTCATCTTTTTATTGTGTTATTGAAGCACCTTGGTCAGTTGTTTAGGGTGCTATGTGTGACCCTGGAGCACAAACGCAGTCATAAGCAGCACAGGGATATTTGTAGCTATAGCCAACAATACATTGTATGGGTCAAAATTTATATTATTTTCCTTTTTTGCCAAAAATCATTAGGATATTAAGATCATGTTCCATGAAGATATTTAGTAAATGTTCTACTGTAAATATATCAAAACTTCATTTTTGATTAGTAATAAGCATTGCTAAGAACTTCATTTGGACAACTTTAAAGATGATTTCTCAATATTTAGATTTTTTGCACCCTCAGATTCCAGATTTACAAATAGTTGTATCTCAGCCAAATATTGTTCTATCATTAAAAAAAAAACATACATCAATGGAAAGATTGATTTATGCAGTTTTCGGATGATGTATAATTCTCAATTTTTTTTTAAATTGACCCTTATGACTGGTTTTGTAGTCCAGGGTCACATAAATAAAAATGACCTTAACCTATTATTCTATCAATCATCCATCATTCTATCTATCCATCCATTGTTCATTCCATCCCCTGTTCCATCTATCCTTTGTTGTATCATCATTCTATATATCATCATTTATATATCACCATTCATCCATCCATCCTTCCATTGTTTTGTTCTATTCATCATCCTATCCATCCATCTTTCATTTGTTCGTTCCATCCATCCATCATTTGAACATCCATCCAACATCCATTGCTCGTTTCATTAATCCAGCCATCCATCCTGTTCTATCATAATTCTATACATTTATCCATCTATCATTCTTTCTGTGCATCCATTGTTCTATGTATCATTCCATCCATCCATAATTCTATCCACCCAGCCATCATTCTATCCATCAACGCATCCAACTATTAATCAATTGTTTGTTGTCACATCCATCCATCCATATTTCGTTCGTTCCATCCGCTCCTCTATCTGTGCAGGGTGTTGTAAAAAACTAAGCCTGATCCCTTAGAAAAGTGACACCGCACCTCTCGAGCAAGCCGCATGATTCGAGATATCATTCCGTTTCCCTCATAACAAAATTAAGTTTAATACTTAAAATGAGGGGAAATTGTTCAAATATCTTGCCTTAGTGAGACCCAATAATAAAAAGCTTGATGGCAATGCACTGCACCAAAAATTAAGAAACAATGAATCAGAGTTGGACTGAAATGGTCTCGTTAAAGCTGTGGTCAGCAAACATGCTCTGACACATTGACCTGTGCTGCTCATATGTAGGCGTTGCAGTTCACATCTGGCTTGTGTCGTTTCCTGATCCTGTTTTTCCTCTTCAAATCCCAGATCCAGCTGGAACGCTCCTGGCATGAGTTCTGTCACTGTCTTTCACATAATAACAAAGCTAGAAGTCAAGAAGAACACGCTGACCAAAGAAAAGAAGCTGAAGCCTTGATGTGATCTGAGGAATAAAATCAATGTTCTTCCTGTAATATAAACTCATATTCATGATTGAAGACCTTCAAACGAAGCTAATGAATGACCCCAGCTATTTAATTAGCGCTTACCTTAACCAGGAAGTTCCCGTTTGATTCGGGGATCACCATGACGACGGAGTCATGCAGTTTCTCGTCAAAATGCACATGAGAGTGAGCGCCGGCCGCAGCGGGTTCCTCGGCGAAGCGAACACCCCCCGACTTAGACGCCGCTGCAGGAGAAACAAAAGAGCTGCACTAATTACACACCACATCCAGAGTGTGAGTCGCTGAATGATAATGTTCTGCATTATTCAAATCAATCTTGCCATCTGACGCCTGAAAACTCTGAAAGACCTTGAGTCGAATGTATCAGAGATCTATTCATTTCTTCAGTAAAAGAAAGTTATAGCAAAAGTGGGCTTTCATTAGAAAGGTTGTGCATTGAATTTACCAGCTACAATTGAAAAGGCATAAACTGCATTTAAGTCGATGAATATAAAACCAGTTCAGTTTAAAACACTTGGATCAGTAGGAATAAAATTAGTTTACAATAACCCATACTGAATAATTCACATACTGAATTTTTTTTTAGCCTGAATGCACTGTAAGTCACTTTGGATAAAAGCATCTGCTAAATGCATAAATGTAAATGTAATAACCCCAATGTTTTCAAGGTCTTACATATAAAAAACGAATCTGTTTTTAATTTAAGGAATAGTTCAACCATTAATGAAAATTTGCTAAAAATGTATTGACCCAATTGAAATTGAAGAGTTTGCTTCTTCCTCAGAACAGATTTGGAGAAATGTAGCATTGCATCACTTGCTCAGCAATGGATGCTCTGAAGTGAATGGGTGCCGTCAGAATGAGAGTCCAAACAGCTGATAAAAACATCACAATAATCCACACCGCTCCAGACCAGCAATGTTTTGTGAAGAGAAAAGCTGAGTGTTTGTTAGAATCAAATCCATCAAGGTGTTTTTAATTTCAATCTGTTGTTTCCTGCTAAAATGCATGTCCTCTATCCATAATATTGCTCCCTCCAGTAATAAAGTAATCTGAATCAGAGAAATCTGCACAGATCAAGCACCATTTACAAGCCACGACATACCAACATATCTCTAAACAAATATGTGGGTGCATTTTGGTGTGAGAGACAGCAGAAGATGGACTTTTCCACTGGAGGAAGCATAATTATGGTTAGACTCATATTTTAGCCAAAACTGATATATTTAGCCAAAAATATATTTTTTACACACAGATTTTTACTTCACAAGACATTAATTGATGGACAGGTGTGGATTACTTGTGTATTATTGTGATGATATTATCAGCTGTTTGGACTCTCATTCTGACGGCACCCATTCACTGCAGAGCATCCATTGCTGAGCAAGTGATATAACGCTACATTTCTCCAAATCTGTTCTGATGAAGAAACAAACTCATCTTGCATGGACTGAGGTCAATACATTTTCATTTTTAAATGAACTATTCCTTTAAGCTTTGGGTCAAACAAGCATCTAAAAAAGAATTAAAAACTATGCAGACAACAGGATATGACCGTATGACCCAAGTATGCAGATATGAATGCTTGGCTAATGCAGAGCATGTTTTGGGCCGAACAAAACTGATATGGCTGTTTTTATTTTTATAGTTTAAGTTTGTCTCAGTCTTTCTTTCCCACAGGATTTATTAGTGACTGGAAAAACTTGTTTCAGGTTCACTTGATGTGGATTTAGGGAACGTTTATTTAAGATGTATTAAAAAACAGCTAGATAAAGCACAACACAATGGAACAGGAATTAAAAGATCGCACAGTGTTTATTGTGCAAGCTGTCTAACACCTACAACACATTCAAAGTGCTAATTAAAGCACTGGCACTAAAAATATCACAACTAAGAAAAGATGCAATGTTCTTCCAGACTCTCCTCTTTAACAGTCAGATTTAATAAAGCAATAATCAGGCCCTCAGGGGTACATTTCTCAGACACGGATCAAACCCTGGTCTTGAACTAAAGTGCTAATTCTTCATTTAAAATCCATCTGTGGAGCAGGATCAGGGTACGTCTATGTTAGAGAAACCACATGCTAAGAGTACAGTCTTCACGCACATTCACTACCCTTCAAAGGTTTGGGGATGTTTTTGAAACAAGTATCTTCTGCTCCCCAAGACTGAAAAATACAATAAAAACAGTAATATTGTGAATTATTATTACAATTTCAAATAACACTTTTCTGTGTGAATATACTGTAAATGTCATTTATTTCTGTGATCAAAGCTGAATTTCCAGCATCATTACTCCAGTCTTCAGCGTCACATGATCCTCTGATTATTTTCATTTCTGATTATTATCCAAGCTGGAAAACTGCTGTGCTGCTTCATACGTTTGTGAAAACCTTGATACCTTTTTAACACACACAAAGTTCAAACAGTTCGAAGAGCATATTTTCACATCTGGACCAACTGAGCACAAAGTCCACCGTAATGAACATCAGCTGTGATTATTTGTCCTTCAATCCTCCATGTCTGATCAAAGCCTCTGCAAAAAACCCTGCTTTTATTGCATTTCGGAGATAAGATGTCTCTATTAATTTCCCTTTTAGTGTGAACTTTTTCTTCTACTTTAAATCTAAATTAAATGAGCAGCACATGAAGAAAACGTTCATGCTGATCGCTCACGATAACTTTGTTAATACAAGTGAAAGGCATTTGAGCTCCAGGTTTATCACCCTTCAAGTCAAAAACTCATTTCCATGATATTGTAATATCTGGATATGACTCGAATTGTAATGTAACAGCTTGCCAAAAAGCCACATGATTGCACAGACACAACTGGTGCAGGATATGTGTTGAGAGTTTACTCAGATCACTAAACCAACAATAACAGCGGCCAATGTGTGATATTACAGACATTAGTTATAATGTCCTCTCACTCATGCCAATCGCACTGTGTGTGTCAAATAAAGTCTGCTAATGTAGGGCCCCGGGGACACATCGCTCGATGAGACCGACAGACTGCAGATTACATCAGGGACTCTTTAGATCCCTGCGCTATGAATACAAATAAAGGACATCTGAAATTCAGAGAACATTGTGTGAAAACAACAAGAGCTATAAAAACAAATCAAAGAAGAGAGTATTGCCAAGATATTTCAGATTCACACTCAAAACTAGCTTCAGTAAACATTGCATTTATTCATTTAGCAGATGCATTCATATGAAGCGTCCTAGAAACGAAGAGCATTACATTATAAACGCCAACTATTTCTGCATTGTGCAATGCCAAGTGTAAACCAAACTAGATTAGCACATGCAATTTTAGGAATATATTGTACAAATATGAGAATGATCGGAGTCTGGGTGGTCAGTGGTGACCCTGTTCGCCTGCAGCTCTAGGTCACGAGACACAGAGATTAAATTACACATAACGAAACGTAAACTAGGACAGGATTCGAAGCAGGAGAGTCTACATTATTAGCCTCGTCACAGAGGTTATGGGCCAATTTAGAGCACCATAAACACTGTCGCGCGTGACAGATAGATAGTCTCATGCTCATGACCAACACAGAGACATCTGTACACTGTTAAAATACTCTCTGTCCTGGAGCGGGATCTAGAATTAAGATGGATGTTATGACCTATGAGTACAACATTGAACAGATTATTTATCACCACAGCAGCAGGGCCTGAAGAGTTTATGTATTTATGTTCATGACACTCGCCAGAGCCCCAAACGCCTGAGAAATGCCTCGAAAAGACCGTAGACGTTTCACTAGTGATTATCCTGATATGCAATGTCAAAACAACATCATAAATATTGTATTACATGTTTTACCAGTGCCAGATTATTTGGCAGAAAGCATAATAATAAACTTTGTTTTTAAAGCAAGTTTCTCAGAGTGCTAACAGAGAAAACAAGAATATAAAAACATAACTAAATAACAAAATCATCAAATAAATAAATATAAAACTGATCAAAAATGAAACAATAATAAAGGCCTTGCAACTTAAACCAATAGGCTAGACAAACAAATTCAATTATTTTGTTATTATTGCTATTTGTATTATTAATAACGAATAATAAACAGCTTTATTTATTTTAAAGCAAGCAAGTGGCTTTCACAGAAAATAGGAATATAAAAACTAGGGATGAACATTTTGGCCGATACCGATAATTCTTTATATTTGAAAGCCGATAACCGATATGTTGGCCGATAAATCTATATCCAAACTTTTATATACTTTTTGAGAGCCTGACTTAAAAAAAAAAGGTCTCATGATTAAAAGCCAAACACTTCAACATTAGCAGCCTCGTTTGAACAGAGTAAGTTTCAAATATATATTTTACTCTCCCGTTACCAAATTTCACCATAAAAAAAAATATCACAAATAAAATAAAATAATGCAAACAAGTAATTGGACATCTTTACATGTGTAAAGAATCAAAATGCATGTGCCATGGATGAATAAAACAGCAATAATGAAATGACATTATTTACTAAACCATATTGTTCGCAACTTTACCAAATGCATTCTATATGAGATAGAGCAGATATACATCAAATAAACACAATATTACTACGTACAATTGCACAAAAGGCTGCAAATGCACAAGCGAACGTAACTGTCATGAGGTGTAGCTCCTTGCAGATGCGCTCAACGCACGCACAAAGATTACACAACGTCATTTACAGTAATGTTCTTATCATAATGTAATGTAGCCTTTATGACAGACTTGCTCTGCACATGTTGCACGTTTACATTTATGCATTTAGCAGATGCTTTTATCCAAAGCGGATGGTCAGTATGTTTTGGTCAGTATATGTGTTCCCTGGGCACATAAGTGTTTTGTCCTTTTCAAAGTGATTCAATCATATTTCAAGCATTTCAAAGCCATCATGACGAACCGCGCCGATAACCGATAACAGATCAAATGTGCATTTATCGGCCGATACCGATATGGTGGCCGATATATCGTGCATCCCTAATAAAAACTGCAAGAAATCAAATAAAACTAAACTAAATAAAAACAAGATCACTTTTGCCATTGAGAGGACTGGGAAAAATGGTCCAATTATTCTTATATAGCCCTATATTAAATATAGAATAGAAAAAACAGCATTTATAAACATACATATCAAAATATGATCAAATAAAAGCTATCCTGAAAAAATTTAAGATTACTATAAGTACATTGAGTCATTAATATTTTGCATATGTGACTAGGACCCCCCACCCCCTCCTCTTTGAGCTGGATCACATCTGAACCCTTGTGTCGTTGTTCTCTGAAACGATCAGAAATAATGCAGTCTGGCCGGGACCAGAGATGGACGGCTCTCTATTAAACCAATGCCCGGCGGTGCCTCTACCGCATTTTATGAACCTCATCGAAAACTTCACACAGTCACCATGGCAACAACCAGAAATCTGGCTCCTGACAACAGGCCTATGGAAGGAGCATTTCCAATAGTCAGTTTCATGCTTTAATATTCAACGACAGAGCCACCGATGGGAAGATGCTTTGTGAATGTTGCACAGCTGTCTGCGCTGAAGAAACCGTAGATGTTCTGGAGCTGCTGCAACAATACGCAAACCCTCTGCCTTCATCCAAAATGAAACTTTATCGCATTCGTAAACAATAACTAAATGGAGGCCATCTTTGTTCCTCTACACAATAACTAGAGCGGCGAGAGACAGATTGATTACCACAATAAACAGTGTGACAGACTTTATCTTCGGGGAGTTTTTCCGACGGCTCTGGAAAGGCTTTTCAGACAGACACACGCTCTCGCACATTTCCTGATGATACGAAACAGCCCACGTGTCTTCTAACGGCAGAGTCACCACCGACTGAGCAAGGATTCGTTATCGTTAAGCTTTATTAAAATCACTCGAAGTCTCAGTCCTGAGAAAGAAAAAGCAGCAGGTTGTCAAAACTCATGAGAAGCAGATTGACGTTTAAAGTCAGGGTGCTGGGATTATTATAAAGACAAAAACAGCTCTTTGTGTTTGTTTGTTTTAAAGTTTGGGGTTGGTACACTTTTCTGGTGCTTTTAAAAGAAGTCACCGATGGTGCATTTATTAATTAAAAAATACAGTAACATTGAACATATACAAAATCATTCTAATATGCTGATCTGATGCTCAGAAAAATATCGGATTATTATCAATGTTGAAAACAGTTGTGCTGCGTCCGATTTTAGTGGAAACACTACATGTATAAATGTCTTTACAGTCACTTTTAATTAATTTAATGCATCCTTAATGAATAAAAACAATAATTTCCATCAAAACAATCTTACTGAAAATCCTACTTCTTTTGGGGAAATATATATATGAATGATTTTTCTGTAAGGTCAGTAGAACAATAGTAGTAAGAGTGATATTTGCCATTTAAGCACCGATAATTATTAATTATGATGTCTATTATTCTGCAATAGTACAGCATATATTGTGTGTCACATACAAACGAAGCATGTTTCTTTAAACAAAAAAGAAAAAGTTCATATTTTGACAATTATGAATCCAAAACCCCTGCAAAATTATAAACTTTTGCAGTGAAGGGTGGAAGAGAGAGAGACGTACCTTTCTTAGCAGTGGCCATTCTGGAAACAATCAGAACCAAACTCAAGAAACGCTTCAGTTACGGCCTCATCGTAGAGATCACCTGACCTGAAAACAACCCTGAGAAACAGAAGGAGAAACACAAAAAACACCAATAAAACAAGCTGATAGTGTGAGAAACACAGAGAGAGCGGATATAGACAAAAACAAGAATTATGTAGAGAGGGAATATCATACTCTTAACACAGTTAAGAAGCTTTCATGGTTTTTGTTAAATCTGCCCCATGTTGCCATGACACACACACACACACACACACACACACACACACACACAGTGAGTGAACAGAGCCAGCTGTACTGACCATACTGCAACAAGACAGACACCCCGTAGAGCAGAGAATTATGAAGAAAAAACCCTGGATTAAAGCATCGCAGAGTTCTTCATCCATTTCAAAATAACTTCTTTCATCCAAGCTGAAGTCACGTTGAGACCCTCCCAGACCAATGCACACCCAGGCTTGACCGCTTGAGGCACAAGCAAAGCAAGCATTACAAGTTCATTATGAGTGCAACTTTCAAAATAAAGATATTTTGTCTTACGCAAATGATCAAGAATTCAACCTTTTGCAATATGTTTCCTAAAAATAAATAAATCCTATCTTGTTCTCTTTCTCTCTATGCATACAAATGCTATAATATTTGTTATTCAGATTTAAAAAAAAAAATATATATATATATATGTGTGTGTGTGCACCAAATGCATCAATCCATATTAGTACACTGAATAAATATTTGTGCACCAAATGCATCAACCAATTTTTTGTGCACAAAATTGCAATTTTTTGCATCAAATACAATTTAAACAATGTTGTGTATTAAATGCAATAGCTATTTTTCATGCATCAAATGTAATAACTAATTGTTTATCCACCAAAATAACTATTTTTGTGCATTAAATGCATTAACAAATGTTGTGCATCAAATGCAATAACTTTTTTTGTGCACTAAAAGCAATAACTATTTTCATGAATGAAAAGCAATAATACATCAAATGCTGCAACACATTTTTGGGCTTCCCAGAGCAAGCCTTGGTTTTATATACGATATAGGGATATTCCTGCGAATGTTCTATAATGCTGAAGAAAACATGCATGCAAGTGTTTGAGGTCATTATCAGCTTTAGTACGCTGGATATAGTGTCACATACTAAGCCGAGACCCAGATCCAAACCAGGACACGGAGTAATGAGACCCACCAATACTAGACCTCATGAGACCAGACTAAGCCCAAGATTAGACCGCTCCGGGCTCAAACACCACCCAGATGAAGGCATCTCAGTACACGGGATGTTATGCATTCAGTGGATTCGGATGTGTCTTAATGACTTCCAACCTTCAGGTGCTGTCTCAACAGTCAGCATTTTTAAGTTTCAGTCCTTGTCTTTTTATCACTCTCCCTTCTTCCTCTGGATGGTGACTGTACTTTTATCTGCTCTCATCTTTCTGCAGCTCATTAGAGAAGCACTGAGACAAGGACGAACGAATACAGAGGGACTTTCTAATTCACTCGGGAGCTGAAAACACACATTCATACATGGAGCTCGCCTAATCACCAGCACCTATACTGCAAGAGAGAGACAGAGTCAATACTGTCTAGTATTGTTCAGCAAAGCCCTACGGTCAAATCAAAAGTGTGTCAGATGTTAAATGCACATCGGCATGACGTAACTAAGTGGCAGAGGGCTCAGATAATAATCACAGCAGACATTCAGCACTACAACATAAAAGCAAAACATCTCAATGCTATTCTGATTTCAACCGAACACTCAATAGTAGCCATTTGAGAACGACTGTCCCTGCCTGTTTACCCCAACAATGAAAGATAAGTGCAGAATATATGCTGTACACCGGTCATAAGTGGTGCTTTCTAAAAGAGCATCACGGTTTATTTTACTCGTGCTTGGGTTAGTGATCTGACAAACCCCTAATCGTAAGCATCAAGTCATGTGTACTGCTTTTCAAGCAGTCAGACTTACATACAGAAAGACAAACCATCATGGAGACTTGTATAAGGGCTCTTTTAATTCACCACAGCAAGATACCACCTAGCAACCACTCAGAATACCCTAGCAACACCCTGGCTCTATAGCAGTGGGTTTTGCAGAGACAAACACAATCACACTTTCTTCTGAACATATACAACTTCAGTTATTGCATTGGTGCACACCCATAGATACGCTGTGTGCACTATAGGGATTTTTTGGTGTACCAAATCCAATAACTATCTTTTATGCACTAATTGTGCATAAAACTAAATAAATGTGTGCATCAATAACTAATTTGCCCACTAAATTAATATTACTATTTTTGTGTGCCAAATTCAACAACTAAAAATCTGCAATAAATCAATTTTGTGCACTGAATGCTACAACTGTTTCTGTGCACCAATGTTTTGTGTGCTAAATGCATTTGTGTGCACCAAATGCAACTGGTGTGCACTACTAACCTTTTCTGGTGCACTAATTTTTGTGCACCACATGCTACAACTAATATTTTGTGCATTAAATGTGGTTGCAAATCCCAAGCTGCACAAATACACAATTGTCTTTAATATTATACACTATAGCAGGAGCAACTGATGCTTACGATGTGAAGATTTAGGCTCAGTTGTGAAAAATACCCTGTTCATTTTACAGTAAAACCTTGCAGCTGTGGTTGGGTGTGCCCGGAAAAACTTTCTCAGTTCTGTGTACTTCCACAAATGACTACAGTCAGAGTGAGAAGGGAAGAAATAATGCACAGTTTCTCATGTAATAAATAATGCCTTCACTATTTCATGACCATAAATCTAATCTCTGTCAAACCACACGATTCCTCTCCATCTCTTCTACATCACACACTTTGGCTGAAGTGATAACCGAAGTGGTGCAACAGATATGAACCAGTCTGTACTAACATAGCACAGAGGGAGATAAAACTGGGTCAATGTCTCATATGGATTGATTTAACATGTTTGCATCATAAACCTTTAGAACCTAAACATATTCAACATGCATCTCAATCCTGAAAAGCATGCAAAAGCCCAGAATAATCTGCTGTGACTTGTTGTCTTGCATTCTTCACTAATTGTACACTGTGATTTTCCTGAGGCAAGTGTCTTGGAGAGGCATGAGCCCTAACCTGTATTGACAGATATTTCCAATGCAAGTGTTCTCGTTTTAAATGCATCCTAAAGCTCTTTTCAGCTCCTTTACAGTCAATGCCATTCAGTCTGTTGCACTATAAAAGAGCTTGATGAAGCCTTCAAATCCTGCCTGGTGTTGAGAAAGCAATGCATGCAGATTGTTCTGTGGGCTTTTAGACTTGAGCGACTGTAGATCTATATTCCACAGACATTAAAACAATGAACAGCCGACTTCTACCGCGTTTAAAGCAGAGCCAGACAGAATGACACGATGCATGCTTCTCGAGTCCTCTTCTAATAATCGTGCACAAACTTATGTAGTATCGAGCATTTTCAAGAGCAATAGCTTGAAATACTCACCTATTCGCGCTGATAATGAGCTTCTGCTGATGTAGATTTCAGTCTAGAATCGCGCATTGATCCTACAGAAATGAACCAGAACCGCGAAACCCAAACCTCCAGTCAGAACAAGCCCGCTGCTCTGCGAGAGACTGCTCGACTACACGTTCACTTCAGGACTACAGCTTCCGCGTTAATCACGTGCTTTCTGTTGCTGAACTACACCGCGCTTGTAAGTGCTGGCTGGGACTTTTGATTCATCCCAGTAACTCGAGTCATTTGAGTCGGTTCACCAAAATGATTCGTTCACTCGCTCAGTGGTCTTTTCTGCAGCTTACACCAGTGAATCATGAATTAGTCGTAGTAGCCTTACTTATTTTGCATGTACACATTTATATTTGCAATATAAATACGCATTTTCCAGATAAATTACAACAAATACGTTTTGTTTGATTAACCTTCTGAGAACGACATAAAAGGTATTAAAAATAGCAATAGCAGCCTAAATAAAATGGTTATCGGAAATGTTTACACATCCATCATTCTTCTCTCAGGGGCGTCGCTAGTGGGGGGGGGGGCGACAGTGCATAGGGCCCTGGGGGGCCCGCGATCACCTGGCCATCGGGAACACAGGGACATTCGAGTTGTGGGCAGATCGCCGAAACAAGGGGGACCTTTCCTATATTAGGCGCTGTTTTTAAATTACAGCGCATGCGCCATCCGCGCGTCAAAGCAGAGCGGGATCAGCGCTGATGAACGTGCGCCGCGCTTAAACAGCGCACGTCTCTTGGTCCGTTCAGATGTGACACAGAATTGTTATACAGTCGTGTGATATGAGAACATTAAAGGTTATGTAGTGATGCTGGATGAAAACACGACAATGAGGTATATTGAAAAACAATTCAATTCAGCACCATAGTAATTTAACTTGAAGTTATTAACACTGTATAAATAGCTTATGTGTTGGCAGACATTTATTGATTATAAATGCTACTGTTATAACATATTGGGGAATGATTTAATTTTATAGAATCTGTTTTATAGTTTTTTTTTAACTACACATTTTACATTTTATTATTACTCATTTTATATTTTAAAAACCATATAACCCAGTTTTTAATGTTAATGCTAATGAGGACCATGGTTTGACGTGTGATCACCATCCTACTAATACTAGTCAGCTAAACTATGGATTCTAAGCAAGAACTTCTTTCTTTTTAGATGTTGACGAGTTTTAATTGAAAAAAAATGTAAATTCAATAAGGGCGTGATTAAAGAAATATCAGTGTCTTATATAAATTAAGTGTTTATTATTTACAAATAATACAATTTTTAAGGGGAGATTCACCCCAAAATGAAAATGTCATAATTTACTCAATGTCATTCCAAACCTGTATGAATTTCTTTCTTCTGTGGAACATATTATTTTTATTTGTTTTGTCCATAAATCAAGGGTAACCAAAATGGGTTGGTAACATTCTACCAAATCGTATTTTGTGTTCAACAGAAGAAAATCGTTTGGAACGATATGAGGGTGAGGAAATGATGACAGGATTGATTAGCAGCAGTCTAGCTCAATATCAATGCTTTACTGTCCGTCAAGTGCTTTTCTGTGTGACAAAAATGCATGATTAAGTTTGTTGCATTTGTTGTGAATTCAGTAATATCTATCAGTATTCGCTTCTGACCTGATTGATTTTTTTCCATTTCCTCTATGACCCATCAAAACATTCAAAGGGGGATTTGTGGCAGGATGGGCTCGATTTGTCTATGGCCAAATTTTAACCCCAGTCCAGCCCCAACCCCTGAACGTTTTTACATTTACGATCGCACCTTCCACCCCAAGTCCACCCTACTCAAATGTTGAGTAGGCTAATATTAAATATAAATTTCCAAGTAAGTTTGACGTTGGGCAAATTACATTCTGGAGTGGTGTACTGGAAGGCTTAAATTTTGTTATTTCTCATCAGACAGTTATTTTCATATTATTTGGAAATTCTATATTTACATTACATTTACATTTATGCATTTAGCAGACGCTTTTATCCAAAGCGACTTACAGTGCATTCAGGCTATACTTTTTTTGTCAGTATATGTGTTCCTGGGAATCGAACCCACAGCCTTTGCGCGTTTTTTAACATTTGTATTATTTTAAATGTATCTATTTATTTATTCATTCATTCATTCATTCATTCATTCATGTATTCATTATTGACAGAGAAATAAATGAATGCCAGAGATGGCTTTTCCTTTGATCTGAGTTCTTACACGCTATTACCGCAACGCCGGTATATGCGCGCACCACAAAACAACGTTGCTGCTAGAATGAGCGTGTTTTTCAGAGTGGAGGCTGGGCTGAGTCCTTGATCTCACACGATGACGGTCTCCAGTGATGGGCAAACTTGGCCCTTCCAGGCCACTTTCTTGCAGAGATTTGATAAAGAGATTTGACGCTGATAAAGCTCACCTGCCTGTAGTCTTCTAGTAGTCTTGAAGACAATGATTAGCTGGTTCAGGTGTACTTGATTAGGGTTGGAGCTAAACTCTGAAGGAAATTGGCTTGGAACATGCCCTCTAGTTCAGAGCTTCCCAAACTTCAGAGGGGTAAGGCCCCCCAAAAACATAGCAAAAGCTCCACGACCCCCCTCCCAACCTCTTTGTTAAAAAATATATAGATTAATGGTATAAAGATATGTTTGTATATTACATATATTTAATAAAGCAGATTGTCTCTGCACAAAATTATCAAAATGTATTAACCAGTTTTTCATGTGAATTATATGAATACCATAAAATGTAACAAATTGTATATGCTGGTGAAAGTAAGATGATGTAAACATTCTTTACAAATAAATTTAAATCCATAACACTACACTTTCTGCATACTATTTACAATTATATTGCATCAAAGTGTGTAACAGAAGCTACTGCACATAGTTCACAAATCTATTGCAATGAAATACATAACTATGTTAAAAAAAATTAAACCTAAATACATCTACATTTTATTTGTGTAATAAGGAGGGGGGGGGAGTCACATTTTAGAACAATTCAAATAATTAAATTATTTAATATTTTGATTTAGCCAAGCTACACCCCTTCAATACCGCTACGTCACCGGGGGCACGGCCCATAGTTTGGGAAGCACTGCTCTATAGTTAGTCAGTTCTGTGAAAGAGGCGTGTCCGTTCCGTCTGTTTAACCAATGAAAATGCTACGTTACAACCGCCTCGGCGCTATTGGCTTTTGGAAACTAAATTCCAACTAATTTCATCATTATTTAGCAAATTCACTCACTTCAATCCATATACATTCATTCATACTATGCATTTTCCACTGCATGGTGTAAACTGTGGTTTATTGAGATGTCAGTGTTAGCCGTGTTAATACACTAATATTAAAATGCCTTTGTTTACATTTTTACTTTTTGGGCCAGGAAAGTCCCGATGTCTGTATAATAATCAATATCTGTTCTCGGCCATAAAGTGTCCCAATATCGATAAAATGACTGCGTCTGAAATAGATTAGATTAGATGTACTTTATTGATCCCCAAGGCGAAATTAGATTGTCATGGCAGCTCAATACAATCAAATTAAATTAATTCAATTCAATTAAACTCAGGTTTATTGGTATAGTACGTTTTCACAATACAAATAGTTGCAAAGCAGCTTTACATGAAATCAATACAATCGACGCAATCAAATAAACACCTATTCATGTGATTACAATACCCTTTAACAGCACAGTTCTGAAGAAAATCATATGTGAGTAATATAAATATTATATATAAATCATGTGAGTCAGTGTTGTTCTTGAGTACAGCCAGTTTTACTTTATATATTTTTTCATATGTTGAGTTATGTTGAGTTAGGCTTAGTTAACTCATTAGTTAATCTGTTGTTTTTTCACATTTTTTCATATGTTAAAAATAAAATAAAAATATCCTTAAAATAAAATTACAGAGGTAACAGAGTAAACATGGGTTAAAATGTTATTTAAGACTGTACATGGCAATGCAATGCTTTTAACAATAAACCATGAGACTTCATTAAAGCACTTAATAATAATACAGTTATTGACTTCATGCAATACTGTATTTATTGTAGTGTACTTGTATAGTGTAAACTGAGACATGATTCCTAAGCATGAATCAAATTTATGACGGTTCCTCCTCGTAGTCCATACTGGCTCACGGTCTTGTTCACATCCAGAACGTTTCCTGAACATAAATAATGATAGCAATTAATGATTTGCCGGCTCACTCATGGAACTACATGAAAGTTGTTAGTTGTTGCTTTTATGGTTCATATTTCCATGTAAATCCATTTCATGATTCATTACAAATGACCAGTGTTGAGGGTAATGCATTACAAGTAACACGAGTTACGTAATAATATTAGTTTTTTCAAGTAACTATTAAAGTAACGCATTACTTTTTAATTTACAAGAAAATATCTGAGTTACTTTTTTCCCATATATTGACTGACGTGTGCCGTGTAAACATGATCTTACTGTAGATCTAATCTAGACTTAATGTGAATGTGTATTAAAAACAGATTCAGTATTCATCAAAATGAATTAAAACAGTGAAATGCAAACTCAGAATATGATGCAACACTGCAATAATTAAATATGTTAAACAACACAAATATATCTAATCTCATTTTATTAAACAATATATTTGCTGCTGACCTGTGAAAGTGAAAGTGACGTGACATACAGCCAAGTATGGTGACCCATACTCAGAATTCCTGCTCTGCAATTACCCATCACACACAGTGCACACACGCACGCACACACACACACACACACACACACACACACACACACACACACACACACACACACACACACACACACACACACACACACACACACACACACACACACACACACACACACACACACACACACACACACACACACACACACACACACACACACACACACACCCGGAGCAGTGGGCAGCCATCTATGCTGCGGCGCCCAGGGAGCAGTTGGATGTTCGGTGCCTTGCTCAAGTTTTAGTTTATCTAAAATAGTTTTTTTATTGCTGAAGAGTGTTGAACGCTCTTCTGTACAGATGTGATTTACTCTTCCTTCAGTGTGAGATTTATTCATTACACATTTTGGTGTGAAAGGGCTTTTATATTTGCTATAAATATTACTTATTTTGTTAAAACAAACAATCAAGCCCTGCTCATGTTTAAAAAGTAACACGAAAGTAACGTAATTAGTTCCTTTTTAGGGAGTAACACAATATTGTAATGCATTACTTTTCAAAGTTACTTTCCCCAACACTGCAAATGACGTGTATCAGGTCAACCTCAAGAACAATGAATGAATGCTTTATTTACCTTCATAAACCAGTTTCATTTTCTCTGGTTTCTTTCCTGCCCAGTGACACGCCTCCTTTAGTAAAACTGAGATGCTTTCCAGTGGGAACATGTCCACTTCCGTGGTCTTTCCAGCGCATTTCACAATGAGGTTGATCTTGTCCAATTCGGCAGTTTCATCAGGATCACTGAATGAGTTTGAGTACTGTAGCGGGATGTGTGGACGATCTGACATAAGAGAGCAAAACAATGATTAAATAACATCAAGATCACAATCCACTGGGAATTGATTTTAAAGGGTTAGAGTTATAGGGGTTTCATACCATAATGACCTGAATGTGCGTTTACAGTGGTTTGTACAGGACCGCTCCCCTCCTGGACCTCAGTTTGAGGAGGATTTGTGACTGGGACGTCATCTGAAAAGAGCAAGTTCATTATATTTAATTAAAGCCCAACTTGTTTTATGTGCATTAAAATACACTGATGATTTGTGCACAGCATGACCATGAGTATTAACAAAGTTAATTACAATTCCATGTTGACTAACTTCAATATTAAAGTTTCAGACTGCATTCCATTATATTTATTCCAATATAATAAATTATATTGATTTCATACACTGTTCAAAATCAACAGATAATGAGAACAAATGCAGTTAAGTATCTCCAAACATTTGACTGTGTGTACAAACAAAATAACCACTAAACATAAAGAGCAAAGTGGATCCCCATACGTTCGTTTGAGCTCTCGGGTGGCTCTGTCTCATTCTGATTGGCTGTCGAACTGTTTGCAGGTGTTGAACTGCTGCTTGTCCACCAGTTAAACTTCTCCACCTTTAAAGCACATTACCAGTCAAAGATGTTTTAAGTAATATCAAGATGAATGAAAAGGATTCTAACCTAGCATAAAACAGGAGAAAACTTATTGGAGAAAGTATTACATTTACATTACATTTAGTCATTTTGCAGCGACTTACAATTGAGGAAGTAATAACAGCACTTACGGTGATATCTATGGACTTTTAAGGTAATCAGCTAACCTAGTTAGTTGTTTTAATAGTTGCCATTTTATTCCGTTTCAATATCAAAATGTTAGTGAGAAGAAAAATAAAAACTTTTAGTTATCAATCTGCATATGGATATCAGTTATGATCATCTTTGATATCTCCTTATAGCTACCACTACATATTCTCAGTGATGTTTTAATATTTCCATAGTTAAATCCAGTACACAAAATACTACAAATGTTCAATATTCAATCTGAGTAACTTACCAGAGCAGTTAAATATGATATAATGTCCATGTCTTGTCAGTAGTTTCCACACTTGTCTTTTAATGCTCACTGCTTTTCATCTGCTTTTGACACACTGCAGTTTACTTTTGCTTTCTTTCTCTGCACTATCTCTTTTATCAGCCACCCACGGACTTCCCCTTAAATACCTAGTATACTGCACTAATAAAAGCACATTTGAAGCCAGCACTAAATCTCTAAACAAACATCTTAAAGGAAAGTCTCTTGCTTGTATGTGTAGTTTGTTTTATTCGTGCAGATTACACGTGAATGTCTTAAAGGAGTACTTTGTCTGCATGATGTGATTTTATAGGTTTCAAACCTACTCTGTATTCAATCCAAAGGTTTGTCTGAGGAACAGGCCAACATTTTTTGTTGAAATTGTAATGAAGTCATTTCCAAAATAATTCATCTTTTACTAATAACTTGTTTGCTTGACCTCCAGACATGCAGCAGCCATTTCCATTTCAATACATCACGGCCTGCTGCCTCTGTACCATAATATTGATCTTTTTGTTTTGTTATTTTAATATTTCATGTTTGTTAAATATTAATTGACAGCTTTAGGTGGTTGACTTGTATTTACTATAAGTATATATAACATAAAGTATATATATTTAGCTTGAAAAACTGTCATTCTCTTTGACTTTTCTTTCCTTTGACATGCTTAGCAAAACGTTGATTCGTTCCGATGTGAATATGTCTCCATGATTTTCCCATTAAATATCACAGATATATATTTTCATATGTTGAGAATGATGTTGTCCAAGCATGCATGGTATCCCGTTGTAGAGTGTCTGAAATAGAGGAGGATTCGTTTTGTAATGTCTTAATGTCTTCACCCTTTTAAACAGTCCTTTGGAAATCCCCTGAGGTTTAGCTGGAAAAACCCCTCAGGGGCCGTTTGCATGAAGCCTTATATAAAGACTGTTTCTTAAGACCTAGACTGACCTTGAGCAGTTAGCCAAGGGGTCTTGTGTTTCACATTCAAATAACACCTTTCTATGTTTGTCTGTACATGACTTTAAAAACAAGACCAGTCTTAAAACAATGGATGACTCATTTGGAAGACTAAGCCTTGTATGCAGCCGACAGGTTTTACTTTCATTTTGTTTTCTATGTGTTTTTAATGGCCTGTACAGTTGACTTAAGCAGACTGTTAGCCTATTGTCTGGTTCCTCCATCCGGTTCACTGCCTGCTGCATATATAAGTTATTGAATTATTTAATAATCTGGGGTTTAAAAACAATGCGGTAAATGTCCATACATGCTTTGTAAATGCCAGACATAATTTGATTCAGTTCAAGATAGTTCATAGGCTTCATTATTCTAAATTAAAACTTCATAAAATGTATCCCACAATTTCCCCACTCTGTAATAAGTGTAAAACGTTAGAGGGCACACTGTTTCATTCTCTATGGTCATGTAGTAAAATTCAGCCATTTTGGAAATGTATATTAAAATTTCTTTCTGAAGTGTATTCTGTCGACTTGGAGCCTGAGCCTTGTATTGGACTGTTAGGTGCAGAGAATGCCTTTTGTAGTAAATATCAAACACAGGCCATTTCGCTCTGCATGTTGCTTGCAAACAAACTGATCTTACAGATGTGGAAAGCAGATTCTGTCCCTACTTTTGAGATGTGGGCAAGAGAACTGGGAAATATGTTACATTTGGAAGAACTGAGATTTATACTAAAAGATAAGGTACCCACATTCATCAAGATCTGGAAACCAATAAGACTGTTCTTACAGGCAGACTGAATATATTGGATTCATCTCTTTTAATTGAATTGTCTGGATATACACTATTTGGATAGCTGTTGCTGCCGTCCATCAGGTAAAAAACTGTAAAATTACACTGATGCTGAAGTAGAACATACCTGACTGTAAAGCACTTAGTAACCTTCCTCTTTTTGGGGTTAATATAAAGCCTTAATGTTCTTGTCCATGTACAGTGTTACAGCTAAAGGTGTTTGATGTTTTAATTTCCTTTTATATATTCTATCTTTGTGACATTGTATGTGAGTTGTTTCAAGAAAATGAAAAAAAAAACGTAAAAAATTAAAAAACAATAACAATGCGGTGTAGTTTTGGAGCCCAGGAGGTCTTGGACAGCTTCTGTCAGCCCAGCTAACTCAGTTGGTAGAGCATAAGACTCTTAATCGCAGGGTCGTGTGTCCGAGCCCCATGTTGGGGATACAGTTTTCCAGTTTACAATAAACCCTGTGTAAAGTTTCCTAATGAACTAAGTTTTTCTTTCTGTATTTTGGATCACTTATAAATCAAATCAGAAAGATATGTTGGATGTTGTGAAAGAAGTCTTCTGCGGATCTGGAAGAACAAAAACACAGCGCAGAGAGGCATCGTGGCTTTTGAACTCATTTATTCTACAGAGAACAGGCCTTTATATATGGGACCAGAAAGTCTCATACAGTGCTCAGCGTAAATGAGTACACCCCCTTTGAAAAGTAACATTTGAAACAATATCTCAATGAACACAAAAACCATTTCCAAAATGTTGACAAGACTAAGTTTAATATAACATCTATTTAACTTATAACATGAAAGTAAGGTTAATAATATAACTTAGATTACACATTTTTCAGTTTTACTCAAATTAGGGTGATGCAAAAATGAGTAATGAAAAAAAATGTTTTGTGTTCATTGAGATATTGTTTAAAATGTTACTTTTCAAAGGGGTTACTCATTTACGCTGAGCACTGTATGTATAGGAGGACATAGCATGACAGACACAGAATGAATGCATTCTTTCTCTACTTATAGCCAGGAGCCACCTGACCAGCGACCTCCTCTACTTATAACCAGGAGCCACCTGACCAGCGACCTCCTCTACTTATAACCAGGAGCCACCTGACCAGTGAGCTCCTCTACTTATAACCAGGAGCCACCTTGACCAGCGACCTCTCCTCTACTTATAACCAGGAGCCACCTGACCAGCGACCTCCTCTACTTATAACCAGGAGCCACCTTGACCAGCGAGCTCCTCTACTTATAACCAGGAGCCACCTTGACCAGCGACTCCTCTACTTATAACCAGGAGCCACCTGACCAGCGACCTCCTCTACTTATAACCAGGAGCCACCTGACCAGCGAGCTCCTCTACTTATAACCAGGAGCCACCTGACCAGCGACCTCCTCTACTTATAACCAGGAGCCACCTGACCAGCGACCTCCTCTACTTATAACCAGGAGCCACCTGACCAGCGAGCTCCTCTACTTATAACCAGGAGCCACCTGACCAGCGACCTCCTCTACTTATAACCAGGAGCCACCTGACCAGCGACCTCCTCTACTTATAACCAGGAGCCACCTGACCAGCGACCTCCTCTACTTATAACCAGGAGCCACCTGACCAGCGACCTCCTCTACTTATAACCAGGAGCCACCTGACCAGCGACCTCCTCTACTTATAACCAGGAGCCACCTTGACCAGCGACCTCCTCTACTTAACCAGGAGCCACCTTGACCAGCGACCTCCTCTACTTATAACCAGGAGCCACCTGTCCAGCGACCTCCTCTACTTATAACCAGGAGCCACCTTGACCAGCAACCTCCTCTACTTATAACCAGGAGCCACCTGACCAGCGAGCTTAAAACTTCACCATTTATGTAACCTTGTATTCACTTATGCAGAAATGAAATCTAACACTCTGTGTTGACAACATGAACTGCAATGGACCAATACACAGATGAAACAAGGCTGTGTGTGGTCGATAGACTTGCAATCTTAACCCCTAACCCACAACCTAACATTAACCAATGAAATTGTCTGCAGGGTGAGGTTTATTTATTTGCATCTGATTGGCCTTTGAGTTAAAGAAAACAACAGATGTGTATGTGATTGGCTACATCGCTCAACCAGCAATAACTCATTGTAAATAGAAACCTTTGTCCTCTCCACAGTGCAAACACAAATATACAGTGGGACTTTCCCAAATATGTTGCGTCAACATGCCATTACAGCTTCAACTGCTGCGCTTGCTTTCCTTTGATATTGATTACTACTTATCACCGATAATATGATCCTCAACTCACGATTTGATTGGAGGAGATAAAGTCAAAGCAGTAGGCATTAATAGTGGAAATTATGTTCGGGATATACAAATTACTGTAAGCTCTTTATGTGCTTAATTATCTGTGAAATGGCAGTCGATTAAGAACTTGTATTTATTCTGCAGGCAGACCATATGTTTGTGTATCTGCGTCTGCGGTGTAGTCAGATCAGTTCAAGCATATTCTCTGCTGCCGTAGCGGTTTTAAAGAGTTGTAAAACATTTTGCACTTGCACAAATACGGCGTTTTTCATCATTGTAAAATGTACTAGGTGTATGTCTTTGCAGTAACTTGTTAAATTTGTAGAAATGCGCCTGTTCAAACCTACACAGTAAGGACTGTAGGTGCTATCACATGTCGTTTTTAACAGTCTTTGCAGTAAACAGCAGTCGACTTTACTAGGTTATTTTTAGGGGTTCTTGCAGGTAGTGCAGAATCCCTATTGTTCCTATCCCTATAGGATTTTTATTATTATTACTCTACTGCCGTAAAACGCAACGTGCAGCCCAAACCGTAAGGCCTAGAAACGTGAAACTTGGCCAATTGGTAGACCAAAAATCGAGGAGAACTTATCAAAGTCTCAGCCCAATCGGCCCATAGGTGGCGCTATAGCGACCACTGACGTGTAACGACTCATAACTCCTAAACCGCTTGTCACAGACTCAAGTGTCTTATATCACTGTGATCCTTGGCTCAATCAAATCAAAATGGCTATCTCCGATTTCCGCCTAACGTTAGTTTTTCCGCCATTTTGAAATTTGTCCAAAACCTACTTTGGCGAACTAGTTACTGTTGGGACGGATAACTGTTCTTTTTAGAACCGCTGTAAACTGATATAAGCTCAATTATCTTTGTATGTCTGGGTCTCACGTATTTTGAACAGAAGGAAACGTGCAATTGTAAAAAAGTAAGGTAAAGATGAATAATGAAAGATAGCATTAATTTGGATGTTTAAGTGCATTAGAAATATAGACGTACGTGCCACGTTATGTAATAATTTGGAGTAACTTAACAGTAGAAGTGTTTTTTTTTTTACAGTACATGTACTTACTGTAAGCCCGGCTAGCTCAGTCGGTAGAGCATGAGACTCTTAATCTCAGGGTCGTGGGTTCGAGCCCCACGTTGGGCGCAATATTTTTCTCTTCTTAATGCCCGTTTCAAGCGGGAGTGGCACAGAGGCGGTGCGTGTGCCGAACAGGAGCAGCGCGCGTCCATTGTGCTTTCATACTGGCAGCGTTTGTCGCGCGCTGCTGAACCACGGCGGCTTGTACTGCAATACAGACGAGTATCGTCATTTCTGTCATATTTTCCAGCGTTCTACTCCGAACACTGTGTACCATGTGCTTTGATGCATGATATGTGATACTCTGTGATCCACACACACACATATGTAAATAACATTTATTATATGTAGGTAGTTTATACGATAATCTTGAGCCAAGTTTTCTAGAAGTGTAAGTTATACGAAAAAATTGCCGACCCTGTTTTAACAATTTAACAGACCTTTGAAGTTTGGGCAAAAACTCGTGGAAGTTATGTGTTTTCGTGCATTTATTTTTTGTATGGTGATTGTGAACACGAAACACATTAGTTACATGATTTTTATGGTAAAATGTGTTATTTTAATTGTTTATTTAAATTTTAATCAGAGTGAATAAAACGCTATGACGTTACAATGGTGCGCATCTCCGTCTCTGTGGCGCAATCGGTTAGCGCGTTCGGCTGTTAACCGAAAGGTTGGTGGTTCGAGCCCACCCAGGGACGCATGTCTTTATGCTTTATACATTATACTACTGCCACCTAGCGGTGTGAACCAACTCTGAGACGAACGCCTTTATGCTTTATACCACTGCCACCTAGTGGACTAATAAATAGACTACAACAAGTATATGAGTATCTTCGTCTCTGTGGCGCAATCGGTTAGCGCGTTCGGCTGTTAACCGAAAGGTTGGTGGTTCAAGCCCACCCAGGGACGTAGACAGCTTTTACATTTCATTAAAGATTAATTTAGGAAGCCCAATTCTGTAAATGCTGTGAACATCGATTCTGTTTTATATATATATATATATTTTAAGTGATCATAATTAAATAAACAGGGTTAAAGGGTTGAATAAACATGCAAATCATATAAACCCATTTGCTCTTACATTTTGAAATATAAATAAATGCATGAGAGACAATATTTGTTTACAGCAAATGTACGTCTCTGACTGTTTTTTTACTGTTGTTATTTGTGATGCTCCCAAAGATGGATGCAGCAGAATAACAAGAAGATAATAATAATAATAAACAGCTAACCATATTAAATGAAAATATTTCAGAATCTTCTTGAGCCAATATAACATTTAATGATAATGAACTGGTATTATCATCCAGAAATTTAACGTTTTGTTAAAATGATAGTCAAAATTCAGAAGAGAAAGTGATGTGATGTTTATGTTTCTGTCAACAATTTGCTTTCTCGCGTCAATAGTGTTAAATACGCAACTTTGCTGGCTAACCAATGCATAAATGCGACCAGCTGTATATAAACGAATATAAATAGATGGTAACAATCTTATATAATAACTTGCGTATGTTTTTGTTAATGCTTGAGATGAGTGAGTGACTCACTCACTTAATGAGTTCCGCCTCTAGACGGCGCTCTCATACCGTATAATGACATAAAACTGTCTATCGGTATATATTTTTTTATTTTAGGGCCTAATAATAACATTTATATATCAAAACTGAGGTGCTTACATTATAATAATTTATTAAACTACAATTGTAAAAGCTTGAAAAGCCCTACGATTTGAAAAGTCCTTGAAAAGTCATTTAATTGTGCATTGTGCCAGTTAAAAAACTTTTCTAAAAAAGCGAGAAGGCATTTATTATCTTGCAAACAACAAACACAGGGTCACAACTATACTGTACTATAGTTCCAGCAATCATTCTGACTGAAATCCAAAAGTCCCTGAGTGGGCTCGAACCACCAACCTTTCGGTTCACAGCCCGTCTCTGGATCAGGATCGGCTGTCAATGAGAGATTGGACGAGAGCCAATCGCCGAGCTCGCTCTCCAATGAGAGATTGGACGAGAGCCAATCGCCGAGTTCGCTCTCCAATGAGAGATTGGACGAGAGCCAATCGCCGAGCTCGCTCTCCAATGAGAGATTGGACGAGCCAATCGCCGAGTTCGCTCTCCAATGAGAGATTGGACGAGAGCCAATCGCCGAGCTCGCTCTCCAATGAGAGATTGGACGAGAGCCAATCGCCGAGCTCGCTCTCCAATGAGAGATTGGACGAGCCAATCGCCGAGCTCGCTCTCCAATGAGAGATTGGACGAGAGCCAATCGCTGAGCTCGCTCTCCATTGATACTTGTGCTGGGCGTCTGGGAATATGATGTCATGGATCCAGTGTTGCCAACTAATTTTCAGGGGAAGTTACTAACGTCATTGCATAACCAGTACACAAAACAGATATTCTAAGTCTACTTAGAATAATTTTGTATTTGTTTGATAGGAGCACAAAAGATTTATAATCAATGTAATACAAAATCTTGAAATTAAAATGCGGTATGTAACTTCCATCATGCAGTTACCTTTGTTTCTCTTTCATTAAGTCACGCTTTGGCGGGTCCAAGTCGACGTAGAGGACACCCACCTCAGACACAACACCTGACCGGTTCTTCACCCATCCATCGCTTGATGGTCACCTGTATAAGGTGAGGGTTTCTGTCCAGCTTGTAGCAAGAACCTGACTGGCTATGGTGTCCACGAGAGCTCGGAAGGTCTTGGACATGGACAGATATTATCTGATGGTGTCAGAGACACCCAGGTGCTTGCCAGGTGTGTGTTTGTTTAACTATCTGTCTGGGACCAACTTGACCTGCCTCACCAGAACATGTTCTGGCTGATCCTGAACCGCCAGGGATTGCTGTAATACGCTGTATAAGTCATGAGATTATTATTTGTAGTCATCAACTATGTTTTTGTCTTCGAATAATGAGCACAAATAATTCACCGTACTGCATAGGATATATAATGCAATGAAAAATTCATGGGCACAGTTTCACCTACTTACTTATTTATGTGTTTAGTTCAGATCATTTACAATTTGAATAAGAGAACAACACCAACAAAAACTAGGGTAATCATCAAAAATATTTTTATTCATTACTCCATAGAAATGAATTCATTTATTTATCATTTTTAGAAATGGGCAGACTGGAATAAATATCAACACATTTACAAAAAATAATAATCCAAAGTTAGATTTTTTTTTTAAATGTAGGCCAAAACAAACTTTGGATGAATTATTATTTTTTGTTTTGCAATTTTCAGCACTTATTGTTCACTACTGTGTCTCTATTTATTTTAGTCTGTCCGTTTCCTGAAAAAAGACCAGCTTAATATATTGTAAAATGTAATTTATTTCTGTGACCAAAGCTGTATTTTCAGCTTCATTACTCCAGTCTTCAGTGTCACATGATCTTCAGAAATCTGATTTGCTGCTCAAGAAACATTTCTGATTATTATCAATGATAAAAACAGGATTCTTTGATGAATAGAAAGTTCACAAGAACAGCATTTTATTTGAAATAGAATCTTTGTAGCATGTCACTTTTGATCAATTTATTGCATCCTACATAAATGTGCATATAGTGCACAGGTACAGCTGCTGCTAATTGAGACAGCGAGGGCTTTGTTCAGGCGGTGGGAAGGTGCACACACGCTTCCAGTCGAATAGCTGTAGGCAGTTGTTGTTGGCATAGTCCACTAACTCTCCTGCATTTCTGAGCACAGATGAGGGTTTCGATGACGTTGCTAACCGCTCCTGATTCCTCTTGTGCAAGCCTTCCGGAAGATGCAAGGCTGGAAATACAGGCTGTTAGCACTGGCACCTGTTAAGAACAAAGCACTGTCAGAACTGACTAATGGTCAAACTGAGCGTGCAACTCTAGGCATTCAAACAACAAAGTAGAGTTAATTCACTAATTACAGAGACGTTTTATTAGTTCACTTAAAAACGTTATTTGGCTTGTATTTAATATTAGATTTAATTGAATTGTATTGTAATATTATTTTATTTTTAGGTTGAAAATAATAATAATAAATGCATATAACTCATTACAATGTGTTAATTTAATCAGTAAAATCACTGTCATTGAAGTAAGAAAAAATTATCTAAATATATTCTTTAAAAAGCAGTCATTTATGCAACTTTGCTTCTCAATTTAGATGTACATTTTGTTCCTGGTCTTAAATGATTGGGTCAAACTGAACATGCATCTCTAAGCATTTCAACAAGATTGGGGCAATTTATAAAGTGTCTTACCAAAGTATGCAGCGTATTATATGCTTTAGTATGCAGCATGCTAACCAATTTACTCATTACAGAGAATGATTAGTTCACTATTACTGTTCACTATTAGTTCACTAAAAATGAAGTGAAATGAGAGTTAATATTGCCCGTCAGAAGCTACAGGACACATAAATTACATTATTAGTTTGAGAAATATGTCCATAGATAACAATTTGCATGGGGTGCTGTAGATCCAAAGGTTGCCGGTTCGAGCCCCGCCTGGAGCAGGCATCTCTAACCAAAAACTCTAACTGAAATATTACGAATCGTACAATTAATAGCTTATTAATTGATACAAATAGGACAATGGCTTATTTTTAATGTCAGTCATACAGTAAAATATTTGTACTTAAGTGAAAATACGTATGTGACAATGATATAGATAATACTTTACTTAATGTACATAGCAATGCAATAAATATTACTATCAATTAGTTGCACTAGCGGACACCTACACATGTATGTTTTGTTTTGACTAAAATATATACAATTATTATTACTATATTCACATGTATTGTTTGTATATATGCTTTAGAAAACATATCCAATACCTAATCTAATTTATAAATCAAAGGAATTAGAATTGAAAGTTTGAAATTGTTTTCTCTGAGTGACTGTTTGCAATAAATAAAGATAAAGGCCTTGCTGTTTAAATATATTAAACATTTATTACAAAATCTGAATTATCTCTTTCTTTCTCTATCACACACACAGTAAGCATATCATAGATACAAAGAAATTGAAGAATTATATATAAAATACAAATATAAAATAAATAAACTAAATACACAAAGTAATAAAAGTAGAAGATTCTGGTCAGCTGGTAAAAACATATACAAATAAAATCAACACACAAAACAGTAATCTACAGATTAAGAGAAAATTAAATGAAATTTAATAATAGAGAATACAACACCAACACTTCATCATTTTAGGAAAATATTGTTGACACCTTTGTTGTATGGAATACACAACTACATGTCTGTGTCTCTCCAAACAAAGACATTTTCCCCCTCAACTGCACTGGACATTTTACAATCTGTAATATTGTTTGACAGTGAATCATAAAACTGTGACCCCTTTCAATATGACATAGCTTTATGTTGTATGATTGTACACACATCACTTTATCTAAATTTACCTTCAGATACATGTCATGCCACTTTTCTGGCGGGTG